>JAUESP010000038.1:0-482516 GCA_030914335.1 Drosophila borborema
ATCAGGTCGGGTGACATAATATTCCTGGACGAAAGCAAATTTAAGGCGAAGGTTTCGTCATGATTTGTGGCTTCATTTCCACTAAGGGGGCAAGAAAGTTGGATTTTATAGATGGTATGACGACCCGAGATTACTATCCGAGATTACCGAGATTACATTTTGAAAGAAGATTTGACTGCTTCAAATTGGTATTTGACTGAAAAAATGGGTATTTTAGACACATTTAAGCTGTACCAGGACAATGATCCCCACTATAAAGCCCGTAAAGTCATGTCCTGGTTGCTTTGCAATCGCCCAAAACTCTTGGAAACACTAGTTCAATCCCCAGATCTCAATTCCATAGAGAATTTGTGGATCAAGTTGGACTGGCAAGCTCAAAGAACGCCGATATCAACAATATCTGCCATTAAGACACGGCAGCAGGAAGAGCGGGCCAAAATCGGCTCCACAAAAAAAAAAATTAACAATGTGTCAAAATTTCTTAGGGACATTATAGAAAATAATGGATACCATATCAAGTATTACATATGATCAATTTTTCAGTAAAACTCGAATTTTGATAGTTGTTGAAGAAAAAACCGAATATTAATGTAACGCCAAATTTGGTGTTTTTCTTGTTTATGTATAATTTCTATTAGTTATGTTGGATATAATACCTTTATGTATACCTCTCCAAAAAGGTAATTTTTCAATCTAAAACTTACCATATACACTTTTTTATTTTAATGAATAGTTTATGTTTTATTTGCGTTTGAAGTTGAAAAAAACAAAAAACCGAATATTAATGTTACCCACTGTGCATACAGATTTACCCATGTACACCCTGTACGAGTATACACACAATTTTCTATGTATGCATACAAAAGTTTGTATGCCAGAATATTGTAAGAATTGTGACTGAATTGGGAATTTTTCGATCGTTAGTTTAGTTTTGTCAGAGACGCTCTAGCAATGCCTTATTTGGTTTTAGTTAACGAAATTCAGATCATGGCAGTGGCGCTGGTGGTAAGCGCTTTGCAAGCTATACTTAAGTCCGTGGGTTCGAGTCCCGCAGAAAACGTTTTTTCAAAAATTATTATTTTTTAATTTTGTTTATATTTTTATATTTATTATAAAATGCTTGCTGCCAATCGATAATAATTTATAAACATACGCATATGAATTGTCAGCTACTCAGCCTTGAATTTATTTAAGTTTAGCTAACGATTACATTCAAATCCCGCTGGAAACGTTTTATTTATTAATCGAAAACTTATAAATTTTATTTTTTTAATTTATTAATATATGTATATTTATGTTAAAATGCTTTCTGCCATCTTAGCAATTACTACTAAGCTATTATATGCATGAATTATGCAGTTGGCCCCAACAAACTTCTTTCCCGATTTGCCACGCCCCCAGCGGACGTAGACGCCAGTTCTTAGAAAGAGCTGAGGCTAACATGACTGCAAAATTTGGTTGCTTACATTCAAAAAATGCGAATATTACCGGGTATTTTTCGATATGCCACGCCCCCAAAGAGGCTGGAAAAGTATTTTTGGGTCATCGATAGAGGAGGACATTAGTAACTGAACCATCCACATTTCAAGCTTCTAGCTCTAAAACTGTAGGATATATAAACTTTTGCGGTTTGCCACGTTTCTGTGGGCGTAAATATATCTACCATAGCTTACTGATCTTGGGTTGTCAGCCCGAGTATACATGCAAAATTTCCAATGTCAATAGTGTTCAAAATATAGCACAATTTGAAAAATCTCTATATATTCAGGTCCGATTTGCCACGCCCCCAATGGGCGTAGACATAAAACTTTTTGATCGATCTTCTTAGAATCATAGCACTAACTCACATGCAAAATTTCAGCGTTCTAGCTTTAACGGTGTAGAAGATACGTTTTTCCCGATTTGTCACGCCCCCATTGGGCGTAGATATATCCGCGATAGCTTTTTGAACTTAGGTTGTCACCCCGAGTATACATTCCAAATTGCAACTCTCTAGCTCATCATCTCGTATGATAACTTGCCTATGGGCGGAAGAATTTTCCGATTTGCCACGCCCCTAGTGGGCGGATCCGGAAAATTTTTATACTTTATAATTCGGGAGAATATATAACTATATGTTTAAAATTTCAAGTCTCTAGCTCTAATAGCGCCGAAAAATATTGCGTTCATACGGACAGACGGGCTGACGGACGGACAGCAAAACGGACATTGCACAAACCCAATATACTTTTTTTGCCTTTGGGAACAAAGTATAAAAAACAATAGAAAGGAAGTAAAGATTAACAGATACCAACAAGAACAAATCGTTCGCGCAACAACAGAAACCGCAACTTTTTTTTTTTGTTTACATCGAAATTTTTATATGTAGTACACTAATAAATTTTCATGTCTCTAGTACGCGTGGATCAATAACGATTTAAAAATCCACTGTGTGTCCGTCATGGGACAAACAAAAACAAGAACGTTGCAGTTAGGCGCAACTAACTGCGAGATACTCTGTTCCCGTAGGTGCACTTTATTTATTTAATAAACATTTAATAAACGAAATATTTCGGCAATTAGCAAACATACAAACGTTTTTCTATACACACTGTACGAGTAGAGTATACACACTAAGCGATTTTCCATACTTACATACAAAGACTGCAAGTATTCTAAGAATTGCGATTGAATTGTGAGCTTGTAGCAGTGAACTTTGTATTTAGGTTTAGCTAACGATTACATGTTATTTTCAAAAGACCTGGGTACGAGTCTCGCTGGAAACTTTTTTGTTAATCGAAAACTTATAAATTTAATTTTTAATTCATTAATATTTCCAGTACTTAGAAAGAGCCGAAAAATTTGGTTGCTTACACTCCAAAAATGCGGATATGCAGATCGTTAGAGGATGCCATTAGTAACTGAACCATCCGACTTTGATAAAAAATCTTTGCAGTTTACTGCTCCCCTGTGAGCGTAGGTACATATATGTACCACACATTTTTGATTTTGGGTTGTCAACCCGAAATACCAAATTTCAAGTTTCTAGTGTCAATAGTGCCCAACATATAACTGAGCTTGAAAAATCACTATATATTCAGATCCGATTTGCCACTACCACAATGGGAGCAGACATATAATTTTGTCATCGATCTTCATAGAATCATAACATTACCTCATATGCCAAATTCCGTGTTCTAGGTTTAAAGCTGTAGAGGATACGTTTTTTCTAATTTTCCACGCCCCCACTGGTCGTAGATATATCTGCCATAGCTCTTTGAGCTTGGTGGTCACCACGAGTATACATTCCAAATTGCAACTCTCAAGCTCATCATATAGTATAATTACTGGCATACGGGCGCATGAATTTTCCGATTTGCCACGCCCCTAGTAAGCGGATTAGGAAAATTTTAGTTCAGGAGCATCCAAGTTTCAAGCCTCTAGCTCTAATAGCGCCGAAAAGTATTGCATTCATACGCACGGACGGATACACCGACGGACATTGTACAAAAACAATATACTTTTTCCCTTTGGGAACAGAGTAAAAAAACACACACAACAACTTCCGTTTTGAAATTGGTACAAAGTTATATGATAAAGCGAACTAAGTATTATTCTTAATTAAATTAATAGCTTGAGTTTAAATTTACATGCGTACTTACTTTATAAGCTCAAAAAGTTTGACGTCTGAAACTTTAATATTTCTTGCTAAGTTCCAGCTTAAGTGTACCATAGGTACAATACTTTTAAAACTTTGAAGCTTATTCCACTCATAACGCTCTATGGCAAGAGAATACTGCCTTGCAGTTAGTGGTCCAACATTCCATGCTATATTATTGCACCACCCAACAGACTGTACCCAGTGAACACATCTGAAATGATAAGGACATATAATTTAATTATTAGAGTATAGAAAAGGTCACAATAGTATGCTTATGATCATTATTTAAAAAAATAGATGCAAATATGTGTAAAATAAAAAAACTTTACTTACCCAGCATTCACCCAAACTAAGTCGCCAGGCTTCTGAATGAACCGATATACTGGTATATTTTCTTTATATAAATCTTCTAAAACAGGCCACCACGAGCCGTGTAAATAGCTGATATTGTTTTTTTCACAAAGATTATGAATACCACCCCAATAAGAATCTGGCACAGCAAACCATTCGCAGTCACCTGGACCAATGTTTATGTTAATTGAGCAAAAATTATTATTTTCTTGATGCCCAGGTGTTCTACTTCCAGGCACTTTCATGTATAATTGCACAGTATTCATTCCCAAAATGACGTGGCCTACGTGAGACAACATATTGGCAGCAGAAATTACTCTAGCAAAAGCAGGCAACTTTTGTAATTCGCTTAGTTGTGGTTTCCATTTTCGTTCATCAGAAAGATCAACATTGGTTCCAAATCTATAATTCAATAAGATTAATAATAGCATTGGATATAATTCTTATTGACATTACCTTAGCATTTTACCTCCGTTTTTTGTTTTTTTACGTTTTAAATTAATATTTGAATTAGATACAGAGTCCTTGGAATCGGAGTCCGACATCACTTGGGATCCAGCGGAGCCTTTGTCGCCTTCATCCTTAATTTTGATAATGCATATGTTCATTTACTGCCTTAAATGGCGATCTGATTCTAAATTTCTTACCTTTAAACTGTCTTGAAAACTTGATGCTTGATATTGAGCATATTTTGCTATCGTTGTATGAGATCGATGAGATATACAAGCCCAAACTCTCTTCGCTTGAGATATATCCCAGTTTTCATCAGGCGACTGATTCACTTGGGTTCTGACTTCTACGCTGTGATCCGGGTTGGCTTCAACCAGAGTTTTAGTTGAAAAGAGTCCCAAGTCTAATTTAAGAGCACCAGCTAAGCCACGAACAACTGCAATAGGATGCTTAAGACAAAACTCTTGCAACTGCGGACTAAAGGCATTTTTTTTATTTTCCAAGTGAACCGATGGCGTTGGAGGTAAGAGCTGTTCCCGTGAAAGTTTTTGTGGCGGACAATCCGGTGGCGCTGGCGGAGGTGCATTTCTCAATAACACTGTAAAATGGATCGGTGGCTCATGAACCGGCAAAAGCTGTACTGCAGACCTTAATTGCTTAGATTCCATATGTATATTGAATTTCGGCGATGCCTCGGAATCAAGATCACTTTCGATTATGGTCTTCTGTTTGCTAATATTTTGACTATCATCATAGTTTTGCATTAAGTTCTCATATTTAATAGAATTTTTGCTATCCTCGTTATAAGTTACAGCCAGGCTTTGGTTAATGTCTTCAACTATTTCCGTCGAAATATTTTGACGGCAAGCACTAAATGATTGGCCTATTAAAGCAAGAGTATATACAAATTTGTTCAATTAATGATTGTTTTTCACCATATACAAAAAATTAAATGCTTAGAACGGAAATAAGATTATTGACACCGAACAAAATAAAGAATTACTTTATAAAAAATTTAGCTGTAGATATTTATGTTTGTACATACCTAATAAAACCTGATAATTTGAAGAAAAATTGCGTTCTATGTCAGCCGATTCTTCTTTTATGGTTTTAGTTGATAATGCTTCAGCAGAATACATATTCATTCTTCCAGATGCAACATCGCTTAAATGTTTTGCAGATGAAGACATGCTGTTATTAAAGCTGTTTGCAGCAGTTAGCTGTGGTCCAATTTGTTCTTGTTGCACACTAAATACTTTTTGATTATCTTGTGAGAGTTGTAACGAATTACTTGCTACTTGGTCTGAACTATTATTAGTCGGCGACATTTCGGTATCGTCTTTTGCTCGTTTCGCAGGTGTTGGGTTATTTTGACTTCCATGATTATGTGGGTAGGGTGGTGGCGGTCCCTATATATAAATAGAACGTTATAAATTTCTAAATTATATACACAAACAAGTAAGAAAACTTTAGTCGAGACTGATGTTCCATGAGATCTCCAAAACCCTTTGTAGAACGGATATTCCAAGAATTCTACGCTTCTTTTCTGCATGCATAACATACAGTGCACTGTGGACGGAAAGTCCGATTTTTTGGCATAAATTCCAATTTTGAAGATAGAGAGTTGAAACTTGGCACAGGTGACACTAATATTATACATAGTAAGCCTTTAAAATTTGAAACGGATCCGACCACGCCCACTCAGACCGCCCATATAAGTATTCTTGCGAAATATCTATTTTTTAATTTTAATTACGTGCTTCTCTTAGTATACTACAAAATTTATTAAAAAAAAAAAAAGAAAACATATTAATAACAAAAAAACAAAAACAATAAATAAAATAACAATATTATTTAAATATATTAATTTTTAGAAATCTTAATCATGTATTTTAATTTGAGTCCGACTCGTCATCACTAGAATGATATTTTGAACCGTCAATGGTTTCACTACAATTAAATGAGGGGTTTTCTAAGAGATTAATAACTGCTGGAGGTAATATTTTCGTTTTGTTGTGTTGCGATCTTTTGTTCAAAAATATGCTCGACAGCAGAATGAATTAATACATATGAAGTATCCTTTTCATTGGACTTCTTTGCTGAAAGTGCTGCGGCGTGCACTAAAAGGCTTGTTGAATTGTATTCTGTTGCCATGTTGCCAGCCAATTTTCTTTTCAGTCTTGATCCAGCTTCCTCATAGTCCATATTTGGTCGGCCTCTTCTTTTTTGGAATGTAGGTGATTTGTAGGGATTCTTATTGACTGAGGATGTTATTAATAGCCAATCGGAATGTTTTTTTTTTAAATTTGCCACACTTCGATGACATTTCGACCAATTTTTTCGAATAAAGTCGTGTATAGTAGCAGCTTTTTTATTTAACGAATCTTTTTGTTGATCATCTATATTATTGCTACCTATATGATCAACAATCCAATCATAAATTGATTCTTTTTTGTTCGTGTTGTTGCGCCATACATCAAGCAACTGTGCATTGCTGAATTCAAGTGGCTGCAATATGTGTTATTTGCAAACAGGCATGCAAGAAGACGCAAATAAAGTTATTACCTCGCAAAATTATGTACTTTTATTTATCACTCCACATATTTACTTTTTGGCCGGGATTGGCCGTTCATTAGTTCTACTCCATAATTCATGTGGACTCGGGTCTAGTTTTCAAGAAAAACATATACTACAACATATGACACATGTACAATATTGAACACATACTACACAATTCTAAATTGGAATTTATATTAAGCATACCTGGCTCTGTATTTTCCATAGTTCGTTAAATTATTAATGATTACTTTCACTAAAATAAGTCACCTCAAAGTTGAACAAATTTGTAAAGCTTGCAAATGTAAACAAAGCTCTGATCATATGATTGACTTTGTGGCCCTGGTTCTCATGCAGGGCTGCAACAATTAACTGATAGAACATCAATATATTGTGCTTAGAGTATCTAGTTTCTAAATAAATAACAATCGGCACCATATCTTTCCATGACTTTTTCGATTTTATGCCAAAAAATCGGGCTTTCCGTCCGTGGGCAAAAAAAAAAATTTAAGTAAAAGCATGCCAAAAAAGTTTAAGTATGCATGTGTTGCTCGGAATTTCCAACGCTAATCTTAATTTTTCCTTTACTTCACTTCAAATTCTTGAAATATTATGCAATGAAATTTCATTTGTGTCAGTTTTGTGTGCGTAAATGGGACATAATGGGTCGTGGAAAGCAAATACCATTAGAAACGCGACAATTAATTAAAAAGGTATACTTAGAGGGTAAAGTATCCCAAATTGGCAGAAATTGACAGAGTGATTGTCCGACCACCCACTAGTGTTCAATCAACATTAAAATCGTACGGGGAAACAGCTAGCCTTGAGGTTCAGCCCAGATCGAGTCGGTCTTCAAAATTAAGTGTCAGAGATAAGCGCCAAATTCTCAGCACAGTAAGGAGCGATCCAAAAAAGTTGGCACCCAAAATACAGGAGGAACTATTTCCCACCTCTGAAGTTAGCGTTCACCCATAATCCGAGCAAAATGTGCTGCGCAAGGAATGGTACAACGCACGAACCCCTCGAAGGAAACCGTTGATTTCTGAGGTCAACAAGAAAAAGCGACTAGAATTCGCTCAACAGTACCTAAACGAGCCGAATTCTCTTTGGGAGTCCAAATTTAACATTTATTGGTCGGATGGAGCTCAAAGTGTGGCGAAAATCAAATACAGCTTACCACTATTTCATTTTTTCTTTTTGAGGGTATTAATAGAAATAATACTAATTTATGCAGTTTACTTAAACTTTTTTTGCCCACTGTACATACTCATGTGTCATCCCTTAGTTGCAGCGACAAACGTAAAGAGTAATAACAAGTAAGAAAACTCTAGTCGAGAGTGCTCGACTAGATAATACCCTGAACCCAATTTTAATAAAATAAAATAATATTTTGTACTGTGGTTTGGTTTTTTGTAATTATCTTGAAAATGCATCAATTTTAGTGCTGAAATGGCAAAAAACTTCTTTATTTTGGCAAATAGTTAAATATATTGCTCTTGATTAGTACTAAAATTAATCCGTTTTCAAGATAATTACAACAAACCAAAGTGTCGAACGTGACAAAAAGTTGACTTTTCTGGAGAGATACCCATATGGATAAATCAGAAAGTTCAAAATGTACATATACATATATACATTGCATACATATACATTGAACTGCAAAAAAAAAAAAAAAAAATAATAGATGGCGCTTATATTAGTTGAAATTCGAAAAATGTTATATTATTAAATATCATTAAAAATAGACTCAACAAATAGACGTTCCTCGATTAACACGCATCACCTTAATTAACACAGACACTTCATAATTGTAAAAGAAATATATCAATGCCACTCGAAGCTGTAATAGCCATAGTAAATAAGTTCACTGCTAAAGCGCCATCTATCAAGTTAAAATTTTTAGACCATGCTACACTAGTTTTGAATGTACATGTGTGTACATGTGTACATATAGGAAAACCGCAGATGTCACGTGCTTTTGTTATTTGGGCAGACTTTTTTTTTTTTTGTTCATTATTTTCTGTTGACTTAACGGAATAAAATATAATTGAAACAAAAACACTTTCAGAAATGATGCTATTAAATATTTGAAATTAAAAAAAAACCCACTTATTCACAATTAGTTAAACTACCAACTGACTTTCAAAGGTATCAAATACAAAAGAATAAATAATAATAAAAAAGAAAGAAATATAAAAAAAAAAAAAAAACAAAAAAAATTAAAAATAAGAAATTATGAAGGGGTTAAGGCGAGGCTAGAACCTGCGAAAGCCTAACACTCGGTGCATCTGTCTTGCCATCTACACCACGGCTCACTCAAATAGCAGAGTAGCGAAAACGAATGATATTTGCCATATACGAAAAAAAAAACTAAAGCAGTGGCTGAAAATACAAATACAATTCAAAGACACTTCTAACGCAATTCAAAAACATTTGTGATTCTTAGAATTTGCACGCATAGCAACATAGAAAACGGCCCAAGATTTTTTGTGTGTATATGTGCACACGCATACGAAAATTGATTTGCATTGCTCAACGTTGCTTGCATTTCCATTGTTATTTTAATTGTTTTAAAATTTTTTAAATATATAATGAAATGTAATGAGAGTTCAGCATATGATCTACATATTGTATTTAACATTTTAGGTTTTTTTTAGAAATCATAACTCTTTTACAATTAGCTTTACATGCACAAATACATATGTATGTATGTATGTACGATTGCAGCCACACGCTGATCTACGCTTGCACACATACATATGTATGTATGTATGTATGTATGTGCGCCCGCAATGCGTCTTGCTTTGTCGCTGCCTTGCTTGCTGCGCCACATGTGTTTTGATGAGAAAATTGTATAGACTTATAATTCTGTTTCTAGATGGACAATCGTATTGATATATTCAAGTTAAGATTATGATATTCATATCTATATGCCAAACCAAACTGCATGTCTCTAGTATTTGAAATGCATTTTTTACACATTTGGGGGTGTGGGGGCGAATCGGGGACCGGAATTTAAAATCTGACAAAAACCGAAATTGTATTAAATTTGTATCTATATATATGCAGAAGACTTGGAGACTCTAACTCTAAAGATGAATTAGCTAGAATTTTATAACTGGTTCCCGATAATTTCAGTTATCGATAACCTTGCAAATATACAAGTTATCGAATTTCTGAAACAAACTCGTACTGCGCGTGCAATATACGGACCTAACACAAAAAGAATGAACTCTCTAGCTTTTGTATCTTCGGAAATCGACGCGTTCAAACATACGGACAGACGGACAGACGGACGGACAGACAGACGGTCATGGCTATATCAACTTTTCTCGTCACCCTGATCAAGAATATATATACTTTATGGGGTCTGCCACGCCTCCTTCTGCCTGTTACATACTTTTAACAAAACCATTATACCCTGATTTCCCATTTTCAATGGGTTCAGGGTATAAAAATGTAACGTGCGCCTAGACAAAGACTTTGCGATCGAAAGGGATACTTGATAAAACATCTATGCACTTGTGTGCATGGAATTAATTTTACCCTTTTGAATTTGTCAACTGTGGAGTTGCTTATTATAAACTCTCTAAGTTTATATAAATAAATAAACTCTTTTTATACCCTGAGCCCATTGAAAATGGGAAATCAGGGTATAATGGTTTTGTTAAATGTATGTAACAGGCAGAAGGAGGAGTGGCAGACCCCTTAAAGTATATATATTCTTGATCAGGGTGACGAGAAAAGTTGATATAGCCATGTCCGTCTGTCCGTCCGCCCGTCCGTCCGTCCGTCCGTATGTATGAACGCGTCGATTTCCGAAGATATAAGAGCTAGAGCGTTCATTCTTTTTGCGTTAGGTTCGTATATTGCATGCGCAGTACGAGTTTGTTTCAGAAATTCGATAACTCGTATATTTCCAAAGTTATCGATAAAACACTTTATCGGGAACCAGTTATAAAATTATATCTAATTCATCTTTAGAGTTAGACTCTCCAAGTGTACTGCATATATAGTATATAGATACTAATTTAATACAATTTCACTTTTTGTCAGATTTTGGATTCCGGTCCCCGATTCCCCCACAAACCCAAATGTGTAAAAAAAATACGTTTCAAGTACTAGAGACATGCAGTTTGGTTTAGCATATACAGTATGTCCAATTATTGTTTGCAAAACGAAAAAATTCATACAAATGCGACTGTGACATCATATTTTACTAGGAAAGACACTTTTATTCATAATTTTTTTTTTTACAGCTTTCTTCTTATATGTATTCTTAATGATACTAAATACAAAAATAATGAGAATAGCAACAGAAACACAAAAAATAATTCAAAAAAAAAAACAGCAAATATTGACTGTTTATTAATTGTTTGCGAAATGCAAACGTTAGTTGAAAGAAGATGGATAAAAAGCTAACGGAACATCAAAATCAAAAACGGCTGGTCGCGTCTTTTTTTCTCGTCATCCGTGAATTCATTCGCTTAAATAGTTTCTTGAAATCACTACTACTTCTGATAAAAATTACATTTTTGCAATGCCTGGTAAACGCACTGAGGATAATTTGATACAATCAATGTATTTTAATTATAACAAAGGAAAGACCATCAAAGAGTTAGCTGAAATGTTTAATATTAAGCTTAGAACTGTTTATAATATTATTAGTCGGGCAGAAAAAGAAAATAGACTAGAATTAAACAGCTCTAGAGGCAGACCAGCAAAGCTCTCTCGACGGGATTGTTCAAAGATTCTAAAGACCGTGGAAAACAATCCACAAACAAGCCTCAGAGAATTAGTTAGTGACATTAGAATAAACCTTCAGAAGTCTGTGTGCCCTGAGACTGTGAGAAAAGTACTTAATTTAATTAATTTTAAAAAGAGTATTATTTAGACAAAGAATTAACAGAAAGTGCGAGAAATTTTGGCTTCCTTCATCCAGAAAACACCAGTAAGCTCAGATACAAGCTGTATCAGGACAATGGTCCGAAGCACAAATCGCAGCAAAGTAATTGACACCCCACCCCAGAGCCCGGATCTCAATCCGATTGAGAATTTGTGGGCATCACTTAAGAAAAAAGTGGCCAAACGAAGTCCAACTTCAAAAGTTGACTTGATTCTTTGCATAAACGAGGAGTGGAACAAAATACCCCAATGCTAAGACATGAATGCCTTAATAATGTCGATGTCGCAGCGCCTCAGATGTGTAATGGAAGCTAATGGAGGGCATGCCATATATTAGCCATTTCGATAATGATCTTCAAATGATGCAGGTCTCACAATATTAATGTTTGCATTTTGCAAACAATTAATAGACAGTCAATATTTGCTGTTTTTTTTTTTTTTTTTTTTTTTTTTTTTTTATGTTTCTGTTGCTATTCTCATTATTTTTTTATTTAGTATCATTAAGAATACATGTAAGAAGAACACTGTAAAAAAAAAATTATGAATAAAAGTGTCTTTGCTAGTAAAATATGATGTCAAAGTCGCATTTGTATGAATTTTTTCGTTTTGCAAATGTAGATATGAATATCATATTCATAATCTGAAGAGATGAATACGATTGTCCGGGTCAGCGTGTGTATGTGCCCGTGTTTTTGCATGTATAGTTTCTTACGCGTGGAGAGTCGAAACGAATATTATTCGTTCGAAGAAGGGCTTAGGGGATTTCGTAGTCGAGCAGCCTCGAGTACAGCTTTCTTACTTGTTTTATTATTATTAGTGTTGAAAAGCACTCCAATATACAGTGGCTTCACCGTTTTCAAACATTGCTAACCAATAAATTTATGTATGATCTTTGAAAGTTCCTTTAAAATATTAGTTTATATTAATAATTGAGACGGTAATCAGAAACTTACCTGTACAGACGAGTTCTTTCCATACTGTCTATGCTGCATTTGAACGTTTTGCTGCTGTTGACGAGAGTTGATTTCTAATGATATTGGAAGGTTCCAAGCCTCTTCAATTGAACAAAGCTGGCGTCGTTTAGATGTAATACTTGGCAGTGGTGCTTGGCTGAGCTGGGTTTCGAGGAATTTCACTCGTTGTAATATACCCTTTGTTAGTCCATTTGTACTACTTGTAAATAATACATGTTTACTTCCTTCATGGGGAATATTTATTTTCTATTAAAAAAATTTTAAGTAAGTCTTCATTTTTCATACATGATATATTCTAAAAAGAATCAATAATCACTTGGAGGAATTATTCCTGTACATTAAATATTTAATATTAATTTTCGATAATCATTTAATGTACAGCAATTAATGATTTTACTTAATAATAACAAGTAAGAACGTTGCAGTTAGGCGCAACTAACTGCGAAATACTTTGTTCTCATGTGCATCTTATTTATTTAATAAACATTTAATTAACGAAATATTTCGGCAATTAAAAAACGTACATGGCAAGCAACAAACGTTTTTCCTATACATACATACAGATCTTTCGTGGGTTCGAGTCCGCAAAAAACTTTTTTTCAAAAATTATTTTTTAATTTTTTTTTTTTTATTTGTATATTTATTATAAAATGCTTGGTGCCAATCGATAATAATTTATAAACATACGCATATGAATTGGGCATTTAAGCAAAAACTAAAACAACTTTTCCGATTTGCCACGCTGCGTTGCAAGCAGTTTTTCTATTCCAGCTGCTGATTATCTGGTCAGCTGATCAGCCTTGAATTTATTTAGGTTTAGCTAACGATTACATGTTATTTTCAAAAGACCTGGTTTCAAATCCCGCTGGAAACTTTTTATTTATTAATCGAAAACTTATAAATTTTATTTTTCATTAATAATTGTATATTTATGTTAAAATGCTTTCTGCCATCTTAGCAATTACTACTAAGCTATTATAAGCATGAAATATGCAGTTGGCCACAACAAACTTCTTTGCCGATTAGCCACGCCCCCAGTGGGCGTAGACGCAAAATTTTTGGCCAGTTCTTAAAAAGAGCCGAGGCTAACATGACTGCAAAATTTGGTTGCTTACGTTCAAAAAATGCGAAAATTACCGGGTATTTTTCGATATGCCACGCCCCCAAAGAGGCTGAAAAATTATTTTTGGGGCATCGATAGAGGAGAACATTAGTAACTCAACCATCCAATTTTCAAGCTTCTAGCTCTAAAACTGTAGGATATATAAACTTTTGCGGTTTGCCACGTTTCTGTGGGCGTAAATATATCTACCATAGCTTACTGATCTTGGGTTGTCAGCCCGAGTATACATGCAAAATTTCCAATGTCAATAGTGTTCAAAATATAGCACAATTTGAAAAATCACTATATATTCGGGTCCGATTTGCCACGTCCCCAATGGGCGTAGACATATAACTTTTTTATTGATCTTCTTAGAATCATAACATTAACTCACATGCAAAATATCAGCGTTCTAGCTTTAACGGTGTAGAAGATACGTTTTTCCCGATTTGTCACGCCCCCATTGGGCGTAGATATATCCGCGATAGCTTTTTGAACTTGGATTGTCACCCCGAGTATACATTCCAAATTGCAACTTAATTAATGGTTACCCATTAATTTAATGGTTGGTTTACATTCCCTTAGCTTTTATCGTAGCTTGCAGCCTATTTGACATTGAATCCATCAAGTTTTGAGTATAGCTTGGCGTTATTTTGGGCCATTCTTCCAGTAAGGTTCTCTTTGGGTCTTCTTTGTTACAATTCTTATGTTTTCTGACGCTGATGACTAAAAGTGCCAACAGATTCTCGATGACATTAAATTCGGAAGACTGTGCCGGAGGATTCATGACGTGGGGACAGTTCCAAATAGGCCATGTTTAAAAGAATCTAGCTTTGCGGATCGGGTCGTTGTCTTAGGAAAAACGGAGACCGTTGCCTACAGCCAGTTTTTTTTAACTTCGGATAAACAAAAAATTTTTTGAAGGTACTGAATTTTCTACATAATTTTATCGATGAATACCAAAGTACCGACTCCGACTGCGGACATACCGTGGTCACAGCAATGCTTCACTGTTGCTTTAAGGGTTTCTTTGTTGAGCTCAGTATTCGGCTTTCTCCACACATAAAACATCCTGCCGAAGCTCAAAATATTAAATTTTGACTACTCCGAGAAAATCCCAATGTTCCAAAACGAGGAGTCCTTCAAAATGTGCTTCTTATGAAAGGCTAGTCTGCTTAGGTAGTTTCTTCTTTGTTTTAAACGGCTTCTTTCGAGCTACTAGTGCTTTGAAATCATGGTCGAGCAACACACGCCGGATAGCTTATGCTCTCGAAACCTTGCCCAGTTCATTTTCAACCTCTTCACCCAACTTTCAAGAAGAAAACTTGGAGTTAACTAGAATTTTTCGAGCTCTGTAGCACTAGTCGGACTCAGTGAAAATTTCATTGTTGCGTTTCTGCTCTTGTTTTTTAAAGAATTCTCCTTTTTAAAGTCTATAATATGGTAGACGGTGGACGAACTTAATTGCAATAGCTCTGTACCTTTGCAGTCACTCTGTCCTTTTTTAAAAGGGCAAATGATCAGTTCAGACTGCTCAATTGTTGTTCGTGGGCTCATTATACAATATCTTTTTTCCTAGTGTGTTAAGGTATTGCAGATCGCAAAAAAAATTGTCTTCTATATTAACCAAACATAGCAAAATGCGCGAAAGGCAAAAAACGCCTTGTATATGGCAATTTTATTTACATAAAACAGACTGTATCAACTAAGCTGAGAGCTCTAAAATCGACATATACCCGTAAAGTTTGACTGCCACGCCAAAAACAAAATTTCCTGGAAGTACCAATACTTAAAACTAGTAATTTAAATATATAGCTAAATAAGTGCATTTAAAATTTTTCGATATACCTTCTCCTTTCGATATTAAGGAAGGGTAAAGTCGAAAAGTTGCACTGTATCAAATAAGCTGTGAGCCACTGTATGTATTTGTGCATGTAAAACTAATTGTAAGAGTGATTTCTAAAAAAACGTAAAATGTTAAATAGAATATGTAGATCATATGCTCAAACTCTCATTACATTCCATTATATATTTAAAAAATTTTAAAACAATTAAAATAACAATGGAAATGCAAGCAACGTTGAGCAACGCTAAGCAATTTTCGTATGCGTGTGAACATATACACACAAAAAATCTTGGGCCGTTTTCTATGTTGCTATGCGTGTATATTCTAAGAATCACAATTGTTTTTGAATTGCGTTAGAATTGTCTTTGAATTGTATTTGTATTTTCAGCCACTGCTTTAGTTTTTTTTCGTATATGGCGTTCAAGTGAGCCGTGGTGTAGATGGTTAGGCAGAAGCAACAAATATTGGGGTGTCGCAGGTTCTAGTCTCGGATAAGCCCTTCATAATTTCTTATTTTTAATTTTTTTTTTTATTATTATTTCTTTCTTTTTTATTATTATTTATTATTTTGTATTTGATACCTTTGAAAGTTAGTTGCTAGTTTAATTAATTGTGAATAGGTGCGTTTTTTTAATTTAATAGCATCATTTCTAAAAGTGTTTTTGTTTCAATTATATTTTATTCCGTTAAGTCAACAGAAAATAATGAACAGAAAGTTTGCCCAAATAACAAAAGCACGTGACATCTGCGGTAAGTTTTCCTATATGTATGCACACATATACATAAAACTAGCCTAGCATGGTCTAAGAATTTAAACTTGCTATATGGCGCTTTAGCAGTGAACTTATTTATTATGGCTATTACAGCTTTGAGTGGCATTGATATATTTCTTTTACAATTATTTGTCAAAATTAAGAAGTTTTTTTTGCCATTTTCAGCACTAAAATTGATGCATTTTCAAGATAATTACAAACCAAACCACAGTACAGATTATTTTATTTTATTAAAATTGAGTTCAGGGTATTATCTAGTCGAGCACTCCCGACTAGAGTTTTCTTACTTGTTATTTTAAGAATTATTATAAATTGTTAAGTTAATATCATACCAGAGAACCTATAACTCTAATTTAAGTTATCAATTAACACATTCTATTTTTCTTAGTTTCAATAGTATCACTGACCATTTTTGGCTGTGAATTGGGGCATAGCTGGCCGGTCTGGCAAATAAAACACCTCCATCGGGTTGGTGACACTATTGTTATTTTAAATGTTTTGTACTTCTGTTTAGGCTTTATGTTTATATAATTTTAATTTTCTTTAGCTTGCCTCACGATTTGTCAATATATTACAAATAAATAAATAAACGGCTTCTTTCGAGCTACTAGTGCTTTGAAATCATGGTCGAGCAACACACGCTCGAAACCTTGCCCAGTTCAGTGTTAAGGTATTGCAGATCCAAAAAAAAAATGTCTTCTATATTAACCAAACATAGCAAAATGCGCGAAAGACAAAAAACGCCTTGTATATGGCAATTTTATTTACATAAAACAGACTGTATCAAATAACCCTCTTCCAGTTGGGTCTAGACCAAAATAAACCATTATCAGTCTGACTGAAAGCAATATTATTGGCATTGCAAAAAAGAAAGGCATCAGGTCAAAATGACCATGAAGCATGGTGGAGGCGGACTGATGGTATGGGGCTGCTTCACATGGTGGAACATAGGCCCACTGGTTAAGATCGATGGAATTATGAAGAAGGACGACTATCTAAATATTCAGAAGACCATCCTATTAGAATTTGTGGATGATAGTGCGTATCCCGAGGAAGAAGTCATTTTTCAGCAGGACAATGAACACAAGCACCAAGCGAAAATTGTCAAGACTTGGCTCGGCAGTCCAAAATTTTATATAATGGAGTGACCTGTACAGGGTCCAGACCTAAACCCTATAGAACATTTATGGGTTTTGCTTAAAAAACGACTATCAAAATATGACACAACACCGACAGGGATGGGTGACCCTTGGTGTCGGGTTCAGGCGGACTGGAGCGAAATTCCCCACGCCCATATTGAAAAATTGGTGGAGAGTATGCATAGGCGCATTGCCAATGTGATCAAAGCTAAGCAGTTAAGCAGTTATTTTAAGAAAGTTAAAAACGAGCAAAAATGGATACATAGCTCGATTTATTTATCCAGCTTAAAAACTTTAGTTTGTAAGCAAATTTGAACAAAAAAAAAAAAAAAAACCTGTTAAGTTCCTTATTAAAATATATCCAATGAATCAAAATCCAAAAATTCGGATCGATTAGAGCATTTTTTTAAGTTTTTACGGGCATTTTAACGCCAGCTTGGCCAACATGTTTCCACACGTGCTCGCCACTGTATGTTGTATGCATGTATAGAAAAAGACACTTTCCCACTGGCAGCGTGGCAAATCGGAAACGAAGTTTCTAGTACTTAAGTGCACAATTCATATGCGTATGTTCATAAATAGCGTATGGTCAATTGCTAACCTGGCAGCAAGCATTTTATACTTAATATACAAAAATAAATAAAATTGAAAACTTATAAATTTTCGAGAAAATTAAATTTCCTGCGAGAATCGAACCCACGCATCTAGCTCCATCTTGCATAGCCCTAGACCGATTTTCGTTAGCTAAAACCAAATAAGGAGTTCGGTGTGATCTGCCAAACCTTACGCACGTGCATACGAGCGCATCGTGAAAGTGACATTCCTTATCTCTCCGACAATCAAAACAAAAACAAAATAAAGAGATCTATAAATCTGGCTGGCGTCGCTATGTCGCCAGCGCAGCGCAGAAAAACTCCAAAAACCGACACTGGTCAACGGCAGAGCAACAACAACTATTATCAACCGTTACAAGCGTTAGATGACCAAACTGAAAAAAACAGTGCGAAGAAGTAATCTGCAACAAAACCAAAATCACGTTCCTCCTATGACGGTGCTTAAAATGAACACTGAACAACTGCATGGCATTTGCAAATTGCTAAATGTCACAAGCTACTCAATCAAAAAATATCTATGGGAGTCAAATTACACTATGAGGTTTAAATCATGAGTTTTTCTCCTATGGAAAAAAAACATAATAAACCATACAAAGCGGTACTTATGGGCATTGATGACACCCCGGCCGATGAGGTTAGAAGCAAGCTTATCCAAATGGGACTTCAATGTACAGATGTCCAGTTTATTCAAAGAAAACGGCCCAACAACAGTTTCTTCTGTTTGTATATAGTTTACTTTGTCAACAAATCAACCAGTCTTAGCGAGCTAAAGAAAAACCACTCCGTCATTGACCATATCAGAGTCAAATGGGACTACCAAAGACGCAGGCCATACTCCGTTACTCAGTGCTATAACTGCCAGATGTTCGGGCACGGATCGTCCTACTGCAGTGTAAAATCGTATTGCATGAACTGAGCAGGAAACCATAAAACTAAAGATTGTCCAGAAAAATTAATCGTTAAGTGTACAAATTGGCACGGCCCTCACAAGGCTAATTCAGTAGAGTGTCCAGGCAGGATAAACTACGTAAAAGCAACGGAAAAAGTCACCACTAAAGAACTGGTCAGAAAGCCATTACAAACACCAGAGTTAAACTGCGTAAAAACTTTTTAAAATCTTTATGGACAGATATCTGAGCCGTTAAAGACTACCTGGGCCAGACAACCAGAGTCAAGTAGTACGGATATATTTTCGCTAGACGAGTTAAAAAGTCATACTTTCGAGCTCAATAGTAATCTAAGAAACTGCAAATCCAAGACTGATCAGTTTGATCAAATTTCTCTCTTAATGATAGACAAAGTAAAGACCATTGCGTGGAAAGCCAGAGGTATTCAAAACAAAAAAGAAGAATTTTGTCACTTCCTGTCCGACAACGACATTGACACCTGCCTGGTATCTGAATCCTGGTTAAAATGAAACCTTCCTTAGGATTCGTAATTATAACTGTTACAGAAACGACCGTACAGCTAGCAGTGGGTAGCTATTTTCATTAAAGGAAATATTCGCCACTCTTTGCTACCTCTCCAAAATACTAAAAGTATTGAAACAATTGGCATAAAAATCTTCATTAGTGATGGCACAGAGATGACCATTTGATTATGCTGTTTTCCAGGGGGCCGCGAAAATCTCTCTAAAAACTGTCTCTTCAGGCTGATATACATAAGTTGTGTAGCGCTAATGGAGCTTTCATCCTAAGAGGTGACTTTAATTGCAGACATCAGTCATGGGGATGCTCCAGAGCGAACTCGGTAACCTATTAAAATCAAAATTATACTGCAGGAACTTTATCTAATGCGTCCTGCTGAACATACATATTACCCCGCAGGAAGTCACAAATCGTCCTGTTTATCTAGCTAGCCCACGAGCTCTATACACATTAAATTCTGATCACTTTCCAGTACTGCTTGAGGTCTCAAACTACCCTGTTGCTACCGCAAACTTCTTCTACTATGACATAAAAAGAGCAAACTGGGCAAGATTCGCTCGCTTCGTCGGAAATTCGCTTCCTCAACTAATTCCAAACTCAATGTGCCGCACAGAAGATGTTAAAAAAATGATCAGCGTTTTCAGTGAAGTCTTACGTGAAACCAAAGATGCTAGCATCCCGAAAAAACAAGTCAAATTATCTCAAAAACTGCTGCCACAAAACATTATTCGCCTTATAAAAAGCAAAATCATACGACGGCGCAACGTACTTAGGTATCGTCACCAGTCCGATCTCATCCTTTTCAAGTGGATAAATAAGCTGATCACCAAGGCGTATCTAGAATTTAGAAATAAATTCTGTAATATCACTCTTTCAGCCCTAGATAAAGGTTCTTCCCCTTTTTGGAAACTCTCCAAAATTATTAGGAAGAAACACCTAAATATTCCAACTTTAGTGAATGGCAACATCAGACACTCGACAGATGAAGAAAAGGCTTAGGCGTTGGCGTAATCCTTTAGACGTAACCATACCCATATCTGCTGGGCTCGGTGATCCAGTAACTAAAGCCGCCGTCGATGCGTCAATTACCTCAGCCGCGCTATTAGTCGTAGAGCCGTTTAATGACTACTTTATTAGCGCCATAAGTCATACTAAATAGCCTAAAAAAGAAGAAATCTCCAGGGATCGATAAAATTGGCAATATATTCCCGAAGACCCTACCTACAAAGGGAATTAAGTTTATTACTTGCATAGTCAATAAATGTCTAGAGCTATGTTGTTTTCCCTCGGTCTGGAAATGTGCCAAAATTGTTCCAATTTTAAACAAAATAGGCCTGTCGAACTGCTCTCTTCCTACAGGCCTATTAGTCTTCTGTCGCCAGTTAGCAAAGTCCAGGAGAAAGTTATCAAAGACAAATTAACCCATTTCATTGAAGCAAATAGCATCCTCCCAAGTCATCAGTTTGGTTTCAGATGCGAACACAATGCTGCTCACCTCCTTTGTAGAATTAAAAAAAAATTATTAAGGAAAATTTTTCCAGCTCAATGTCATCGGGTATGGTACTGCTAGATGATGACGGCATGACGGCCTAATTCACAAAATGTTAGTTTTTAAGTTACCAAGAAAACAGATCATACGTCGTATATCTAGGAAATTCTTCATCCTCAGCAGTCAATATACCAACAGGTTGCCTTCAGGGCTCATGCCTACCGCCTATACTATATAATATATATACGTCTAATCTCCCAATAACACCCCAATGTACCCCTTCGGTTTTTGCGGATGACACATCAATTCTCTGTGGGGGAACTCTTTTCGCAGATATAGCTAGAAACCTCCAAGAAGCATATGTCTCTTTAGATACATATTTCGCCAAATGGAAAATCTTAGTCTGCCCTGAAAAGACAAAGGCAATATTTTTCACAAAAAAGGAAAGGATATCTACGTGCCAACAACAGATATCAGATTGGGCTCGGAATACGTAAGTTGGAAACCAAATGTACTTGGGTATTATACTGGACAAAAGACTTTCTTTTAAGACCATATATCCAATACTAACAAAAAAAACTTTAACATATAGTCCGTACGCTATGTCCGTTTATAAACAGAAACTCGAGACTAAATATAGAAAACCAAATGTTCTTGTTTAGGTCGATTTTCCTATGGCACCATTTCACATATGATTTACACTGTCGAGCCAAGGTTGAACTGGTATGTATCGCAAAATGTTATAGCGAAGTGTTATGAATCATCGCATTCACATATATAGCAATATACTTTGTTCCCATAGGTGCATTTATTTAATAAACATTTAATTAACGAAATATTTCGGCAATTAGAAAACGTACATGGCAAGCAACAACGTTTTTCCTACACATACATACAGATTTACACATGTACACACTATACGAGTATACACACAATTTTCTATGTATGCATACAAAAGTTTGCATGCCAGAATATTCTAAGTATTGTGACTGTATTGTGACTGAATTGTGCATTTTTCGATCGTCACTTTAGTTTTGTCAAAATGCGCTCTAGCAATGCCTTAATTGGTTTTAGTTAACAAATCTCGTATTAGGTCAGTGGCGCTGATGGTAAGCGCTATGCAAACTATACTTGGGTGCGTGGGTTCGAATCCCGCAAAAAACTTTTTGTTTTTTTCAAAATTATTATTTTTTAATTTTTTTTAAATTTGTATATTTTTTATAAAATGCTTGCTGCCAATTGATAATAATTTATAATCATACGCATATGAATTGTGCATTTAAGCTAAAACTAAAACAACTTTTCCGATTTGCCACGCTGCTTGCTTGGCAAGCAGTTTTTCTATGCATGCATATATGTATGTATGTATGTACACAGATGTTTGTATTTGTGTATACACATCCAAGTGTGTATACATATTGCAAGAAGTGCGATTTTATTGTTTTGTTACGTCACAAGCTGCTGATCAGCTGGTCAGCTGATCAGCTGTGAATTTATTTAGGTTTAGCTAACGATTACATGTTGTTTTCAAAAGACCTAGGTTCGAATCCCGCTGGAAACTTTTTATTTATTAATCGAAAACTTATAAATTTTATTTTTTAAATTCATTAATATTATATTTATGTTAAAATGCTTTCTGCCATCTTAGCAATTGCTACTAAGCTATTATATGCATGAATTATGCAGTTGGCCACAACAAACTTCTTTGCCGATTTACCACGCCCCCAGTGGGCGTAGACGCATAATTTTTTGCCAGTTCTTAGAAAGGGCCGAGGCTAGTGATGTAAATTTGAATGAAAACATCGATGTCGATGTCCATCTATGTGTTCAAAATTAAACATCGATGTTGGGTTGAAACATCGGATTGAAAATTCGATGCATCGATGTATGGCCGATGTTTTAAAACATTTTCGTTTGACAATAAAACGAATATTTTATGTTTTTTAAACTGCAAAATTTTGTTTGCAATTTTGTATAAATTGGGTTAGGTACTTTCATACCTTCCCAAACACATAAAGGGTCGCTTTCGAATGCGGTTAACTGCATTTGAAGATAAGCAGTTATTTCTAAATCCATGTCCACATTCGGATTATGACGTTGAGCAAGCTCATAATGGTGGTCCCAAAAAGATATGGAGCTCACGGTAGTCTGTGGTATGACTTCATTCATAAGGATTTAAGAAGGATCACTAAAATTTTAAAGTTTGCTGTTCACTGATCACAAAATGGCAATGTTATGTTATTATGAAATTAAACCATTGATGTTTTGCAAAACATCGATGCATCGCTCAACATCGGTATAAGCGAAAACATCGAAAAACATCGGAAAAATCAGTAAAAAAAAAAAAAAACATCGATGCTCGATGATTTTTTACATCACTAGCCGAGGCTAACATGACTGCAAAATTTGGTTGCTTACATTCCAAAAATGCGAAAATTACAGGGTATTTTTCGATATGCCCCCCAAAGAGGCTGAAAAATTATTTTTGGATCATCGATAGAGGAGGACATTAGTAACTGAACCATCCAATTTTCAAGCTTCTAGCTTTAAAACTGTAGGAGATATAAACTTTTGCGGTTTGCCACGCCCCCTGTAGGCGTAGGTATATCTACCATAGGTTATTGATCTTGGGTTGTCAACCCGAGTATACATGCAAAATTTCAAGTCTCTAGTGTCAATAGTGTTCAAAATATAGCACAATTTGAAAAATCTCTATATATTCAGGTCCGATTTGCCACGCCCCCAATGGGCGTAGACATAAAACTTTTTGATCGATCTTCTTAGAATCATAGCACTAACTCACATGCAAAATTTCAGCGTCCTAGCTTTAACAGTGTAGAAGATACGTATTTCCCGATTTCCCACGCCCCCAATGGGCGTAGATATATCCGCCATAGCTTTTTGAACTTGGGTTGTCATCCCGAGTATACATTTCAAATTAAAATTTCAAGTCTCTAGCTCTAATAGCGCCGAAAAATATTGCGTTCATACGGACAGACGGACTTTGTTCCCCTTCGGGAACAAAGTATAAAAATCTGTAGTCATAACAATGAGTGAAATAAATTGAAAATTGAAAAACCAAATAAGGCACTGCCTTCTGACAATACAAACGATCTTACTTGTTTCATACATACGTTACATACAAATTATGAAGTCTCAAATTTTTACCTGGTTTGATATTTGTTTAACCGCATTTAAATAGCATGCGTAAGCATCTCGCAATTGCCCGCAACTCTCATATAGAATACCCAAATTAGTCCACGCCGACTTATGTTCTTTATCTAACTGAACTGCGCATATGTAAGCTTGAAGTGCATCTGTTGGTTGATTTTGCTGCTGATATAAGACACTATACATATAAATAAGTATTGAATGCTCATTATGTAAATTAAGAAATATAATTACCCAATCGAGCACCAGGTGTCTGCATTCCCTTCACTTTTTTCAACAGAATTCCTATAAGCTAAAAATGCATCATGAACCTTATTCACCCCAGCGTAACATCTCCCTAATAAATATAATGATTGTCCACACTTCGGCTCCGCTTCAATTGATTTTTGTAAAAAACGTAATGCTTTCAATTCACGTTCTTTTTTTTCGCCTAGGCATTCGACACAATGATACATCCATCCTGAAAATCAAGACAATTTTTATTAATATTTTTTTTATTTTTTAATTTTTAATGCTAATGTTATATAATTTTTAAATATGGGTTGTGAAAACCCGTTCAGCGAATTTTATAACGGTACACTACAAAATTATATTGAATCAGATTGAACAAAGATTGGTTAAAGTCAACATGTTATAATACATTTTTTTTAAATGAAAATGACTGAAAAATATAAAACCCACAACGTAGTTGATGCAGCGACTCGGGATGAAATTGAGCTATACTTTGGACGCTTATAACTCCAATTATAGACGGACAATTTTCATAAAAATTTCAGAACGTAATAATATCAATAACACAAAAGAATAAACTCTATGTATCTTCGGAAATCGACGCGTTCAAACATACGGACAGACGGACATGGATATATCAACTTTTCTCTAATCAAGAATATATATACTTTGGGGGTCTTACATACAATTTCACAAAGCCATTATACTGAATTCCCATTTTCAGGGCTCAGGGTATAAAACAAATAAAAAAGCTCTAGTCGACTACGAGATCACTTTGATATACGCATATGCTGTCTTTTTTTTTTTTTTTTTTTTTTTTTGAGTTGGGAAACCATCCGCTTTTATTTACTTAATGTGTTGACAAAAACTAAAGTCAAGCTTAAGACAAATATAATTTTAAATTAATAAAGCCTAAAAAAAAGTACAGAAACATTTAAATAATCATTAGTATCACCAACCCGATGGGGGTGTTTTATTTGCCAGACCGGCCAGCTATGCCCCGATTCACAGCCGAGTGGTCAATGATACTAATGAAAGTATGAACAAAATAGTGTTAATTGAAGACCCAAAATTTAATATTAAAAATTCTTAGGACTAATTATGAACTAACAATTTAAAATAAATATTTATATTAAAGATTAGCAAATAAAAGGAAATATTAAAAAGACAAAATTCAGAGTGAGATGAAGAGAGTGAAATAAGGTAGATAGCAAAAACAAAAACTATCTTCACATCCGGGCATTTAGATGAAGTTCCCTAAGATAAGCTGAAAGCAATGATTTTGTTAGTGGAAGAGAGAGCTCTAAGAAGAATACATGATAATATTTATTATAGTTAAGACATAAGACATGGAAAGCAGAAATTAAAGAATAATCCGTTGTGCAATGTGGTAAATGTAACGCACGATAGTTTGTATTAGTTCGGGAAGGAACAGAGAAATGCAGCCGTATTAACAGGGTGGGCGAATCAATATTACCGTGAATTAAATTATGAAGGAAAGTAATACCTAAGATTGTCCTACGATTCATTAATGATGGCTGATCAATAAGAAGAAGTCTACTATGATAGGAAGGTAAACGTAAATTACTGTTCCAATTTATATCCTTTAAGGCAAAGAGTAGAAACTGTTTTTGGACCGATTCAATGCGATCCGGATACAGTTTATGTTGCTGAGACCAAATAACAGAACAATACTCCAAGATAGATCGAACAAGTGGAATATATAAATGCTTGGTAACAAAAGGATCATTAAATTCCTTAGACCAACGTTTAATAAAGACAAGCACACATTTGGCTTCATTTGTGATGGCAGAAATATGCAGATTAATATTAAGTTTAGTGTCAAAGAGAACGCCAAGGTCTTTGACAATGAAGATACGTTGGAAGGAAATATTATTTATTTTATAGTCGAGCAAGTGGGGAACAGTACGACAGAAGGTCATTGTCATACACTTGGAACAATTTAAATGTAATTGATTAGCCTCACACCAACCTTGAAATGCATTAAGTTAGAATATGAAAAGCAAAGTTTTACATCATCTGCATACATAAATATCTTTGAATAAGAAATACAACTAGGAAGGTCATTAATAAAAAGGGAAAAGAGTAGTGGACCTAACATCTACCGACTCATATAAATGGGACCAGTCAGCTGAACTAATCAATTCGTTTAGCAAAACAAAATCGCATTTACGATAGCAACGTCTTCGATTTGAAGGTAATTGTGATACAGTTAAGGGATTATTAATAGACAATGAAATTTCTAAAGTTGGATGACAACTATCCTCAGGTAAACAAAAATGGGTTGATCTCAATACAGTTATGATGGAATCATCATTTATGAATACAAGATCTAGCGACCAATTCAAATGATTGGAAATAGAGTTCATTTGAAACATAGAAAGGTTAAATAATTCATAGTGATCAATTGTCGGAATAAGGTAATTTACATTACAAGAAAATGACCACGAAGTGTTTGGAATATTAAAGTCACCTAACACAAGAAACAAATTATTATCATTGACATGTCCATAAATTTCTTTTTTTATATTTGTATTGGAGTTTATGCTCCGTACATTTTGATATATCAGGGACATGCGAGGAGAAAATTGATTATTTATTAGTTTTTTGGAACAATTTTCGATGAAGATTGCACCTGCTGATCTGTTACGATTCTTTGGTTTAAATTCATGCACAACTATATGTGGTGGCCAAAATTTAGTGTCAAATTGTAAAATTAAACTTCGTTATAGAAACATTCGTAGAAAGTACACATGTTGTGTCCGACGAAAGCCTAGACAAAAAAAAAAACTTGCTTTCCAGGAGATACAACACATAAAGTTGGGACAGTATTGGAAGAATTAGTTGACGTATTGGTATTCTCTGTTCGAACAACAATTGGAGGAGAAACCAATTTTTGATCAGGGACAAGATATTCAATAGCAACATCATCCAATATGGACGTAGCCACAGGGCAGGGCGATGGAGCACGAAGCGATTTAGGAGATGAAGACAAAACAGAGACACAAGGTGAGGGAGGAGCAAGCGAGTTGGGGGACAATGTTAGTACAGGAGGAGGTACCAACAACGAGGGAATCTCAGATTGAGATTGAGAGCTGTCAAATTTATATTTGTTCAATATTTCTTCAGCAGCTAACAAGTCACTTGATAATTGCTTAGAAACAATACTCAATTTATAAAACTGAACCCTCACCGCATTATACATCTTGGAAAAATCAAATTGTTTTTCCAAGCAAGTCGGACAAGACCAACGTAAGCCGCCACAACCGATTTTGGCAGTGGACATGACCTTATCGTACATTTAACATGCATAATGTTCTCACACAGCCAGCAATTTACAAATTGGACCTGTGCGGAGTTAGCTGCCTGTCTATAACTGCATACCTTCTTGCAGCAACTCATATTGGCAATTGGGGTTTTTATGAAATCAGATGGATAGACAAACAAACTGAAAATGTTGCGAGAGCGATTCACAACAACAAAGAGCAGCTAAAGCACAACAACGAAAAAAATAACACCGTAAGAGAGAACGCAACTTACCCAAGTAAGTGAGAGCAAACTATGCAAACACTTACACAGACAAATGTAAACAATTCAGGGACGCAAAAAGCAAATAGAAAGATCAAAACAGAGATGGAAAAGAAAAACTTTTTCAACTAAACAAAACTGCAAAGCAGTATAAAACAACCCACAGTAAACCACGGATTAAAACTTGATGAAGATCACAAACAAAGATCTTCGCAGCTGATAACCGCAATTTAATGTAAATCGAAATGAAATAAATATTAACAAGTAAGAAGGCTCTAGTCGAGACGGCTCGACTACGAGATACCCTGAACCCTGCAAAAAAGTGATACTCTTCTTCTTTACGCACTTATGAGCGCGCGCTCTGCTAACTGAGCAGTTGCTTCGTGGCTTGGGGGTGGGTTGGGCTGTGCTTTGGACGCTTATAACTCCATTTCTAGATGGACGATCTTGGTGAAATTCAGAGTAGATTAGGGGTATCTTAATCTATCTATGTGTCAAATTGCAAGTCTCTAGTATTTGAAATGCGTCTTTTTTCAAACTGGGGGCGGAGGGGGCGTGGCACCCAAAATCTAAAAATAACAAAATCTGTGTATTCATAATATCTATCTAAAAATATAAAGTTGAAGTCTCTAGCTAAAACGATGTAGAAGTTATACCCAAAAAACATAAAAAATGGAAACGAATTTTCGATTTTTTATCGATAATTTGGAAGTGGGATGAGTTATCGAAAAACCAAAATAAACTTGTACTGCGTAGCTAATATACGAGTGTTCATGTGAAATTTCAGCTCTCTAGCTTTTGTTGTTTTCGAAATCTCGACGTTCATACGGACGGACGGACGGACAGACGGACAGGGCTAGATCAACTTATTTATTATGCTGATCAAGAATATATATACTTTATGGGGTCTCTGCTACATACATTTTCACAAAACCATTATACCCTGAATTCCCATTTTCAATGGGTTCAGGGTATAAAAACAATGAAAACAAGTAAATGATCGCGGATCGCAAAAAAAAACACGTCAATCACTCTCAACTGAGAACTCTCTCTTTAATGAATAATTATTTTTGTAGAGAGACTTTCTTAATTAAACTTTCTAATTATGATCATCAAATTATATATTATAATATGTATATACCAAAACACCAACCGTACGTCTTTAGTATTTGAAATAGATTATTACACATTTGAGAGGATGCAGGTGAATTGGGGACCGGATCTTGTATTAAATTATTATCTATCATAGCTCAATTCCGCGTCAATTCTCACATTCTACATATGATACTCTTTTAAAGAGACTTATTTCGCTAGTTATTCGACAGACCGCACACTCCGACTTATTCGGGCATGGAGATCTAAAGCGAAGCGCACACGTAACAGTGTCGACGTGTTTAGAAACAATGCTTAGCTGCTGATTGAACGCAAAAAGACGATTATGTTAAAACTGAAAAACAGAAAGGCTGGAATTTTTTTTTTTAAGTGTGAGTGAATTATTTATTTTTGAAGAAATGCACAACGAATAGTTGCAAGCTCTTTACATATATATAAAAACTTGTAAACTCTACCTCTAAGGAAGAATGAGATTTTATATTTCATAACTGAAATGGAAATACTTATCAATGTCAACATTTCATTTTCATTTTTCGTTAAAGTAATAGAATACCTTAAGTTAAAAATACGTTCTTACCTAATTGCCTGTAAATATCCGCTTTTAAGTCCAACGATATATTTTTGTCATTTAAGATAAATTCATATGATTCTTTTGCAGCCTTATGTTTATTTTGTACTTCATACAGATGAGCTATTTGAAATTTCACTGAAAGAGACATCAATTATATTACAAACGATTAACAAATTGTAAAGAAAAGAAAGCTCTAGTCGAGACTGCACGACTACGAGATCCGAATGATATTCCAAGAATTTATTCGTTTCTGCAAGCGTAATAAACTATACATGTACATATACATGCATGTATGTGTGTACGAATTACGCATTAATGTTAACATCTTTAAATAAATAAATAAATTGCAAGCGTTTTGCTGTCTCGCTTTCTCTACCAAGTGGGTTTTGCTGGGAGAACTTATTTGATTAATACTTATGTTTCTAGACGGACAATCCTAAACAAACTTTCAGATTATGATCATGACATTCACATCTATAAGTACATATATGGGGCAATGGGAGCGAGACGTAATAATAATGCGCTTGCTACATTGACCTATACAAGAATTTTTATTTATCACAAGCCTCTTACTCGTATAGGTTCTGAAAGAGAATGTTCAAGCATACGAACTGACGGAATTGTTTATATCAACTTCGCTTGTCGCCCTGATTAAGAAAAGGTTGTATGCCACGCTTTTTTCTACATGATACATAGATTTGAACTAACCAATATGCCCCGATTTCCCATTTTTAGAGGGTTCCGGCTATAATGAGCTAGAGACGCATATTAATTATAAGGCAGTTATGTATATATATATTTAATAAATGTATTCAATTATATTTACAAAATTAATAATATATAATTCATACCTTGAAGATCTGAAAACGTCGAGGGTGATGAATCCGCCAATGCCAACTGCAAGTGTTTAAGCGCACTACTAAAATCACCATTTACTTTAAGCATCAGTCCTAGACGCAGATGGATTTCATTTGCACAGACGAAATATGGGTTCAAGTATAAAAGTTCTTGGAATAGTTTAATTGACCTAAAAAATAAATTATGTTAAATAATTTTAATTTTATCTTTTACTCTTCGCAAAGACAATGCTTCTCGTTATTCAACAGTTCATGGAAAATCTAAAGAATTATTTATGGATTATATGCAAAACAAATTATTTTCCTTTTTAAATATATGAAAACACTTTCATTCAATAGTGTTGCCATTTTTTATAATTATTTGTAATTTCGATATTTTAATTTAGCACGTACTAAATTCGCATTGTTCTTTGACTATTAAATTGCATATTTGTTTATCATACATTACAAATATAGCCAGTTTATGGTACCGAACTGTTATATATACTTATTTTTAAAGACTCAACTAAAACAACGAAACAGTAGCTCTATGAATTTATTTTTGTATACAAAATATAAGTTAACATCATCGAAGTTACGGGAATATGAAAAAAAATTTTTTTTTAACAGAAATATTTATGAAAACAAAGCTCATACACATACATACGTATTCGCTTTGTAAACAAAAATTTTGGTTTCAGTATACACATATACGTACATATGTAAATATATATGTATGCAGTTAAGTAAATTGTTATACATATACATATGTATGTATGTACATATATACTATTTAAAAAGTATGCATATAGAGAAAACATACTTTCAAAATTTGTCTGATCTGTAAACTTATTCTTTAAACTTGTATTATATGATTTGTACTAGTTTTTCGAAGTTGTGACAATTTATTTTTGGCAGTGTTTCCATTTAAGTTAATCTAAAAATCACTCAGTCAATACAGATTCATTCTTCTATAGTTTTTAATTTACGGACTAGTGATGGCATGACGATTTAAAAATATCGATACAAGAGTATAAAGATATACGTATGTATGTATTCGATATGTCTGTTTAAAACCAAACGTAACATGACAAGTGGAACAGTAGCAAGATTCTAAAATATTTTAATAAATGAATGAAATGGAACAGCAATAAGGTTCAAAAAAAAACTCTTTTATATTATTACTCGATGAAGCAGGCGTGATGAAGTCCTTATGGCATGCGATCTGGTGAATGAATACATACCATATAAATATATAAACAAATTTTCTATATAAACATATTCAATATACATATGTTACTACATACATACATATTGAATATGTTTGTTACTACATACACACATACATATGCATACATACAGTGGCTCACAGCTTATTTGATACACTTCAATTTTCAAAATTTCTCTTGCTGTAACTCAAAAACTATAAATGATATCGCAATACTTTAAATGTCATTTTGAAGAGGGCAATTCCTTGTTTTATAAAACAAAAGTATTTATTTAAATATAATGCCGTTCAACTGAAAAAATAATAAAAAAAAATAATAATATACCAAAATTCCCTCAGCTTATTTGATACAGATACAGTAAAATACTAAAATTTAAGGTTGCCCTTTAATTTAATGGTTGGTTTGCATTCCCTTAGCTTTTATCGTAGCTTGCAGCCTATATGTGATTGAATCCATCAAGTTTTGAGTATAGCTTGGCGTTATTTTGAGCCAGTAAGGTTCTCTTTGGGTCCTCTTTGTTACAATTCTTATGTTTTCTGACGCTGTTGACTAAAAGTGCCAACAGATTCTCGATGACATTTAATTCGGAAGACTGTGCCGGGGGATTCATGACGTGGGGACAGTTCCAAATAAGCCATGTTTGAAAGAATCTAGATTTGCGGATCGGGTCGTTGTCTTAGTAGAAACGGAGACTGTTGCTTACAGCCAGTTTTTTGGAACTTCGGATCAAACCTTTTTTTTTTTATTTGAAGGTACTGAATTTTCTACATAATTTTATCGATGAATACCAAAGTACCGACTCCGACTGCGGACATACAAGCCCAATCATACCGTGGTCACAGCAATGCTTCACTTAAGGTTTAAGGTTTTCTTTGTTGAGCTAAGTATTTGGTTTTCTCCACACATAAAACATCCTACCGAAGCTCAAAATATTAAATTTTGACTCCTCCGAGAAAATCCCAATGTTCCAAAATGAGGAGTCCTTCAAAATGTGCTCCTTATGATGGGCTAGTCCAGTGTTTGCAAAAACTACTCCGTAGCAGCAAGAGCAATGAAGCTGTAGCAGAGCCATAGTCGAACGAAAATATGTGAGAGTTCTGCTCTGCTCTCGGAGTTTGCTATGCTCAAATCTGTAGCGGTAGCAATAGCACGAAACGAAATTAACGACTACGCTTCGGCAGAGCGATAGCCGAAAAACGAGAGCGAGATGAGAGCAGAGCAAACGCAATTGACTTTGTTGCTACGGCTCTTTGGGCCGATATTCTTATTGCAAATAAAATCAAAGTAATGTATTAAGAAACAGAAAAAAAAAACGTATGCATGTAGATTTATATGCATATAGATATTAATTGTCGAATTCAGTTATTTATTTATTAGATTTTACTTTATACAAAAGTTTGCATGCCAGAATATTCTGAGAATTGTAACTGAATTGGGAATTTTTCGATCGTTACTTTAGTTTTGTCAGAGACGCTCTAGCAATGCCTTATTTGCTTTTAGTTAACGAAACCCAGGTCAGGGCAGTGGCGCTGGTGGTAAGCGCTATGCAAGCTAACTTTTGTATTCATACATAGAAAATTGTGTGTATACTCGTATAGTGTGTACATGTGTAAATCTGTATGTATGTGTAGGAAAAACGTTTGTTGCTTGCCATGTACGTTTTCTAATTGCCGAAATATTTCGTTAATTAAATGTTTATTAAATAAATAAGATGTACCAATGGGAACAAAGTATATCGCAGTCAGTTGCCTAACTGCAACGTTCTTACTTGTTTTTGAATTGCGTTAGCATTATCTTTGAATTGTATTTGTATTTTCAGCCACTGCTTTAGTTTCTTTTTTTCGTATATGGCGAATTTCATTCGTTTTCGCTACTCTGCCGTTCAAGTGAGCCCTGGTGTAGATGGCTAGGCAGATGCAACTAATGTTAGGGTGTCGCAGGTTCTAGTCTCGCCTAAGCCCTTCACAATTTCTTATTTCTAATTTTTATACTTTGTTCCCAAAGGGAAGAAACTATATTGGGTTTGTGCAATGTCCGTCTTGCTGTCCGTCCGTCTGTCCGTATGAACGCAATATTTTTCGGCGCTATTAGAGCTAGAGACTTGAAATTTTAAACATATACTCATCAGTGTTGCCAATTTTTGTTTAGCAAAAAAAGCTGTTTTTAGTGGGAACATACTTTAAAAAAAGCTGAAATTTCGGGAAAAAAAATCTGACAAAAAAGCTGAAGTTTTGTTGCCTTATTTTAAGGTTTTTTTTTTACGAATAGTCCACTTTTTCGTCTTATTCGTGACAATTATTATTTTTATCGCGTTCTTCCATAGTGCCAATTATATTTTAATACATTTCACATGAATACTTCTATGTTAGTTACACAGTACGAGTTTTTTTGTATTTTGTTATTTTTTTTTTTTTTTTTTTTTTTTTCTTTAACTCATCCCATTTCCAAATTATTGATACAAAATTGAAAATTTGTTTACGTTACGTTTTTTGAGCATAACTTCTACACCGTTTCAGCTAGACTTCAAATTTGTATATTTAGATACATATTATGGATTGTTACGCCCTTTCGCCCCAATTAGAATAAAAACGCATCTAGAAATGGAGTTTCATAAGGATCGTCCATCTAGAAATGGAATTATAAGCGTCCAAAATATAGACCAACCCAACTTGGTCATAACTGTGCGGTTAGCAGAGCACGGGTTTTCTTTTGGCAACTTATAGTCACGACAGCATTCCTTCTTAATGTATATACGTTGATTCGTCAATCAGAATGGTATATTTGGTTTCGCCAATATCGAAAGCAAGGTTATACAAAAAACGTTTCTAATAATGATTGAACATTTTGTTTTCTGAAACTTCACAGAACTCTCAAATCTATTACAAAAATATTTCAAGCACAAATTGGTTATGTGATCAACTGGCAGCTATACTATATTTGCAATGACTGCAATATACAAATCTATTCTTGTCTTATCATTTAAGTCCTCGCAGCCAGCATTTGAATTCTTAGCTGTTAAGTTACACATCCTGGTATTTTTGTTTATACTGAACTATTTGGTTTTAATTTTACTACAATGAACATCACTTCATTGTACATAAATTCTCTAAAATATGTTAAATTGCTAAGTATAAAAAAAAAGCGGAAAAAAAGCAAATTATTTTCTAAAAAAGCCAGAATTCCCGCTTCCCGCTGTTTTGGAAATTTTCCCGCAATTGGGTTTTCAAAAAAGCCAGATTTGACGGGAAAAAAGCTGATTTGGCAACACTGATACTCATATATGCTCCCGAATTATAAAGTGTAAAAATTTTCCCGATCCGCCCACTAGGGGCGTGGCAAATCGGAAAACTCTTCCGCCCATAGTCAAGTTATCATACTAGATGATGAGCTAGAGAGTTGCAATTTGGAATGTATACTCGAGGTGACAACCCAAGTTCAAAAAGCTATGGCGGATATATCTACGCCCATTGGGGGCGTGGCAAATCGGGAAATACGTATCTTCTACACCGTTAAAGCTAGAACGCTGAAATTTTGCATGTGAGTTAATGTAATGATTCTAAGAAGATTGATCAAAAAGTTATATGTCTACGCCCATTGGGGGCGTGGCAAATCGGACCTGAATATATAGTGATTTTTCAAATTGTGCTATATTTTGAACACTATTGACACTAGAGACTTGAAATGTTGCATGTATACTCGGGTTGACAACCCAAGACTAATTAGCTATGGTAGATATATCTACGCCCACAGGGGGCGTGGCAAACCGCAAAAGTTTATATCCCTACATATCTAGAGCTAGAAGCTTGAAAATTGGATGGTTGAGTTACTAATGTTCTCCTCTATCGATGCCCCAAAAATAATTTTTCAGCCTCTTTGGGGGCGTGGCATATCGAAAAATACCCGGTAATTTTCGCATTTTTGGAATGTAAGCAACCAAATTTTGCAGGCATGTTAGCCTCGGCCCTTTCTAAGAACTGGCCAAAAATTATGCGTCTACGCCCACTGGGGGCGTGGCAAATCGGCAAAGAAGTTTGTTGTGGACAACTGCATAATTCATGCATATAATAGCTTAGTAGCAATTGCTGAGATGGCAGAAAGCATTTTAACATAAATATAATAATATTAATGAATTTAAAAAATAAAATTTATAAGTTTTTGATTAATAAATAAAAAGTTTCCAGCGGGGTTCGAACCTAGATCTTTTGAAAACAACATGTAATCGTTAGCTAAACCACTAACCATACAACACATAGACTGGACAACTGGAACAAGTTAATGTGCACACTTATTTTTCGACTTTAGAACCCCCCAACTTCGTATTTGCTCGGGTTTTTACTTTTAGGGTCGGGAGAGAAAAATTGCTGATGGAAAAATCATTCCGCTTCGAGCGCTCGACGGTGACGGTCGATTTTCCAAAAATGCCTGACATGTGCCGCTCTTTCCCTTGCTCTCTTTCTCTTTCTGCCCTTTACTCTCTGCTCTCTTCTCACAAAAATATATGTATGCTGGCACAAACAGCAAGCAGCTCACAAAAATTGAAATTTCTTCTCGACTCGCGATCCCATTGGTTCCCTTCTGAGCGAAGAGTATACCGAATTCTTAAACGGCTTTGCCATGCTCATGCAAAATGTTAGCATTTTTATGATTATTTGTGGAAAGGGTATGAAAGTGTTGATGTGCATAACGAATATTATTTCCGTATGACCATACACACATACATTTACACTTCCTCGCTATATGTGTAGGCATTTATGTGCTTGTGTGCGATAGATATTCTTGCTGCCTGTAGCACTATTAAAACCCCCAGCAGTTGATTTCGTTCGGTTGGGTAGCGATGTAAGGTTGCATACACACACACATTTACACTTCCTCGCTATATGCGTAGGCATTTATGTGCCTGTGTGCGATACTCTTGCTGCCGCCTGTAGAGCACTTTTAGAACTGCCAGCAGCATTTGATGTTCGTTTGGTTGGGTAGCTGCTGTGAGCTAGCATACGCACACACATTCACATACACATTTACAATGGGATCGCGAGTCGAGAAGAAATTTCAATTTTTGTGAGCTGCTTGCTGTTTGTGCCAGCATACATATATTTTTGTGAGAAGAGAGCAGAGAGTAAAAAGCATGGGGCAGAAAGAGAAAGAGAGCAAAGGAAAGAGCGGCACATGTCAGGCATTTTTGGAAAATCGACCGTCACCGTCGAGCGCTCGAAGCGGAATGATTTTGCCATCAGCAATTTTTCTCTCCCGACCCTAAAAGTAAAAACCCGAGCAAATACGAAGTTGGGGGGTTCTAAAGTCAAAAAATAAGTGTGCACATTAATTTGTTCCAGTTGTCCAGTCTATGTGTTGTATGGTTAGTGGCTAAACCTAAATAAATTCACAGCTGATCAGCAGCTCGTGACAAAACAAAACAATACAATCGCACTTCTTGCAATATGTATACACACTTGGATGTGTATACACAAATACAAACATCTGTGTACATACATACATACATATATGCATGCATAGAAAAAAAAAGCAGCGTGGCAAATCGGAAAAGTTGTTTTAATTTTAGCTTAAATGCACAATTCATATGCATATGTTTATAAATTATTATCAATTGGCACCAAGCATTTTATAATAAATATACAAATATAAAAAAAATTAAAAAATAATATTTGAAAAAAAAAAAAAAAGTTTTTTGCGGGATTCGAACCCACGCACCCAAGTATAGCTTGCATAGCGCTTACCATAAGCGCCACTGACCTAATATGAGCTGTGTTAACTAAAACCAAATAAGTCATTGCTAGGGCGTCTCTGACAAAACTAAAGTAACGATCGAAAAATTCCCAATTCAGTTACAATTCTTAGAATATTCTGGCATGCAAACTTTTGTATGTATACATAGAAAATTCTGTGTATACTCGTATAGTGTGTACATGTGTAAATCTGTAAGTATGTGTAGGAAAAACGTTTGTTGCTTGCCATGTACAGTGGCTCACAGCTTATTTCGTGCAGCAGTATAGTAAAACTTTGAAGACGTATTCCCGCTAAACCAGCAAAGATATCCAAAAAATTTAAATGAGGTCTTATTTATTAGGTATTCATTATTTATTAAGGCACTTCATTGTTTTTCTATTCTAATAAAATAACACTTAAATCTAACGAAAACTGAAAAAAGTGGCTTTTTCTATGTCACAGCTTATTTCGTGCAGTGCACTTAACACTCCAAATTATCCACAAATTCTTAAATTATTATTTTGTATGATCTTATTTATGTTTAATAACCTCTTACAAACGTGATTCCATCGGGTTTACCAATTTTTGGGTGACTTCGCTGGCGATTTTTGGCCATTATTCCAAAAAGGTCATTTTCAGGTAATTTTTATTAGATATTGACCTTTTCCGGATGCCCATGTCCAATATTGCCCACAAATTTTCAATAACGTTTATGTCGGGGCCCTGGGCCTGAAGTTTGACAACATGGGGACAGTTCCAGGTCAACCAGGACTGGGCAATACCCGATTTATGCTTTGGATGACTATCCTGATACAATCGGGATCGCCCTTCTAGACCCATTTTCCGGCACCTTGGAGCAAATTGCCCTTAAAAACGGGATAGGTACATATTTTTGTCCATATTGCCTTCTATGAAAACTAAGTTTCCAACTCCCGAAGGTGCGATACAGGCCCAAACCATACAAAATAATAATTTAAGAATTCGTTGATAATTTGGAGTGTTAAGTGCACTGCACGAAATAAGCTGTGACATAGAAAAAGCCACTTTTTTCAGTTTTCGTTAGATTTAAGTGTTATTTTATTAGAATAGAAAAACAATGAAGTGCCTTTATAAATAATGAATACCTAATAAATAAGACCTCATTTAAATTTTTTGAATATCTTTGCTGGTTTAGCGGGAATACGTCTTCAAAGTTTTACTATACTGCTGCACGAAATAAGCTGTGAGCCACTGTACGTTTTCTAATTGCCGAAATATTTCGTTAATTAAATGTTTATTAAATAAATAAGATGCACCTATGGGAACAAAGTATATCGCAGTTTATGCGCCTAACTGCAACGTTCTTACTTGTTTGGTCTTGTTTTTTAACAATTTGACCGAATGGGCAACACCGTTTTGGCAAATTCTCCATCTGTTATATTCCGTTATTTAAAACTGAGCACATTTGCATTGAAAAATATTACATTTTGAGAGAATTGAGAATATTAAAAAATTAGTTAATTCGATGCCAAACCACTTACAAGCCGTTATAAAAGCAAGAGGCTTAAGTACAAAATAATTATTATATTTTTTTAGTTATTGTTTTTCATGATATTTTTATATTTCTTTAATTTTTTTTTAGTGTGCCAATAATTTTGTTCAATGAAATTGACGTGTTTTTTAGTTATTAAATTGAAGTTAATTCTACGTTTCAGATTTTTACAAAATTCTATTGGTTTCATTCAATAAATACTGTAATCTATTTCAAAAATTATTTGTTTTATAAACAAATTATTTCATAAGACTTGAAAAGTTGTTATAAAGCTTAAAAAGCAACTGTGCCAATAATTTTGTTCGTCACTGTAAGTTATAAAGCATCCAGAGGCTTACTTTATGGGCGGTATGCTTCGTATCATTGTCCTGTTAGAAGCAAAAGTCGTTTTAGAGGTACAGTTTCTGAACACTGTGCAGTAGGGTTTCACTTAAAATGTTAATATAAACTTTGTGGTCCACTGTCGACTCTATAAACTTTAGATTTCCTAGACAGTCGGCAACAAATTTTTTTCGTCCATGGACGTTCCGCTTTTTGTCCATACCAGCTTCTTACGCGAAATATTCAAAACTTGTTTTCATCTGAAAAAATAACTTTGTTCCAGAAGCTTAGGGGCTTGGAAACGTGCTTTGCGAAATCCATACGCTTTTGTCTATTGATCTCAGATATATGGGGCTGTAGGAAGCGGCTTCAGCTCAGCGCAGTTTTTGTTTAATAAATTCTGTGTGACTTACCGCCTTTAAATGAAACTTTCAGCACAAAAACCTACATATTACTTTAAAAAGTTGTCATATTTGGAATTATACTAACTGATTCGAATATTGTCTATATTTGCAAATCCCTTTAAAAGGGAAAGTTTGGTAAAATTTTGAAACGGTATTCAAAATATACCATAAATCATAATTATACATAAGCATGAACTTAAGTTCAAATTTGGAACCTCTATCTTATAAGACTGAATTTTTATACGGTTGTTGAAGCATGAGCATGCCTGAAATACATATTTCTCTTAGCGATACTCGATAATTTGCCCGTTATTTGGCGCCAAGTAGTAAATATGTCATCCCTTAGCTGGAACGACCAACGCAGAGGCTAATAAAAATATAACGTAAGCCTAGATATCGGCTAAACGATCACAAAACATTTGTGCACTTGCGTGAATGGGAGGTATTAATGAACTCTCTAATGTTTTTTAAATTAAAACTGAAATAAGTATCTATTTTTAAAGCAACCTCGATCTGGGCGTGCTCTAATAAGTTATCAGATCGTCGGCGTCGTCAGCGCTTCGAAATTCCTAGAGACGGCCTCACCTCGTTGGCGTGATCAAGAGTATATATATATGTATAAATATTCAATATAACTCCCGTTTCTTTCAATTGTACATGTACATTTTACTTTTACCTCAATATTATTATATTTACTACGGCTATTTTATATATATATATATATAATGATTTATGCCTTACCATTTAAAGCAACGAAATTCAAAGTAAATAATTCCGAGTCCATATATAAAGCTGTGGTTAATCCAATATTTTGGACATAATCGCATATACTTTTGATATGCAGATAGAGCTAGAAAGAAAAGAAAAAAATATATTCACAGTAATTTATATTTGTATTATATTATAGTGGTATTTTAATACTTGTATTCAAATAATGCAATTTTAGATGCTAGGCTTTTAATGCCTTGTTCCCAAAGGGAAAAAGAAAAAAATAAACTCCTGCGTACGTATACCGGTAATCATACTAGTTGATGAGCTAGAGAGTTGCAATTTGGAAAGTTCAACAAGCTATGGCGATCTACGCCCATTGGGGGCGTGGAAAAACGTATATTCTACACCGTTAAAGCTAGAAAGCTGAAATGGCATGTGAGTTAATGTTATGATTCCATGAAGATCCATCAGAAAGTTATATGTCTACGCCCATTGGGGGCGTGGCAAATCGGACCTGAATATATAGTAATTTTTCAAATTGTGCACTAGAGACTTGAAATTTGGCATGTATGTATACTCGGGTTGACAACTCAAGATCGATATGCAGTGGTAGATATGTCCGCAAACCGCAGAAGTTTATATCTTCTACAGTTCTAGAGCTAGAAAATTGTGGCGCTGGTGGTAAGCGTTATGCAAGCTGCTCTTGGTTGCGTGGGTTTGAACCCGCAGAAAACTTTTTTTTTCCAAAAATTATTATTTTTTAATTTTTGTATATTTATATACTTTATATTTGTATATTTATCATAAAATGCGTGCTGCAAGCGCCAATTTAAATCTTGCTTCGGAAATGATTAGGATATAGATTTTGAATTTGCTCCATTGTATCTTCTGTGGCAAAGATACCATTGATGACGGCTGGATTGAGATGTTTCGCAAGTAAATCCCGAATATCTTCGTTGATATAATTGGGCTGTGTAATTATATGCTTATGAACGGGTGACTGAACTTGTAGTTAGTTTATGCTTTGTGATTTGAGGATGAATATTTGATTTTGGGGACTTTGATATGGGGAATAAGGTATTCTGCTGAACTTTCTGAGCTATGTTGAGAAGATATGGGGAATAAGGTATTCTGCTGAACTTTCTGAGCTATGTTGAGAAGATATGGAATTTATTTGGCTGATTCTGGATAAAGCATCGGCAGCAATGTTATTTGTCCCTGGCTTATAAAGAAGCTAATAATTATATTCTTCCAGATATAAGATGGAAACTTTTAATTCTACCATTTCCATTCCAGCTACTAAGTGAATAAGTTAATGGTTGATGATATGTAAATATTTTCACTTTAGATTTACCGTAAAGGTAATTTTTGAGGGCTTTCAGAGCCCAAACTATAGCTAGCATTTCTTTTTCGTTAGTAGCATAGTTTTCTTCGGCCTTCGAAAGAGTTTTTGACAGGAATGAAATAGGTCTGTTGTCTTGGGATAATACGGCACCTATAGCAAAATTGGAGGCGTCAGTCGTTAGATGAAATTCCTTGTCAGGATCGGGGTAACGAAGAATTACATCTTTGTAAAGTAGTAAATTTTTTATTTTGTTAAAGGCTTCTACCGCTGCTTCATCAAATCTTATTAGTTTTTTGATGACTCTTTTTTGGACATCCTCCCCTCTTAATAGAGAGCTAAGTGGCTTTGCCACTTTAGCGAAATCTTGCATGAACCTCCTATAATATACAGCTAATCCTGAAAATTCCCGTAGGTCTTTTAAATTTTTAGGTTGTGGATAATTGACTATTGCCATTACTTTGAATGGGTTTGTTTCAATGCTTTATCTGATATGACAAAAGGAACTCAACCTTCTTTTTAAAGAATTCGCATTTATCCAATTGACATTTTATGTTGGCGTTTTGTAGAGTTCTGAAATTGTATCGAGATTGCTTGTGTGGGATTCACTGTCTTTGTTAAAAACAATGATGTCATCAATGTAGATGTAACTAATGTGTTCACGCAAGATGTCATCGATAGCACGTTGAAATATCGAAGGAGCATTTTTCAATCCGAATGGGAACCGTGTTAGAGAGTCGAAATGAAACACTCCACATTTACCGAATTCAAAGATTGAACTCTTCTCTTTGTGAGAACAAAAATTGAACTATTTATTTCCTTAAAAACCTAGTGCTTATATACCTTAAAAATACTTCCAGGCACTGGAAGGCTACAATTAATTCCATGCACACAAGTGCACAGATGTTTGTCAAGTGTCCCTTTTCGATCGCTAAGCCGTTCTCACGTCTCGCGTTACATTTTTATTACTCGCTGCGTTTGTCGCTGCAGCTAAGGGATGACATGTTTATTGTTTGGCTTCAGATAACGCGCAGGTTATCGACTATTGCCTATTTTTAATATGTTTGTATATAAGTGGCATGTTCATGCTTGAACATACTGCCAGGGGCCTAAAATTTGTGGCTGGGAAATTTTAATTTTTTAGTATTTTAATTTTTGTCGCATGTTCATGTTTGAACATACTGCCAGGGGGCCCAAAATTTGTGTGTGCTCAGGACTGCCCTTCTGATGATTGTCCACTCGTCTCTGAAGTGGCTTCTGTGTGGTTGATGAGAGTCCTGTCATCTTCCCGAAGGTTCCTATCTTCTTTGTCTTCCTTCATGCGGACCCTCCATTGCTACAAATTCTCATTTCTGAATTTGAGCAATTTATTTTTTTTTAAGTTGTCCTCTTTGGACTTAAAGTTGTCCTATTTGGACTTAAAGTTGTCCGTTTCCTTTATATTTTTGGGAATACGGATTTACTGGCACAATAGCACAAACCTGCTTTGATTTGTGCCATATGTTCACGCTTGAACATACTGCCAGGGGGCCCAGAATTTGTGCGCGCTCTCCTGCTGATGGTCCAGTCATCTCTGAAGCGGCTTCTGCGTAGTTGATGAGAGTCGTCGTCTTCCCGAAGGCTCCTGTCATCTTTGCCATCCTTCAACCTATTGGTTTGGGGATGAAGGCCCTCTATTGCTACAAATTCTCTTTTGTGAATTTGAGCAATTTTTGTTCGTTCCCCTTATTTGGGGATACGTTTCCACTGGCGATACAATTCTCTTTTAGGAATTGATCGTCCGCTCCCCTTCTTTGGAGATGCGGATCTACCAGCTTTTACAAATTCTCTTATGGAATTTGTTTTTCCGTTCCTCTTTTTTGAGAATACGGATTTAACCAGCACTACAAATTCTCTTGTTTGAATTTGAGCAAATGTATATATTATCTGCCTCTTACCTCTGGTGGGGGAGAACAGAAATATATTACATGTTTTATCTTAAGCTGAGGTTTTTATAAAAACTCACAGCATTAAGACGCTGGTTCCTTCTCTGTGTCTCTTACCACTGGTGGGGGAAAACAACAGAGAAGGCTCGAAGGACCAAAATGTTATTTGGCCCTACCTCTGAACTCTTTGAGTCCAACAATTGAACTCTACTCCGCGAGTCCGAAAAGTGAACTCGCCCTTGCGAGCCCAAAAATTGAACTCGCCTTTGCGAGATCAAAAATTGAACTATTTATTTCCTTAAAAACCTAGTGCTTATATACCTTAAAAATACTTCCAGGCACTGGAAGGCTACAATTAATTCCATGCACACAAGTGCACAGATGTTTGTCAAGTGTCCCTTTTCGATCGCTAAGCCGTTCTCACGTCTCGCGTTACATTTTTATTACTCGCTGCGTTTGTCGCTGCAGCTAAGGGATGACATGTTTATTGTTTGGCTTCAGATAACGCGCAGGTTATCGACTATTGCCTATTTTTAATATGTTTGTATATAAGTGGCATGTTCATGCTTGAACAACCGAGTAAATTCATATTTTCCATTATTAATGGAGAAAGCTGTTTTTTCTATGTCAGACTCTTTTAATGGAATCTGGTGGATATTAATCTGCAATGATGACCTTGTTCAGCTTTCTGTCGTCAATAACCATGCGATACTTTTTTTCTCCAGAGCTATCTGCTTTTTTTTTTGGTACAATCCATACCAGAGAATTGTACGGTGAACGGGATGGGCGGATTATTCCGTCATCCAATAGTTTTCTGACCTCTTTATCTACCTCGTCTTTTAATGACATTAAGAACTGGTAAAATTTTGAAAAAACTGGTATGCCTGTAGTTGTTCTAATTGATGCTTTTACCGTAGTTGCATAAATTAGTTTTTGGTTAGGGTCTGCAAATAGATGTGGGTAGATTGTAAGCAACTCGTCTAGGTCTCCCTTTTATTGTAAAGTTAAGTGGTCTGTTCTAGGGGTTATAGCATTGATGGCTTCATATTTTTTTTCCTTCATTCTTATGTGTATGTTTTGTTTAATGGTCATGACATTTCTGCGTATTTTAATCTCATCTCCCATTTCTTTTAAACTATCGTTTCCTACAATTGCATCGAACGAAGTTAAAGTGGGTAGTAGGAAAAATTTTACCTTGATGTCAGGTCTATTGAAGAGATATGCCATTTTATAGTGTGTAATTAATACACTGCCCCTGCACTGACGGCTTTAAATGAGATTTTGTTTGGAATTGAATTGGGTACAAACCTTGTCTGTATGTAATTTCTATTGGAACCAGTATCTATTAGAACTTTAAGTATTTGTCCACCGCCTATTTTCCATTCAAAGTATGATAAAGAGGAGCTGCATTGGTGTATTGGTTATTATTGTCTACGTTTTTTGGGTCCGCTAGTTGTGTGTAATCGTCTACAGTTTGTTCATAGTTGTTCTGATTTTCGTAGTCTACAATCGCCTGTTAGTATTCGGTTCTTTCTGCAATAGTGGCATATGACTCAGTTTGAAGTTGTTCCTCTTGCGCGTATTCGTTTGTTTGAATATTAAAGATGCTTTATCTATTGTCCGACCGGTTTGATGGAAATGGTGATCCTTTGCTGGTTTCAAACTGAGGCCTTTTCATATAATTGAATTGTCTACTTATTGTACTGGGGTCTACTTCCATTGGTTCTGGGGCTTGCGGCGGTTTGGATACCAAAGGACGAGATGGAGCCACTTGTGGTTGCTGGTAATTTGAAAATAGTCGCTTGGGAGAAAAATTTTGTCCTCTGAGCAGAGTGTTATATTGTTGGATATCGTTTTGTCTTTGAGAATGAGTCACGTTTGGATTCGAATTAAATGAATATTGAGGAAGATTGTTTCGTGGAGGGATAATAGGAATTTGCCGTTGGCCTATGTTTGGATATGGTAATATTAATCGTGGAGCTGGAATCGGACTTTGGTTTGTTCTGAGTTCTGATTTTAAACTTGAAGATTGTGCTCTAGCGTTTGACTGGTTCTATAGCACTGGCTTTCCAGTTTTAGACATAAATACAATGCGCTGTTCCTAATAATCGGGATAAGTCTCCACGTAATCCCCGTACGAATGTATCTAGTGCTTTGTCGTGATACGATTTCTTCATTACCGTTTCAGCTTCGTTTCCCAATCCCATACAATTTATTTTGTTTAGGATGAGGGACAAAAAAAATTCTTCCATTGACTAATGACTTTCCTGTACTATTGTGGTCATTTGGTATTCTAAAGTATCTCAGTCTTGTTTGTCTGCAAAGTGTAACGTTAAGCAATTTTATATAGCCCCCCAATTTAGAGGCACGTTATACGATTCGAGTGCAGTATCAGCGTTTCCAATTATTTTGGTTCTGATGGTTTGCAGAATACCAAAATACTTCGGAGTGCCAACAAGGTTACCGTAAGTATCAAAAATTCTATCGATTCCCTTTTTCCACGAAGTAAATTCTTCCGTATTGCCGGAAAATTCCCGTACTCCTTTATATATATATATATATCGGGTATCCGATCAAGATCTGTTAAGTTTGCTCGATGTTCTGGATTTATAAACTTGACTAGGTGCGTTCGCAAAGTCTGTCGTCGTAATATTAAGTGATTGTAACAATGTTGGTAATTGTTGTGCTAGCACTTCACTTATAAGTTTTGCTATCTCTTGTCTAGTGTGGTCGTTCATATTTCTGTTTTGTTGGAATTCTAATTGTCTCTGAAAAATTCGTTTCTGTCGTTTCTGATTTGCAATATTGGTGCGTTCGTTGTTTAGTTCTTGGTTTATAATCGAAGGTGCTATTATATTAAACTATTCTGTTTCTACATTCGGCACCTATTGTGCAAGTAGTTAATAATTTAAAATAGAATAAATTCTAAATTTTGTCGGCAATAGGCATTAAAATACTTCTAAAGCAAGACTTGCCTTTTACTAGCACAGTTTTCGTTTTGTTTTCTGCGTTGTCTGCTGTGTTTAAGCTTTAAGTATAACGGAAAGTTCACCGTATGACAAGAGTTATTTGCACGTGCTTAGCTATTACTTAACAATTACTTAACACTAATAAATTACAAAATCATATAGTGGTTATAAAATTATTGGCATTTTAATATTATTATTTTCTATTTTTTTCTTTTTTTTATATAGTTTGAATTGGGAAACAAATATAACTATGAAAAAATGTTACTTATTTATAAAAAAAAAAAAAACACATTTTTTTTGTTTAATTATTACTTTGTTGCATATTGTTTATAAAAAATGTTTTTCTTTGTTTCAATTAATTAATTTTTTTTTTTTACATTACTACTTAATTTTAGTTGTTGTTGAATGATTTTTTTTTTTTTTTTTTTGTTTTGTTTAGAGTATTTTAATTTTGTGAATTGTGAATCGTTAAAACCAGTAGCTGGTTTTTTTTCTTTCTACTTTGGAGGGTGCAGGGGAATCGCAAAGTTGGGATATTTTATATTGCGCTAGCAGTTTGTTGTTTGGTAATGATTTTACGTTTGTTTATACTTGAATTTGGTCGATTTGCTCTTAATAAACTAAAGACACTGTGGTCTGCTAAGCACTTTTTTTCACAATATGGATTTACGATTTTGTCTTGATTTAGTTTTGCTTTTGTTTTTATACGTTGTGTTTTTATACCCTGAGCCCATTAAAAATGGGAAATCAAGGTATAATGGTTTTGTTAAATGTATGTAACAGGCAGAAGGAGGCGTGGCAGACCCCATAAAGTATATATATTCTTGATCAGGATGACGAGAAAAGTTTATATAGCCATGTCCGTCTGCCCGTCTGTCCGTATGTTTGATTCTGTCGATTTCCGAAGATACAAAAGCTAGAGAGTTCATTCTTTTTGTGTTAGGTTCGTATATTGCACGCGCAGTACGAGTTTGTTTCAGAAATTCGATAACTTGTATATTTCCGGAGTTATCGATAAACGAATATATCGAGAATCAGTTATAAAATTCTATTGAATTCTTCTTTAGAGTTAGAGCCTCCAAGTCTTCTGCATATATATAGTAATATATCGACCACCTTTTCCCATAAACTCATATTTCATATAAACGGGTTCATTCACCCTATATCCGCCAATAGCATAACACTTACATAAACCTCCACGTGTAACCGACAGATACAAGCCCCAAGCGTGAGAACGCCTGATCAGCAATTCTATCCTAAACAGCCAAAAGTGTGAGAACGCCTGATCAGCAATTTTATCCTTAGCAGCCAAAAAGCGTGAGATCGCCTATTCAGCATATTATCAATAACCAATCAGATTCATTCAAAACATATCGTCCGATCAAAAGCTCACCACTGAAAGCTCAGAAGCTTTCCAATACCGCATATAATAAGCCAACACACAATTGTATCTTTTAGTTCTAATCGAGTTTTAAGCCGCGGCTCTAACATTGCTGTAACGTTTTTAATAAGATAAACTCCAACTGTTAAAATTAAATAAAGTTATATTTTATATAAAGTTATATAGCCGGTAGGATCAGTGAAAAAAAGTGAACTATAATTCTATCCTTGTTCGGAAAGAACAGAGAACTAAGTGAATTCAACATTTAATTCTATTCTGATCCGCCAAAAAGCATCTACGTGACCGTGGTCATACAAGAATTCCGTTACATAATAGATCCTTTGGACTATTGGAAATCTTGGGTAGCGAACGCAAATCGTTACATACCAATCCTTACGTCTGGGCCTTACACATCATTAAATTGATCCCTGTAAGCCGTAAGCATTGAGAAAACTGCAAACAGTGCAAAGTGCGTGTAAAAGACATTCATAACTAATCTTAAACCGCCAAAATTGCACCTATCATCAGCCCAGCCAAACTAACCATGACACTGGAGTTGTCAGAAACCCATTTAAAACAAGCACTGTCGTCGCTACGACAGCTGCCATCCTACGATGGAGCAACTGAAAATTTGAGTTCCTTCATCAGAAGGGTCGATTACATTCTTAACTTGTACCCAACTAGAGATGCCCGACAACATAGCATCCTTTTCGGAGCCATTGAGATGCAACTATCAGGAGACGCGCAAAGGATCTCGCAGCTCTCCCAATCCAACAACTGGTCGGATCTGAAGACAGCTCTAATTAACGAACTGAAGACGCAAACACCGTGTGAGGAGTTGCTTAGACGACTATACAACACCAGCTACAACGGAAATCTTCGTAAGTTCATCGAAGAATTAGAGAATAAGTCATACACCATAAAAAATAAATTAAGTTTAGAGAATAACACAGCCAACACAATATTATACACAAACGCAATGAAAAACACAATCAAAGAAGTAATAACAAGAAAATTACCCGATAGGCTTTTCATGACACTAGCTAGATTTGACATAACAACTGTCACAAACCTCAAACAAGTAGCTCAAAGAGAGGGTCTATACGAAAATAGTACAGAAGTAAAGAAATCAAATCAAAGCCAACAAAGTGGAAAAAGTGGAAAATATTTTCCCCAATTAATAGGTTCAACACCAAACACCTCCCAAATTAATCAAACTGGTCAACAGTCAAAACCAGACAATAATCCACCATCATTCAAAGAATTCCAACAGAAATTAAATCAAGGAAGAGTTCAGAACTCCTTGAATTACCAAACCCATAAATATTCTCAGGAGAAACCTCCTAATCAGCCAGTAAAAAGACAAAGAGAAAGTAACAGTGAAATAAGCAGGATGGACACATCCGAAAATTTTCATCAAGAAGCCTCGGAACAGGAAGAGTCAGAGGAGGAGACAAAAGTCCATTCATTAGAGTAATCTTTAATAAGAAACTCCTCAAATGTATTATTAATACGGGATCATCAATAAACATTTTATCAAAAAATTTCTTTAATTTCAAAAGTCACTCAGAGAATTTACAAGTTCATACTATCAATGGTAGTATTGAATTGAAAGAAACAGTTTTCTTTGCACCTAGCAAAATTTGTCCGAAACATCAAAAATTTTATATTCACAACTTTTCAAACAATTACGATATGCTAATTGGAAGAAAATATTTACAAGCCTGTAACGCTCAGATTAGCTATACCGAAGATTGCGTAACTTTAGGAAGTTACACCTTTTATTTTAAATACGAAGATGAAACAGATAATGAAAGAGGAATTGAACAAAGACAGTTTGACCCAATAATAACTAATGACCCAGATATATATAGTATAGATTAGATCATTTAAACCCCGAAGAAACCGAAAACTTAAAAAAGGTGTTATATGAGTTCAGTGATATCCAGTACCGTGAAGGTGAAAATTTTACCTTTACTAGTACGATAAAACACTCGATCCATACAAAACATGAAGGCGTTATTTATAAAAAACCTTATAAATACCCTCAAACCTTTGACCAAGAGGTCAACAACCAAATCCAAGAAATGATTGAACAAGGCATTATTCGAAAATCGAAATCGCCCTATTGTTCTCCAATCTGGATCGTACCGAAAAAATCGGACGCCTCCAAGAAACAAAAATATCGTTTAGTCATTGACTGCCGGGATCTAAATGAGATCACCATCGACGATAAATTTCCCATACCTTTAATAGATGAAATACAAGACAAATTAGGAAAATGTCAGTGTTTCACAACAATTGATTTAGCGAAAGGATTCCATCAAATTCAGATGGATCCCGAATCGATTCCGAAAACAGCCTTTTCAACAAAACATGGCCATTACGAATATACACGTATGCCATTCGGTCTGAAAAACGCACCAGCAACATTCCAAAGATGTATGAATAATCTCCTAGAAGATTTGATATACAAAGATTGCTTAGTATACCTTGACGACATCATAGTTTATTCCACTTCATTGGATAAACATATGATATCACTCAAAAAAGTATTCACTAAGTTAAGAGAAGCTAATCTAAAACTACAACTCGACAAGTGCGAGTTCATGAAAAAAGAGACAGAGTTTCTCGGACATATAATAACAACAGAAGGTATTAAACCTAACCCGAATAAAGTAAAAGCCATAATTCAATTTCCAATTCCAAAATCGCAAAAGGAAATAAAATCATTTTTAGGTTTGTGTGGATTTTACAGAAAGTTCATACCAAACTTTCCCCAAATTGTCAAACCAATGACACTCAACCTAAAAAAGGTGCAACAATTAATATTAACGATCAAAATTACATTTTAGCTTTTGAAAAACTTAAGCTCTTAATTACATCAGATCCTATATTGATCTACCCGAATTTTAATAAACAATTCTCCCTTACAACAGACGCAAGTAACATAGCCATAGGAGCAGTTCTATCACAAGAACATAAACCAATTTGCTACGCAAGTAGAACACTTAATGAACATGAAATTAATTACTCCACGATTGAAAAAGAATTATTAGCCATCGTCTGGGCAACTAAATATTTCCGGTCATACCTTTTCGGAAAATTTGAAATCTTAAGCGATCATAAACCTTTAGTATGGCTAAATAATATAAAAGAACCTAACATGAAACTCCAAAGAAAATAAAACTCAACGAATTTGACTATAAAATAAAATATTTACCTGGTAAAGAAAATCATATAGCAGATGCACTTTCAAGAGTAAAATTAAACGAAAAATTCTTAGGAGAAACAAATAGCAATACCGCAGCAACAATACACAGTGCACATGAAGATAATGAGAAATACATATCTATAACGGAAAGGCCATTAAACTATTATAATAGACAATTAGAATTTATAAAAGGAACAGAAAATAAAGTAGACACAATAAAGTATTTTTACAAAACAAATATAAAAATCACTTATAAAGAAATGTCGAACGCATATGCCAAAGAAATAATAAAACAATATCTTTGTAGTAAAAATAACGTAATTTACTTTCATAACGAACAGGATTTCCCTATTTTACAACAAGCATATATCGAAATAATACATCCCAATAATATCACCAAAACTATGAAAAGCAATATTATATTGTCAAATTTATTAACGTATGCAGAATTTAAAGAGATAATTTTAAACAAGTAAGAAGGCTCTAGTCGAGACGGCTCGACTACGAGATACCCTGAACCCTGCAAAAAAAGTGATACTCTTCTTCTTTACGCACTTATAAGCGCGCTCTGCTAACTGCGCAGTTGCTGCCGTGGCTTGGGGGTGGGTTGGGCTGAACTTTGGACGCTTATAACTCCATTTCTAGATGGACGATCTTCATAAAATTTTCAGAGTAGATTAAGGATATATGAATCTTTCTTTGTGCCAAATTGCAAGTCTATAGTATTTGAAATGCGTTTTATCCAAATTGTGGGCGAAGGGGGCGTGGCATCCAAAATCTGAAAACTACAAAACCTGCGTATTCATAATATCTATCTAAATATATAAAGATCTCTAGCTAAAACGGTGTAGAAGTTATACACAAAAAACCTAAAAAATGGAAACGAATTTTTGATTTTTTATCGATAATTTAGAAATGGGATGAGTTATCGAAAAAATAAAATAAACTCGTATTGCGTAGGTAACATACGAGTGTTCATGTGAAATTTCAGCTCTCTAGCTTTTGTAGTTTCCGAAATCTCGACGTTCATACGGACGGACGGACGGACGGACGGACAGACGGACAGGGCTCAATCAACTTATTTTTTTATGCTGATCAAGAATATATATACTTTATAGGGTCTGCGACGTCTCCTTCTGCCTGTTACATACATTTCACAAAACCATTATACCCTGAATTCCCATTTTCAATGGGTTCAGGGTATAAAAAAGAAAGAAATATAAAAAAAAAAAAAAAAAAAAAATTAAAAATAAGAAAATATGAAGGGGTTAAGGCAAGGCTAGAACCCTCGAAAGCCTAACATTCGGTGCATCTGTCTTGCCATCTACACCACGGCTCACTCAAATAACAGGGTAGCGAAAACGAATGATATTTGCCATATACGAAAAAAAAACTAAAGCAGTGGCTGAAAATACAAATACAATTCAAAGACAGTTCTAACGCAATTCAAAAACAATTGTGATTCTTAGAATTTGCACGCATAGCAACATAGAAAACGGCCCAAGATTTTTTGTGTGTATATGTGCACACGCATACGAAAATTGCTTTGCATTGCTCAACGTTGCTTGCACTTCCAATATTTTAATTGTTTTAAAATTTTTAAAATATATAATGGAATGTAATGAGAGTTTGAGCATATGATCTGCATATTCTATTTGACATTTTAGGTTTTATTTTAGAAATCATAACTCTTTTACAATTAGCTTTACATGCACAAATATGTACATACAGTGGTTCACAGCTTATTTGATACAGTGCAACTTTTCGACTTTACCCTTCCTTAATATCGAAAGGAGAAGGTATATCGAAAAATTTTAAATGCACTTATTTAGCTATATATTTAAATTACTAGTGGCAGTCAAACTTTACGGGTATATGTCGATTTTAGAGCTCTCAGCTTATTTGATACAGTCTGTTTTATGTAAATAAAATTGCCATATACAAGGCGTTTTTTGCCTTTCGCGCATTTTGCTATGTTTGGTTAATATAGAAGACAATTTTTTTTTGCGATCTGCAATACCTTAACACACTAGGAAAAAAGATATTGTATAATGAGCCCACGAACAACAATTGAGCAGTCTGAACTGGTCATTTGCCCTTTTAAAAAAGGATAGAGTGGCTGCAAAGGTACAGAGCTATTGCAATTAAGTTCCTCCACCGTCTACCATATTATATTTACCATATTATAGACTTTAGAAAGGAGAATTCTTTAAAAAACAAGAGCAGAAAGGCAACAATGAAATTTTCACTGAGTCCGACTAGTGCTACAGAGCTCGAAAAATTCTAGTTAACTCCAAGTTTTCTTCTTGAAAGTTGGGTGAAGAGGTTGAAAATGAACTGGGCAAGGTTTCGAGAGCATAAGCTATCCGGCGTGTGTTGCTCGACCATGATTTCAAAGCACTAGTAGCTCGAAAGAAGCCGTTTAAAACAAAGAAGAAACTACCTAAGCAGACTAGCCTTTCATAAGGAGCACATTTTGAAGGACTCCTCGTTTTGGAACATTGGGATTCTCTCGGAAGAGTCAAAATTTAATATTTTGAGCTTCGGCAGGATGTTTTATGTGTGGAGAAAGCCAAATACTAAGCTCAACAAAGAAAACCTTAAAGCAACAGTGAAGCATTGCTGTGACCACGGTATGGTTTGGGCTTGTATGTCCGCAGTCGGAGTCGGTACTTTGGTACTCATCGATAAAATATGTAGAAAATTCAGTACCTTCAAATAAAAAAAAAAATGTTTGATCCGAAGTTCCAAAAAACTGGCTGTAGGCAACGGTCTCCGTTTCTACTAAGACAACGACCCGATCGGCAAATCTAGATTCTTTCAAACATGGCTTATTTGGAACTGTCCCCACGTCATGAATCCCCCGGCACAGTCTTCCGAATTATATGTCATCGAGAATCTGTGGGCACTTTTAGTCAACAGCGTCAGAAAACATAAGAATTGTAACAAAGAAGACCCAAAGAGAACCTTACTGGAGGAATGGCTCAAAATAACGCCAAGCTATACTCAAAACTTAATGGATTCAATCACATATAGGCTGCAAGCTACGATATAAGCTAAGGGAATGCAAACCAACCATTAAATTAAAGGGTAATCTTAAATTTTAGTACTTTACTGGCACTGTATCAAATAAGCTGTGAGGGAATTTCGGTATATTATTTTGTTTTTTTTTTTTTTTTTCTGTTGAACGGCATTATTTTTAAATAAAATCTTTTGTTTTATAAAACAAGGAATTGTCCTCTTCAAAATGACATTTAAAGTATTGCGATATCATTTATAGTTTTTGAATTACAGCAAGAGAAAATTTGAAAATTGAAGTGTATCAAATAAGCTGTGAGCCACTGTACTGATCTACGCTTGCACACATATACATGCATACATACATACATATGTATACACATACATACATGTATACATACATACATATGTATGTATGTATGTATGTGCGCCCGCAATGCGTCTTGCTTTGTCGCTGTCTTGCTTGCTGCGCCACATGGCTTTTGATGAGAAAACTTTATAGACTAATAATTCTGTTTCTAGATGGACAATCGTATTGATATGTTCAGATTAAGATTATGATATTCATATCTACATGCCAAACCAAACTATATGTCTCTAGTATTTGAAATGCATTTTTTACACATTTGGGGGTGTGGGGGCGAATTGGGGACCGGAATCCAAAATCTGACAAAAACCGAAATTGTATTAAATTGGTATCTATATATATGCAGAAGACTTGGAAACTCTAACTCTAAAGATGAATTAGCTAGAATTTTATAACTGGTTCCCGATAATTTCAGTTATCGATAACCTAGCAAATATACAAGTTATCGAATTTCTGAAACAAACTCGTATTGCGCGTGCAATATACGGACCTAACACAAAAAGAATGAACTCTCTAGCTTTTGTATCTTCGGAAATCGACGCGTTCAAACATACGGACAGACGGACAGACGGACGGGCAGACAGACGGACATGGCTATATCAACTTTTCTCGTCACCCTGATCAAGAATATATATACTTTATGGGGTCTGCCACGCCTCCTTCTGCCTGTTACATACTTTTAACAAAACCATTAAACCCTGATTTCCCATTTTCAATGGGTTCAGGGTATAAAAAGAAAAAGAAAATTAACAAAAGTAAATACGATAACTAATTACAGATCAACTAATAAAGATGACTCTCATGTTCATCATTATAACGTTTAATATCAACCCAACATTCAGCCAAAGCATCGAGATAAACCCAGTAAAAGCACCTAATGGCTACCTAATATTCAAAACAGGCACAATGGATCTACCCACTAACTTCGAGTACCATTATCTTAAAGTAAATTTGACAAAAATCGACATATCATATAATAATCTATTAAAACAAGCTCAAGAATTTAATGACGTCGTTCATATCCACTATTTAGCAGAAAAATTAAGTAGAGAAATAAGTGGAATTCAAATTGTAAAACGCAGCAAACGAGGTCTAATAAATGTAATAGGAACAGTTTACAAATACCTTTTCGGAACACTAGATAACGACGACAAAGAAGAGTTACAAGACAAAATAAAAAACTTAGCAGAAAACAGCATTCAAGCAAACGAACTTAACTACGTAATAGACGCCATTAATAAAGGATTAGAAGCAGTAAATTCCATCGTTTCTGAAAAAGAAGAAGTCTTAATTTTTAATCTCGAACATTTCACAGAATATATCGAAGATATAGAAATGGGCATGCAACTCACCAGATTAGGTATATTCAATCCAAAATTACTCAAACACAACTACTTGAAACATGTAGATTCGGAAAAATTATTGAACACTAAAACCTCTACTTGGCTTAAAACAGATACAAATGAAATTTTAATAATATCCAATATCCCAAGAGAAATTATCAAAACCCCAATCTTTGAGATACTTCCGTACCCAGATTCAGAAAAGAACATCTTAATCGAGAACTCACATAATAAATACTACTTTGAAAACGAAAATTTATACAATAAAAACACCAAACAATTAGAAACAAATGAATGTATAATAGGCATTTTAAATCAAGTAACCTCATGTAAATACACAAAAATCTTTAAAAATTATCAAATCACCTACATAGAACCAAATTTTATTGTAACTTGGAATTTGCCAAAGACAAAATTAAATCAAGATTGCGTAAACAACGAATTAACAATAGAAGGAAATAATATAATAAAAATTTACGATTGTTCATTACAGTTAAATGAAATATCTATTAAAAATTCATACTTTGACTATTCACAAAGCATCTATGAAACAAACAATATTACAAAACTAGAACCCATATCTGACTTACAAACTAAAGAAATTATTAACCAACATACAAAATACAACAATGTATTCCAAACTATTACTATAATTACTTTTGTCATTACTATTATAAGCATAATATTGTACTTAATTTATAAGCTTAAAATTGTACCACAAAAACTAATTATTAATGTTAATAACACTAAAAAGCCAGAAATTGAAACCCCAAATCAAGTGGTTGAGCAAAGCCCTTCACTATACCCAAAAGTATCCGCCTGAGGACAGGCTATTTTCTTAAGGATGGGGGAGTAATATATCGACCTCCTCACATAACGTCATACTTAGCGACAATCACTCGCACCTTTTCCCATAAACTCATATTTCATATAAACGGGTTCATTCACCCTATATCCGCCAATAGCATAACACTTACATAAACATCCACGTGTAACCGACAGATACAAGCCCCAAGCGTGAGAACGCCTGATCAGCAATTCTATCCTAAACAGCCAAAAGTGTGAGAACGCCTGATCAGCAATTTTATCCTTAGCAGCCAAAAAGCGTGAGATCGCCTATTCAGCATATTATCAATAACCAATCACATTCATTCAAAACATATCGTCCGATCAAAAGCTCACCACTGAAAGCTCAGAAGCTTTCCAATACCGCATATAATAAGCCAACACACAATTGTATCTTTTAGTTCTAATCGAGTTTTAAGCCGCGGCTCTAACATTGCTGTAACGTTTTTAATAAGATAAACTTCAACTGTTAAAATTAAATAAAGTTATATTTTTTCAATAAAGACGGTTGTTAAACACATAATTATATAGATACTAATTTACAATTTCGGGTTTTGTCCGATTCCGGTCCCCAATTCGCCCCCACACCCCCAAATGTGCAAAAAATTCATTTTAAATAGATACATGCAGTTTGGTTTAGCATATATAAATTTCATATATATATATATATAAATTTCATATTCATAATCTGAAGAGATGAATACGATTTTCCGTCTAGGAACACAATTATTAAACAATAAAGTTCTTGCAGCAAAACCCATGTGACGCAGCAAGCAAGGCAACAAGACGCTTGCAATGCTCATACGCATACAGGCGTAGAAGCGTAGATCAGCGTGTGTGTGTGCTCGTGTTTTTGCATGTATAGCTTCTTACGCGTGGGAATCGAAACGAAGCATTCTTGGAATATTATTCGTTCGAAGAAGGGCTCAGAGGATTTCGTAGTCGAGCAGTCTCGACTACAGCTTTCTCTAGCTTACGTGACTACCAGTGATGTGGCCACCTTTCCTGATGGGACGAAATTGTTCTTTTTTGGGTTTCCTACTAGGGTTTCGCTGTCCGTAGGCCGAAAAAGTGTTCTGTGAATGGGTCGAGCAGAGCGTGTGGTCCACCGATGTGCAATTTTACAATTAAGTAAAAAAATTGCTGCAGAAATTCTCATTGCCGATTAAATTAATAATTGGGAGTTTTCTTTAAAGATGTTCTGCTGGATACCGTTTGCGTAAACGTAGTAACGATTTTGCTCTATTGTTTAAAACACAAGTCGGTCCCTGCTCGGGTACCAGTTAATTTTATTTTTATATATTAACGATCTTTATTCATTCAGTTGAAACTTCAGACTAAAACTTAAAAGTTGGCGTTGATGGCATGATGATGAAGCTTAAAAGTGGCCTGATACTGCCGTTAGGAAGCTGCAGCATCGCCTGATACTGTCGTTGCATTATGCTTAAAGCTTCTGAGAGCTGCGGAGCAACCCAGTCTCATCTACAGGGTGTTTTTCTTCTATTTTTCTTCTATAGCTAGCAATAACTTATATACAGATGTTTGTGTATACACATCCAAGTGTGTATTTCATAAATTTCGATTGAATTGCAAGTTTTGTCACAAGCTGCTTTAGCAGTGAACATATTTGGGTTTAGCTAACGTTTACATGTTACTTTAAAATTACCTGGGTTCAAATCCCGCTGGAAACTTTTTGTTTATTAATCGAAAACTTACACATTTAATTTTTTAAATTCATTAATATTTATATATTTATGTTAAAATGCTTTCTGCCATCTTAGCAATTGCTACTAAGCTATTATATGCATAAATTATGCAGTTGGCCACAACAAACTTCTTTGCCGATTTGCAACACACCCTGTGGGCGTAGACGCATAATTTTTGGCCAGTTCTTAGAAAGGGCCGACTGCAAAATTTGGTTGCTTACATTCCAAAAATGCGGAATTTATAAGGTATTTTTCGATATGCCACGCCCCAAAAGAGGCTGAAAATTATATTTGGGTCATCGATGGGACATTTTCAAGCTTCTAGCTCAAAAATTTAGGATATATAAACTTTTGTCTGCCACGCCTCCTGTGGGCGTAGATATATCTACCATAGCTTATTAATATTGGGTTGTCAACCCGAGTATACAGGCCAAATTTCAAGACTCTAGTATCAATAGTGTTCAAAATATAGCACAATTTGAAAAATCACTACATATTCAGGTCCGATTTGCCACGCCCCCAATGGGCGTAGACACATAACTTTTTGATCGATCTTCTTAGAATCGTAACATTAACTCACAATAAAAATTTCAGCGTTCTACCTTTTTCCCTTTTAGGGAACAAAGTCTAACAAGTCTACGAAATCCCCTGAGACCTTCTTCGAACGAATCATATTCCAAGAATGCTTCGTTTCGATTCCCACGCGTAAGAAACTATACATACAAAAACACGAACACACACACACGCTGATCTATGCTTGTACGCTTGTATGTGTGTGAGCATTGCAGGGGGCTTGTTGCCTTGCTTGCTGCGTCACATGGGTTTTGCTGCAAGAACTTTATTGTTTAATAATTGTGTTCCTAGACGGACAATCGTATTCATCTCTTCAGATTATGAATATGAAATTTATATATACAGTGGTTCACAGCTTATTTGATACAGTGCAACTTTTCGACTTTACCCTTCCTTAATATCGAAAGGAGAAGGTATATCGAAAAATTTTAAATGCACTTATTTAGCTATATATTTAAATTACTAGTTTTAAGTATTGGTACTTCCAGGAAATTTTGTTTTTGGCGTGGCAGTCAAACTTTACGGGTATATGTCGATTTTAGAGCTCTCAGCTTATTTGATACAGTCTGTTTTATGTAAATAAAATTGCCATATACAAGGCGTTTTTGCCTTTCGCTCATTTTGCTATGTTTGGTTAATATAGAAGACAATTTTTTTTTGCGATCTGCAATACCTTAACACACTAGGAAAAAAGATATTGTATAATGAGCCCACGAACAACAATTGAGCAGTCTGAACTGGTCATTTGCCCTTTTAAAAAAGGATAGAGTGGCTGCAAAGGTACAGAGCTATTGCAATTAAGTTCCTCCACCGTCTACCATATTATATTTACCATATTATAGACTTTAGAAAGGAGAATTCTTTAAAAAACAAGAGCAGAAAGGCAACAATGAAATTTTCACTGAGTCCGACTAGTGCTACAGAGCTCGAAAAATTCTAGTTAACTCCAAGTTTTCTTCTTGAAAGTTGGGTGAAGAGGTTGAAAATGAACTGGGCAAGGTTTCGAGAGCATAAGCTATCCGGCGTGTGTTGCTCGACCATGATTTCAAAGCACTAGTAGCTCGAAAGAAGCCGTTTAAAACAAAGAAGAAACTACCTAAGCAGACTAGCCTTTCATAAGGAGCACATTTTGAAGGACTCCTCGTTTTGAAACATTGGGATTCTCTCGGAAGAGTCAAAATTTAATATTTTGAGCTTCGGCAGGATGTTTTATGTGTGGAGAAAGCCAAATACTAAGCTCAACAAAGAAAACCTTAAAGCAACAGTGAAGCATTGCTGTGACCACGGTATGGTTTGGGCTTGTATGTCCGCAGTCGGAGTCGGTACTTTGGTACTCATCGATAAAATATGTAGAAAATTCAGTACCTTCAAATAAAAAAAAAATGTTTGATCCGAAGTTCCAAAAAACTGGCTGTAGGCAACGGTCTCCGTTTCTACTAAGACAACGACCCGATCGGCAAATCTAGATTCTTTCAAAAATGGCTTATTTGGAACTGTCCCCACGTCATGAATCCCCCGGCACAGTCTTCCGAATTATATGTCATCGAGAATCTGTGGGCACTTTTAGTCAACAGCGTCAGAAAACATAAGAATTGTAACAAAGAAGACCCAAAGAGAACCTTACTGGAGGAATGGCTCAAAATAACGCCAAGCTATACTCAAAACTTAATGGATTCAATCACATATAGGCTGCAAGCTACGATATAAGCTAAGGGAATGCAAACCAACCATTAAATTAAAGGGTAATCTTAAATTTTAGTACTTTACTGGCACTGTATCAAATAAGCTGTGAGGGAATTTTGGTATATTATTTTGTTTTTTTTTTTTTTTTTTTTTCTGTTGAACGGCATTATTTTTAAATAAAATCTTTTGTTTTATAAAACAAGGAATTGTCCTCTTCAAAATGACATTTAAAGTATTGCGATATCATTTATAGTTTTTGAATTACACCAAGAGAAAATTTGAAAATTGAAGTGTATCAAATAAGCTGTGAGCCACTGTATATATGCTAAATCAAACTGCATGTCTCTATTTCTTACACATTTGGGGGTGTGGTGGCGAATTGGGGACCGGAACCCAAAATCAGACAAAAACCGATATTAAATTAAATTAGTATCGATATATATGCAGAAGACTTGGAGCACTAACCATACAACACATAGACGAGACAACTAGAACAAACTTTTTTCACGAACCAGATTTTGATTTGGCGTCCTAATCATCTTCGTATTTGCTCGGCTCTGTCATTTGCTGCTCGGGCAGCGAAAATATCGTAGTTGATTTTCAGTTCGCTGCCAGCGCTCGAACGAAATGATTCTATTCTCATATGAAGCATCACTGTGTGCTATTCTTTCTTTATTCACTCTCTCACTCACTCTCTCTATGCCTCTCATATATGTACATATATGTATATGTATGCAGGCACAAGCCAGCAGCGCACAAAAATTGAAATTTGTCCGCGAGTTGCGATTCGCAACGATCCCGTCTGCCATTCTTAGTAAGAGTATGCCGAACTCTTAAACGGCTTTGCCATGCTCATGCAAAATTTTAGTGTTTTCGTGATTATTTTTGGGAAGGGTATGAAAGCGTGATGTACATAAGCATTACTTTTTCGCGACGAGCATGCACACACACAATTACTGTGTCTTGCTTCATGTATGAGCATTTATGTGACTGTGTGCGAAACTTTTGTTGCCTGTAGCATTTGCAGGGCCCAACATTTGCAGTTTGTTCTCTTGCTACCTGCGCTATTCAGTAGTTTGTCTATTTTGTATATTTTGAATTGTAGAGTGACTGTCAAATGAGCCTTTATGGCTTGCAGCATTCATTTTGGCAATAATGAGTACATGGTGTATTCTATTTGTCAATACATATGAATTTCCAGATCCACTTAAATCGTATATAACCCGTTCAAAAATGGTTTGTTACTAAATTAATTATAGTTATTTTTATTTATTAAACATGTATAAGATGAATGCATATGTATGCATATAGACATACATGCCATATGCATTGGGGAAGTAGATTTGACAGTCTACAAGGTCGAACAAATCTAAGACCGTTCCCACAATTCTAAGGCCGAGGTCTACAAGAACATCAAATGCCAAGGGAACAAACTGCAAATGTTGGGCCCTGCAAATGCTACAGGCAACAAAAGTTTCGCACACAGTCACATAAATGCTCATACATGAAGCAAGACACAGTAATTGTGTGTGTGCATGCTCGTCGCGAAAAAGTAATGCTTATGTACATCACGCTTTCATACCCTTCCCAAAAATAATCACGAAAACACTAAAATTTTGCATGAGCATGGCAAAGCCGTTTAAGAGTTCGGCATACTCTTACTAAGAATGGCAGACGGGATCGTTGCGAATCGCAACTCGCGGACAAATTTCAATTTTTGTGCGCTGCTGGCTTGTGCCTGCATACATATACATATATGTACATATATGAGAGGCATAGAGAGAGTGAGTGAGAGAGTGAATAAAGAAAGAATAGCACACAGTGATGCTTCATATGAGAATAGAATCATTTCGTTCGAGCGCTGGCAGCGAACTGAAAATCAACTACGATATTTTCGCTGCCCGAGCAGCAAATGACAGAGCCGAGCAAATACGAAGATGATTAGGCCGCCAAATCAAAATCTGGTTCGTGAAAAAAGTTTGTTCTAGTTGTCCAGTCTATGTGTTGTATGGTTAGTGCTTGGAGGCTCTAACTCTACAGATGAATTAAATTTAATTTTATAACTGATTCCCGATATATTCGTCTATCGATAACTCTGGAAGTATACAAGTTATCGAATTTTTGAAACTTGTACTGCGCGTGCAATGTACGGACCTAACACAAAAAGAATTAACTCTCTACCTTTTGTATCTTCGGAAATCGACACGTTCAAACATACGGACAGACGGACGGACAAGTCTAGCAGTCTCGACTAGAGCTTTCTTACTTCTTTGCTCTGTGAATGTGCGTCTTCTTCAGTCACTTCAGTTTTTAATCAGGTTAACAACCTTAGTTTTGTTTCAACTTATAAAAGGATATATAATAGAAGATATCTGTCTTTACAGTGACTTTTGTACATATTCTTTGAAGGACATTAATATATTTATAAAAATTGTCAATTCTTCTCGCTTTCAAATTTTTAAAACTGTCGAATCGCCATGATTTTTTTTTAAATTATTGTGTGACAACAAAATTTACCTTCATAATATTCAGTCATTAGTAAATGCAGATGACCGAGTTGACAGTACGTGTTCATATCAACTTCTCCAACTTCTATATTTCCCTTGGTTGTAATGTCACTTGCCAATCCATATTTCGAGTCACAAATATTGAATTCTAATATGCCCGAGTTTTCCTTTATGTTTTCCTCATATTTTACAGATAAACCACTTTTTACATTCGTATGTTGTCCATCACGTTTCTGGATTATATTTATTGAATTCGAACTGGCCACTTCATCTTGTAAGATTGTAATGGTTTTTTGAATTAAATCCTTAATCCTCTTATTCTTAGGATCCGTCAAATCAAGAAAACCATAATATCGGCTAAAATTAATAAAAGTTAACCTTCTTCTTTATGAATTCGTTTTCTTAACTTTACCTATCTAATTCCTGAATTATATAGACATCATCACTGGAAATTTGAAACATTTTGCATTTTGCATTTTGCATTAAGCGATAATAAATTTACTGGTTAACGAAATTGTACTCTTCACCCGAATATGTTTACGCCAATTACTTAGTGCTTCCGTCGTTCATGAACTACAAGTTCCTTTCAATAATAATTCGTTGTATGCCACATGTAAATAGAGGTATCCCCTTTTTCTACATGCGTCTCATTTGTATTAATATATTCGAAAGGAATTTTACATAAATTTGATTTAATAATAATAATGAATGGATAATATATAATAGACCACATCCATGAGTCAAAATCCATTTTTATGCATTTGACATGAGAAAATAATATCAAATTGTTATAAATTTATGTATGTGGCTTAATACATACATGCTTATACCTTTATAATCAACACATAGACTGGACAACTAGAACAAACTTTTATCACGCACCAGAATATGAGCGAATTGCCGCTCAACTTCGTATTTGTTCGGTTTGGGCAATTCGAGCTCGGGCAGTCAGAAGTTGATACGACGCGTTCATTGCGCTGCCAGCGCTCGACTGGGATGGTCATATTTTGATATGAGCATTTTCTATGGAAAAAATAGCGCATTCATATGAAAATATGACCATATTGTTTGAGCGATTGAAGTGCAATGAATTCATTGTATCATATTTTAACAGTCCGAGCCTGTAGAGCCGAACAAATACGAAATAGGCTGGGGCCTTTGCAGATATTCTGGTGCGTGAAAATAGTTTGTTCTTCATGTCCGATCTATGTTGTATGCTTAGTGGCTTAATTGAAGTTTGCAGACCAAATTTATAAATAGATATTGCTCCTTGGAAATCGGAGTAAAGACGGAGGCCAGTGGTGGCTTCAAGCCGTTTCGCGCCGTTCTTCGTTGCAACGATCAACGCAATAAAAACAGATGGCGTTGCCGTAGCCGGCTGTATCAAGTCGGTAGGCATTCATTCCCAGGCACCAAACTCATTGAATGGTACTTTAGAGCAGACCACTAACCATAACACACATGTGTGTGTGTATGGTCATCGGAAAATAATGGGATCGCGTCGAGGAGAAATTTCAATTTTTGTGAGCTGCTTGCTGTTTGTGCCAGCATACATATACTTTTGTGAGAAGAGAGCAGAGAGTAAAAAGCATGGGGCAGAAAGAGAAAGAGAGCAAGGGAAAGAGCGGCACATGTCAGACCTTTTTGGAATATCGACCATCACCGTCGAGCGCTCGAAGCGGAATGATTTTGCCATCAGCAATTTTTCTCTCCCGACCCTAAAAGTAAAAACCCGAGCAAATACGAAGTTGATGGGGTTCTAATGTCAAAAACTAAGTGTGCACATTAATTTGTTCCAGTTGTCCAGTCTATGTGTTGTATGGTTAGAGACGCGCTTTACGAGTTTTCTTCAGAAAATCGATAAATATTCCGATATCATATTATTCGATTAAAATGCTTGAGTTTCAAAACCTTTAGTAGATAATAATTTAATACAATTGTTATTTTTATTAGATTTAGGATGCCGGTCCCAAACTCATCTCTATTCCCCTAATCAATCAAAAATTTATGTCAAATACTAGAAACATACGGGTTGGTTTGGTATCGCGACGTTCTCATTTCTTCCCTTCTGAATAAGTTGTTCATGCCAAAGCAAATTTATACTGTTATGATTATTTATAGAAAGGCGCTGATATATGTACATACATTGACATTATTTTTTTTCGCGATGAGCCTGCACACACACATTTATATGTTGGTAATTTATGTGACTGTGCGAAACACCTATTCTATTCGCTGCCCAGGGCAGAGTATAGAAAGTACAAAGATGCACACGAATGCACACTAATTGTGCGTTGAAAAGTTTGTTCTAGTTGTCCTGTTTATATTGTATGGTTAGTGATATGTGAGATAATAACCTATTCCGATAGCTATCAAATAGAATGACATTCTTCGATAGCTCTAGTGTAATATGCCTTAAGTGAATGACTAATAACATAATCAAAAGAATACGTCTGTAAAATGTTTTTTTTTTTTTTTTTTGTATTGATTCCAACGTTTCGATGTGGATCCAAAGATTTCATTGTGTGCTACCGTTGTTTTGATTTTTTAAAAGGAGAAAATAAAATTGACGGAAGTAATGTAAGTGGATATTATTTTAGTAAAAGAAGCTAATTAACGCTTACATTTATATATACAAAACTATATAATATACACATGCAACGAATTGCACTTGATGCGGAGAATAAGTGCACATATATATATTTATATATATATACATCTGTACATATGTAAATTATGTGATATTCAGATTGAACGCAAATCATTCATTGTAGAGTTTACAGTTGCAGTTTTTTTTATTATTGTAAATTCATTTATTGACTTGATATTTGTATGTTTTTAAACTTTTATATAAAAAATGATCAACAAAGGACTACAAATATACATTATTCTAGTACTGTATTAATCCAAGCTTTCTAAGTTGACAATATCAAAATTATTATGTATGTATATATGTACGTACATACATATATATAATTGTGTATGTATGTACATATGTATGTACGATAATATTAAGGCTAACTCAAATTGTTTTTATATTTAATACATAAAAGATATTGAAAAATTGATAATCCCAGGAACGCAAATCCTACGAGAAGAATGATCAAAATCGGATACTCGTTATGTGGTTTCCTAATCTTAAATTAGATACGGCATGGTTTACATAGAAAATACTCATCATTGGCCAAACGTATCAACTAACAAAACTTTGAAATACAGGGGTGGTCAAAAGTATTTACACAACATAATCTTAGCTTTTGCAACTTTGAAAGCAAACACAAAAACAGTTAACAAAAATAACTGTAAAATGCCAAATATAGAGGCAGTTGAACTGATGCTTATCAGTTTGCAAAAGTATTTACTCACATTTTTAATGAATCAAAAGTATTTACACAAGGGAAATAAGCGATTCGGTGACTTGCTTGGACTTAGTGCAGTTGTTTAATTTTTTTCTGGCGCAACAATTAAAGTATAAAATTTCTAGAAAAACTGTTTATAATTTAATAAACAAACAAAAAACAAGTAAGAAAGCTGTAGTCGAGACTGCTCGACTACGAAATCCCCTGAGCCCTTCTTCGAACGAATCATATTACAAGAATGCTTCGTTTCGATTCTCTACGCGTAAGAAACTATACATGCAAAAACACGAACACACACACACGCTGATCTATGCTTGTACGCCTGTATGTGTGTATGCATGTGTGTAGGCATTGCAAGCGTCTTGCTGTCTCGCTGCTTTGCTGCTGGGTCGCATGGGTTTTGATGAGAAAACTTTGATGATTAATAATTCTGTTTCTAGATGGACAATCATATTGATTTCTTCAGATTATGATTATGATATTCATATCTATATGCTAAACCAAACTCTAGTACAGTCGAGTCTTGATAATTCGTAATAGCAAGGGAACCGAATTTTTTACGAATTACAGGGGTTCTCGATTTACCGGGGTTTCCATTTAACGCGGTGTAAAAAATCAAATTGAAAGGGTTTTTATATTTCACGTCGTTTCAACAATTTAAACTTATTAAAAATAAATGAAATACACATTCAATTCAATATTATGTATTTAAAAACAAAATTAAACATAAACAAAATCATATTAACGAAAAATTAAGATTGTTTTTGTTTACCGAGCTTATTAAATGATATGAAAAAAAAAAAAAAAAACGCTATGAGAACGTTTGCTTGACATTTTTACGAATCGTATTCACGCTTCAAATAAAATGAGCAAACTAATGTAAATCCAATGAGATAAAAACGAAATTTCGCACATGAAGCGACAAAAAGGCGCCATGCATAATAGTCTGCAAGACCTAACAGTAGTTTAACTTCCAGCAAAATCAAGAATTACGAATTACAAGAGGTTACGAAACGAAATTACGAATTATAAGAGGTTTCGAAACGAATTATAAGAGACAAGATCATGGCCGAGTAGGCTGAAAAATTACGAATTAACGAGGGGACCAAAATGTATAGGAAAAATCTGGAAAATCTGACAAAAACCGAAATTGTATTAAATTAGTATTTATATATATGCAGAAGACTTATTGATAACTTTGCAAATATACAAGTTATCGAATTTCTGAAACAAACTCGTACTGCGCGTGCAATATACGGACCTAACACAAAAAGAATTAACTCTCTAGCTTTTGTATCTTCGGAAATCGACGCGATCAAACATACGGACAGACGGACATGGCTATATCAGCTTTTCTCGTCACCCTGATCAAGAATATACATATATACTTTATGGGGTCTGCCACGCCTCCTTCTGCCTGTTACATACTTTTAACAAAACCATTAAACCCTGATTTCCAATTTTTAATGGGCTCAGGGTGTAAAAATAATGGTAAAATGCCAAAAATAGAGGCAGCCAAGGCAGCAACTGCGCAGTTAACAGAGCGCGCGCTTATAAGTGCGTAAGTGCGACTAGAGCCTTCTTACTTGTTTTCGTCTGGTGTTCCTCAAGGTATCCATTTAGGACAATAACTCTTTTCGCTTTTTATAAATGATCTTCCAAGTTGCATCTCTTATTCTACCATATTTATGTATGCGGATGATGTAAAACTTTGCCTTCCATACTCCAGTGCAAATAGGCATCTACACCTTAAGATGACCTTAATGCATTTCAATCTTGGTGTGTGGTGAACAGTGTTGCCATCTTTTCGCCAAAAAAACAGGACAGTTGACGCAAAAAAGAGGACAAAAAAGGGACAAAATATTTTTGAAAAGGTCAAAAAAACGGATAACATTTTTTTCTACACTTAAAAATTGAATTTGATTTTAATTTTCCTTTAAAAGGTGTAGCACCTCATCAAAATTGACATTTTCTTTGTTGTATGTATTATTTGCGCCAATTTGGCGTACACAATTTACATGTAGCTTATAGTTTTGGCAACATTTGCCGTTCCGATGTAGTCCAAACCTAATCCAAAGATATTATATTTAATTGTATGTAATTGTTAACTAGTAAAACCAACCTAATTGCCAAAATAGAATTTAACGTATCAATAAGCAGCTTGTTCCTTAATTTGGTTTTAACCAAATTGACTTGGCTGAACGCCCTTTCCTCAGCATTTGACCACGGCAACGACAGCAAAGTGATAACAAATGCACCCAGGTCCGAAAAATTTTTGTTTCCTGCTGAGTCTGTGTGGTTCTGAGGTTCAGTCCAGAAAGATACGATACTTTCTTTATCTCTCCATTCTACAAGTTTTGTATTTAAACTGCACTTGCAGTATTTACAAAATGCCTTATCAATATAATTGGGAACGCGGCTAATCCATTTATTTTTTAATGGGTCGTTTGACCGCGACACCCTAAATTAAAAAAAAAAAACGTTAATGATCGATCGATAAATATATTTTCGACTACAGGACTACAGCGTTTGAAACAGGGATACATCGTAAAATATGTTGCAATAAAGCAATATTAAAGCGATGATATCGACTTATTTGACAAATTTTATAAACAACCTTTAACAATTAAAAAAGGATGAAAAAAGGTCAAAATAATATAAAAAAAAGGCTTTTTTTCCGGACAGGGGCTGTTTCTAAATTTTTGCGGCAGTTGTAATTTCAAAAAGGACAGATCTGTCCGGAAAAAGGCCAAGTTGGCAACACTGGTGGTGAACCAGTTGCACCTAAATTGCTTAAAGTGTATGACAATGACTTTCAGTCGTACCGTTCCTCATATTGTTGACTATAAATTTAGTAAAATTTCCTAACAACGCATCTTTACAGTCAAAGATCTTGTTGTTCTCTTTGACTGTAAACTCAATTTCAATCTTCATATTACTACCATCATAAATGAAGCCAAAAGCGTGCTAGGCTTTATTATAAAGAATTTAAAGATCCTTTTATTACCAAACAATTATTTATTTCGCTTGTATGTCTTATCTTAGAGTATTGCTCAGTTGTTTGGTCTCCACAACAAAAATTGTATCAAGATCTATTGTATCGAATCAGTCCAATCCCCTAAGGGATCTTAACTGGGACAGTAATTTACGATTACCGTCTTACCATAGTAGTCTTCAGCTCATTGATCTTCCATCGTTAATGAATCGCAGAACAATTTTAGGAATTGATTTTCCGCACAAAGTGATTAACGGTAATATTGATTCGTCCTTTTTGTTGATGCGTCTTAATTTCTCGAGTCCGTCCCGAACAACTAGTTATTATCGTCCGCTACATTTACCTATATGCACTATGGATTATTCTTTGCATAGTGCATCATAGCATCATGTTCTATGTGTTAATTTTAATAAATATTAGCACGTATTTTCCTTCTCTTCCTAAAATAAAATCGTTGCTTTTAGAACATCTAAGGGAAATCACTCGCAATGCACAGGCATAAGCTATATTATGTTGCTATTGTTGATTGCAGTGATTTTTCAATCCTATCAAATATTCTATATTATAGCTCTTCTTTTAATCTATCTTTCAATATTGTTAATGCCTTCCTTGTTTTTACTAATTTTATTTTACTTTACTTTATTTTGTATTTTTATTTTTATTTTTTTAATCTTAAGAATTATTAAAATTATATTTAATCTCTTATAATCTATATTTAAAATTTTTATTTAACACTTTCTTTTCATAGTTTTTTCAATAGTTATCACTGACCATATTTCGCTGTGAATTGCGGCATAGCTAGCCGGACTGGCAAATAAAATACCCCCATCGGGTTGGTGATACTATTGTAATAATTGTTATTTTTTGTAGGCTATTTTGACTCTCGTTATGTCAATATTTTTAAATAAATAATATCTATCTAAATATATAAACGGTGTAGAAGTTATGCCCAAAAAACGTAAAATATGGAAACATATGTACATATATATGTACGTGTATTCATGTATTCATTTCAGTTCTCTAGCTTTTGTAGTTTCCGAAATCTCGACGTTCATACGGACGTACAGACGGACGGACAGGACTAGATCAACTTATTTTTTTATGCTGATCAAGAATATATATACTTTATGGGGTCTGCGACGTCTCCTTCTGCATGCTACATATATTTTCACAAAACCATTATACCCTGAATTCCCATTTTCAATGGATTCAGGGTATACAAAAATGTAATGCAGTTTGAAAGTCAGACTAACGAATGCTGTTATCAGTTTACATTTAATTTCCAATTTTTATTTATTTTCATTGTATATTGAAAATAATAATAAATAAAATATTATAATCCTTGCATTGATAATGCCACATACATAAAAATGTGTGTGTAATAATATTTATTTTAATTAATTCGATAAATATCTTTTTAAATATAACTTTTGTATTTTCAATCGGCTTTATATGAGCATTTGCGTCGTGTAGATAGGTCCCATTTCACAGTGTGTGTAAAGCTGAAATTTGTATATAATTTGGTTCACCCTGTGATAATAGTATACAAAATCAAGTACATGTGTGTATATGTGTTAAAGCAACCTTGACAACTTGTATGGTAGTTTGGTAAGCGGGGTTGAGTACAGAAGGTGAAGTGAAGAAACTAAGAAAAAAATTTTTAATCAGAATATGAGTATTAGTATATTGTTTATGATATATCAATCATACATATATACATAAATAAAACTGCATCGTATGCGACAAAACCACCGTAATTTAGTGAAGTTCTGTAGCTGACGCCATTTTGTATTTACATATTTGGAGCATCCAGTTGAAGTAATTGTAAATGGAACTTGGGAAAAAAAGGTAACACTTGTTTATACATTATGCATATATACATATATATATATATATATATATATATATATATATATATATATATATATATATATATATGGTGGTTACAAGGCGGATAATTAAATTAAACTTATAGACACATCTATTGCCTACATTGCACTGTAGTGTGTGTGGTTGTGTGTTCGTTTTTTAAAATAAACACATAATTATGTCTGCTTAAGTTAGTCGCTTGGATTCAATAAAATAATATATTATAATTTAACTAATAAAATAAACTTAAATTTATATATTTTTTCCTTTGTATTCATATGTATAAATTGGGTGAGTATTATAATCTCCACCTTTTTTGTATATGGTTATATATATGTAATATACACTACACACATGTATTAAGGTAAAATCGTATGTATTGATAAAATATATGTTACTTTCTACTGCAATATACTTATTTATTTATTTTTTTAAATGTGTAACTCGTTTCAGGTATAAGGGTGGTCGGACACCTTCAGTTAGGTCAAGTGATAGGCGACGTCCTCAAAATTTTTCTGCATCATCTACACTATCCCCGCGGGTTGTGCTGTCTCGTTTAGAACCTAGGGATTTTGAACGTCTTCGATTATCTTATAAAGTTGCTATTGACCAAAGGAGATCCCGAAGCTGCCGTGGCATGAACATGGGTCAAAAAATTAGTGGCGGTGTTAAAACAGTTAACCGTAATGATTCTCAGGCAACGTTTAAACCAATTATACCAAGAGAACTGCAAGCTGATTTTGTAAAACCGGCGCGAATTGATATTTTGCTGGACATGCCACCAGCAAACCGAGAAGTTCAACTGAAACATTCATGGAACTCAGAAGACAGATCGTTAAATATATTCGTAAAAGAAGATGATAAATTAACATTTCACAGACATCCCGTCGCACAAAGTACTGACTGCATTCGAGGAAAAGTGGGACTTACAAAAGGATTACATGTGTGGGAAATATATTGGCCAACAAGGCAACGAGGTACCCATGCAGTTGTGGGAGTAGCGTCAGGCGATGCCCCTTTGCACTCTGTTGGGTACCAAAGCTTAGTTGGGTCTACTGAGCAGAGTTGGGGCTGGGACTTGGGAAGAAACAAATTGTATCACGATTCAAAGAATTCCGCTGGTGTCACATATCCGGCAATTTTAAAAAATGATGAAGCTTTCTTGGTCCCAGACAAATTTTTAGTTGCTTTAGATATGGACGAGGGAACTTTAAGCTTTATTGTCGATCAACAATATCTAGGCATTGCATTTAAAGGCCTCAAAGGGAAAAAACTATATCCAGTTGTTTCTGCTGTATGGGGACACTGCGAGATAACAATGCGTTATATCGGTGGATTAGATCGTAAGTATAATTATCGAAACTAATCAATTATATATGATATATATGTATATATATAATTTTATATACTATATATTGATTGATTGATGGAATATTATTTTATTTATATTACAGCTGAACCTTTGCCATTAATGGATCTTTGCCGAAGGTCGATTCGACAGAAAATTGGTCGAGTAAACTTGGAAGAGCGTATACAACAATTACAGCTTCCACAGTCTATGAAAACATATTTAATGTATAAAAATCGTAGATAATATTTTTAAATCGGGATTGTATGTTATCATTTTGCATCTCTACTGCATGTCATGGGGGAAGTTGAGGTAAATAGTATTAGTTTGTAATAGTCTTTTAATTAATGTTAGTTTTCTCGTCAAGGAATAATGTAAAAGTATATAATTGTAACTATACTTTATATGCGTTTTCCTATTTGTATTGTAAAGTAAGTCGATATCAATAACACAATATTTAATATAATTACAATTCATTTGCTAACTCAAGAAAGGAATTTACTTTCTATTCAATTGGCATTAATAAACTAAACGCATAAATACAAATACAAAAATAAAATAAATAAAAACGACGCATACCTCGTGGTATATTCAAAATCATACAACTGTACCATAATATAATAGATATAGCCTCCATTTTAAGTACGTTTAAACATAGTTTAACATTTCATTTCGAGATCGTGTTCAGATTACAAATTTAGTAAAGTATAACAAATGTACATACATATATGGCAAAAACAAGAGTTTTTTAAGACATTCTATATGTAAAAAAATTTAGATGTATATTCCTAAATTAGGATTTTATTTTGAATCTTTGCGTAATAGGTATTGATAGGATGAAAAAAACGTATGTACATATGTACTCAATAGGGCGTAATTCCACTGACGGACCTTAGAGTAATCGAATAGAAAGGAGTCTTTTAACACAAAGGTGCAATAATAATTTCAAAGCAACAAACATATTTTTATTGCTAACAGTACTGATTTGAAAGATACTCAAACAACAAAGAAGAAAGAATTATTTTTATCAAGATAACACGATATTTTCATTTTTGATGATTAGAGAAATCGAAAAACAATTATATCCAAAAATATGTGATCAGCATATTCATTGCAATTAAGCTATTAACTCTTTTAAATATTACTGCCGGAGTATCAAAGTTCTGACATCCACTTATTAACTAAAAATATCTCAAAAATAAAAACTAATTTCAGCAATTTCGAATTAAGCTTGGAACACTTAATGAAAGCAGCAAGCAACCTTATATAAATATAAAATTATTTGTAATCATTATTCATTGATAGTTTTGTAACTAATCTTGTTTTGACAGGGAATATAATTATCTTATTCTGAGTTTAATTCATGCAAGGCGATTCATATTACATATTATCAGTCAGTAATACATATATATATATATATATATATATATATATATATATATATATATATATATATATATATATATATATATATATTTAATTTTCATTGACACCTTAGTTTATTCCAAAATATGTACTTATATTAAAGTTTAGATGGTATATACTTAATTTAAATTTACATTTTATGACACTTAATAAAGACTTAATTTCACTAAAAATTAAAGAGTTGATGCGTTCTTTTCATCACTGGTTGAGTATTCCCATGAGGAATCTTTTTATCTGGTTTAATTTCTAACGGCAGCTTTAAAATCAATTACATATATAATATTGCGGCTGTGGGTTTATCCAGCAGGCACGCGAATAGATAAAACTCAATATCAATATACATATACATATATATAGTTCAAGTATTTTGTTCACTGTATGTAAATTGCTAAGATGACTGATTATGTAATAAGTTTAAAAATATAAATCAAATTATAAAGTAAACAATTTCCGATCAAATAACAAACAAACTCATACACACGCATGCCTGTGTGTGCAGAATCAAAACGAAGCATTCTTGGAATATTATTCATTCGTAGAAAGGTTTAGGGGATATTGAAGTCGAGCAGTCTTGACTTGCACCATTGTTTTTGGTCTTTATCCCCAAGATAACTTCGTATTTGCTCGGGTCCTTTCTTTTAGCTTCCAGTAACGAAAATGTGAGGTCACAAAATCATTTCGCCTCGAGCGATCGGCTGTGATGGTCGATATTCGAACAAATGTGAGACATGCTTCAATCTTTCTCTTTGGCCTACGCTTGTGGCTCTCTGCTCTCTTCGACATTCGAAGGGAAAACAATTCTCGCGTAGCCAAATACTCTTGGACTCAATGAAATAACATATTTTATATAATTTTCTATAATTTAAGATCATTAGGTCTAAACTCAGTCTCGCCCGAATATAAACTGAATAGTATCAGCTCCTCTCGAATGTCTGATGGGAGAATCCAGCCTATTACACGTCCTTAACTTATCGCGACTTGCGGACAAATTGCAGTATTCTATATCTTTAATTCTGTATTGAATTTTAACACGTGCCATCATTGCATGTATGCCAAAGAATAAAACATCAATTATTATACCCTGAGTCCATTGAAAATGGGAAATCAGGGTATAATGGTTTTGTTAAAAGTATGTAACAGGCAGAAGGAGGCGTGGCAGACCCCATAAAGTATATATATTCTTGATCAGGGTGACGAGAAAAGTTGATATAGCCATGTCCGTCTGTCCGTCCGTCCGTCCGTATGTATGAACGCGTCGATTTCCGAAGATACAAAAGTTAGACAGTTCATTCTTTTTGTGTTAGGTTCGTATATTGCACGCGCAGTACGAGTTTTCTTCAGAAATTCGATAACTTGTATTTTTGCAAAGTTATCGATAAACGAAAATATCGGGAACCAGTTATAAAATTCTAGTTAATTCATCTTTAGAGTTAGAGTCTCCGAGTCTTCTGCGTATATATAGATATTAATTTAATACAACTTTGGTTTTTGTCAGATTTGAGATTCCGGTCCCCACTTCGCCCCATCACCCCCAAATGTGAAAAAAAAAATGCATTTCAAATACTAGAGACATGCAGTTTGGTTTAGCATATAGATATGAATTTCATAATGATAATCTGAAGAAATAAATACGATTGTCCATCTAGAAACAAAATTCTTAATCTTCAAAGTTTTCTCATCAAAACCCATGTGGCGCAGCAACAAAGGCAGAGAGACAGCAAGACGCTTGCAATGCTTACACACATGCATACACACATACAAGCGTACAAGCATAGATCAGCGTGTGTGTGTGTTCGTGTTTTTGCATGTATAGTTTCTTACGCGTGGAGAATCGAAACGAAGCATTCTTGGAATATGATTCGTTCCAAGAAGGGCTCAGGGGACTTCGTAGTCGAGCAGTCTCGACTACAGCTTTCTTACTTGTTATCTTAACTTTTGTGCTGTTGTTTACTGTTCAAGTATAATGCAAATTTAGGTAGACTTTTAGACGGATGCCAAGTCAAAATTTGAGAATTACGTAGCCAGGCTCATTACATTGTTTAAATTATGCATATTAATGTATCTACATGTTTTACAAAAATAAAAACGGCATTCGTAAACCTATCGAAAACGAAATTTAGTGCTGCTAACCCAATATAAATCATATCATCATTTTTAATTTAATACATAATATATTGATATTACCCAAAAATCTTAGGTTTTACGGTATTTTGCAATATTTTTTAAAAGTACGTAGTTTTAGTTTCTTCACATGTAGGCGGAGGTTTTTCATCCCTGCTATGTATAGATCTTTCTATAGATAGCTCTGCACATGTGATGCGCTGGTTCTTATACCCTGAACCCATTGAAAATGGGAATTCAGGGTATAATGGTTTTGTGAAAATGTATGTAACAGGCAGAAGGAGACGTAGCAGACCCCACAAAGTATATATATTCTTGATCAGCATAAAAACCTAAGTTGATCTAGCCCTGTCCGTCCGCCCGTCAGTCCGTCTCTATGAACGTCGAGATTTCGGAAACTACAAAAGCTAGAGAGCTGAAATTTCACATGACACTCGTATGTTAGTTACGCAGTACGACTTTGTTTTTTTGATAACTCATTTACTTCATTTACATTGTTTAGATATTTTGAACATAACTTCTACACCGTTTTAGCTAGAGACGTTTTATTTAGACAGATATTATAGATACTCAGATTATGTAATTATGACCCAATCGTAAACTAATGTGTGCAACGAAGAAGAAGAATAGAACGATGGAACTTTTCAATGCGTAAAACATACACCGATTTATGAATTGTTTGCACCTGGGCTGGCAGGAGTAGCATTCTAGGACCTCAGTAAGCAAGAGTGACATCTTGCGGGAATGGCTCCTAGGATAATGCTGCTGCTGCCTCCGTCCCGTTAAAACCCTGGCAGGCCTCCAAGTACGTTCGAAGCTCGTCGCCAATTTAATTTTTGGTGGTACAGGTTTAAGTTGATATCTTAATCTGCATATGATCTTGCCTCTGAACGCTGGCCCCCATAAGCTCCAGCGTGGAGGAAACTCCGAGAACAACCACGGCGGAAGCAGGCGCCCCAAGCACTAATGCAGGGCTGGTGATGTCACCAAGGCACGAGTACATGATGCAACTCCGTGCCGAGGAGGAGGATGCCATCCTGAAATGCCGTCAGACACTTCGGCACCGCTGCGGCTAAACAAAAAAAAAAAAAATATTAGCCTGGACGTAAGAAGCGGGGTATCGGACTTGGACGAACTGCCCGATGTAAGACATCTGCAGGAGCTCCTGGAAGAAGATCGAGGAAATACCCACTTTACAAAAGAGGCAGGCTTCTAGCCCACTAGAGTCAGAGTCTTGTAAAAAAAAGTTGCCAAAAAAGGTGCCTCTCACCAAAGAGCGGAAGAGCTACTTCGGCAGCCGGAGAGAAGCCAAAAGTAGCAGCGAAAACGCCAAGAATAAGAGAAAAGGAAGCCCCTCATAAAACCTGAAGGTACAAAGGTATGTAGATGTTCTTAGAAACTTACGCAGCACAATCCAACAGGTCGAAAAGGCAAACGTGAGAGCTATAAGGAAAACCCGATCCGAGCCTCTCCTTGTAGAATTCGGTAAAGGGTAAAAGCTACAAATGGAGTTGGTTGAAAAACTAAAGGCTACCGTCAAGGAAACAGCCACGGTAGCCGAGCTAAAGCCTACAGCGACAGTAGAGATCAGGGATCTCTACTCACTCACTGTAGAGTCCGAAGTGGCTGAGGCAGTGCATAAAGCTTTCACTAACACAACAGTTGATTTGCGGATAAAAGTCACTGCTGCGAACAGCCGAGAGCAGGTAAGAGCTTTCGTAACACTGGAAAGCCAATAAGCGAAGGCGCTGCTCAACCTATAACTTAAAATAGGATTTGTCAGTGTCAGGCCCAGGATGTGCCAAACCAGACGCAGACGTGGCTGAGCTCTCGAGGTCTGGAACTTGCTACCCAGAAAACAGAGCTACTCTTGTTTACAGGATAGCGTATTCCAACCGAAATAGAGATGCGAGTAAGTGGAAAACAAATAAGGACCCAGAGGACAGTGAACTATCTAGGCGTTAGACTAGATAGCAAACTCATTTTCGGGGAACAGCTGAAGCACGCCACGCGAAAAGCAGCTGCAATAACGAGCTCTCTGAGTAGACTGATGGCAAACGTTGACGGTCCGACGGAAGCGATACGAAGACTCATGGAAACGACGAACGCTACACTACTCTATGGTAGCGAAGTATGGGCGGATACTCTACAGGCGGCAGTAAGGCGAAACCCGATGTTATCCGTGCAGAGAAGAGCAGCCTTGCGGATAACATCGGCGTATCTGGAGCTGCAGTAGTCGTGATAGCAGCAGTCATACCGGTGGACCTACAATGGACGACGCAGAACACGCTTTCTTGGACTGCGAAAGGCGGTCAGAAGAGAGAACCGCCTTGGCAGGCTCTATCGGCGAAGTCAAAGTAGATACAATAGTACACAAAATGTGCAGCAGCATAGATGCCTGGAAAAAAGTCTGTGACTTCGCCAAAAATGTTCTGCGGCGGACGAAGTATGACCTGGACGCAGGCACAGAGAGGGTAACGCTCAGATAGAACATATTCGAGGGCACCACCTTGATTCCAATGTGGAATTTAGCCCTAGAAGAGGTTTTTTTAGTCGGTAAGCACTCATGCAGTCCGACACAACAGCTAATTCGTTAATTCGTAATTTTACAGCCTACTCGGCCATGATCTTGTCTCTTATAATTCGTTTCGAAACCTCTTATGATTCGTAATTTCGTTTCGTAACCTCTTGCAATTCGTAATTCTTGATTTTGCTGGAAGTTAAACTACCGTTAGGTCTCGCAAACTATTATACATGGCACCTTTTTGTCGCTTCATGTGCGAAATTTCGTTGTTCTCTTATTGGATTTATGCACATTAGTTTGCTCATTTTATTCAAACCGTGAAGACGATTCGTAAAAATGTCAAGCAAACGTTCCCATAGCGTTTTTTTTTTTTTTTCATATCATATTGTTTCAAATAATATAATTGATCATTTAATAAGCTTGGTACACATAATAAAAACATTATTATGAAGAACATGAAACAATACAAAATTTCGTTAAAATGATTTTGTTTATGTTTAATTTCGTTTTTAAATAAAAAACCTTTTCAATTCGTATTTTGATTTCTTACACCTCGCTAAATGACAACCCCGGTAAATCAAAAACCTCTGTAATTCGTTAAAAATTCGGTTCCCTTGCCATTACGAATTATCGAGAGTCGACTGTATATATATATATACGTGAAGTCATGGATACAGGGCCAAAAAGTGATCTGATGGCATGGTCACCCGACCTTAAAATCCTTGAAATCACTTGATTTTTGCCGCCTTTTAACCTTATGACGCGATTTTAGTTGCACATTTTTTGTAGCTTTGCACAAAAACATTTATTAAACAAGTAAGAAAACTCTAGTCGAGAGTGCTGGACTAGATAATACCCTGAACCCAATTTTAATAAAATAAAATAATAATTTGTACTGTGGTTTGGTTTTTTGTAATTATCTTGAAAATGCATCAATTTTAGTGCTGAAAATGGAAAAAACTTCTTTATTTTGACAAATAGTTAAATATATTGTTCTTGATTAGTACTAAAATTAATCCGTTTTCAAGATAATTACAAAAAACCAGTGTCGAACGTGACAAAAAGTTGACTTTTCTGGAGAATTACCCATATGGATAAATCAGAAAGTATACATATGTAGATAAGAATGTATGCGTGTAACGTTCAAAATGTACATATGGACATGATATACATACATATGTACATACATATGTGTGTATGCATTGCCAAAAAAATAATAATAGATGGCGCTTATATTAGTTGAAATGCGAAAAATGTTATATTATTAAATATCATTAAAAATAGACCCAACAAATAAACGTTCCTCGATTAACACGCATCACCTTAATTAACTCAGACTTTTCATAATTGTAAAAGAAATATATCAATGCCACTCGAAGCTGTAATAGCCATAGTAAATAAGTTCACTGCTAAAGCGCCATCTAGCAAGTTTAAATTCTTAGACCATGCTAGGCTAGTTTTGAATGTACATGTGTGCATACATAAGAAAAACGCAGATGTCACGTGCTTTTGTTATTTTGGCAAACTTTCTGCTCATTATTTTCTGTTGATTATTTTCTGTTGAAACAAAAACACTTTCAGAAATGATGCTATTAAATATTTGAAATTAAAACAAGTAAGAAGGCTCTAGTCGAGACTGCTCGACTACGAGATACCCTGAACCCTGCAAAAAAGTGATACTCTTCTTCTTTACGCACTTATAAGCGCGCGCTCTGCTAACTGCGCAGTTGCTGCCTTGGCTAGGGGGTGGGTTGGGCTGAACTTTGGACGCTTATAACTCCATTTCTAGATAAACGATCTTCATGAAATTTTCTGAGTATATTAAGAATAAATCTATCTATATGCCAAATTGCAAGTCTCTAATATTTGAAATGCGTTTTATCCAAATTGTGGGCGAAGGGGGCTTGGCATCCAAAACTACAAAATCTGCGTATCCATAATATCTATTTAAATATATAAAGTTTAAGTCTCTAGCTAAAACGGTGTAGAAGTTATACCCAAAAAACCTAAAAAATGTAAACGAATTTTAGATATTTTATCGATAATTTGGAAATTGGATGAGTTATCGAAAAAACAAAATAAACTCGTACTGCGTAGCTAACATACGAGTGTTCATGTGAAATTTCAGCTCTCTAGCTTTTGTTGTTTCCGAAATCTCGACGCTCATACGGACGGACGGACAGACGGACGGACGGACGGACGGACGGACAGACGGACAGGGCTCAATGAACTTATTGTTTTATGCTAATCAAGAATATATATACTTTATGGGGTCTGCGACGTCTCCTTCTTCCTGTTACATACATTTCACAAAACCATTATACCCTGAATTCCCATTTTCAATGGGTTCAGGGTATAAAAAAAAACGCACTTATTCACAATTAATTAAACTAGCAACTGACTTTCAAAGGTATCAAATACAAAAGAATAAATAAAAAAGAAAGAAATAATAAAAAAAAAATGTTAAATAAAAAAGTATGAAAGGCTTAGGCGAGACTAGAACCTGCGTCACCCTAGCATTCGTTGCATCTGCTTAGCCACCTACACCACGGCCCATTTAAACGACAGAGTAGCGAAAACGAATGAAATTCGTCATATACGAAAAAAAAAAAAAAAACTAAAGCAGTGGCCGAAAATACAAATACAATTCAAAGACAATTCTAACGCAATTCAAAAACAATTGTGATTCTTAGAATTTGCACGCATAGCAACATAGAAAACGGCCCAAGATTTTTTGTGTGTATATGTGCACACGCATACGAAAATTGCTTTGCATTGCTCAACGTTGCTTGCATTTCCATTGTTATTTTAATTGTTTTAAAATTTTTAAAATATATAATGGAATGTAATGAGAGTTTCAGCATATGATCTGCATATTCTATTTGACATGTTAGTTTTGTTTTTAGAAATCATAACTCTTTTGCAATTAGCTTTACATGCACAAATACATATGCACATATGTATATATGTACGGTTGCAGCCACACGCTGATCTACGCTTGCACACATATACATACATACATACATACATATGTATGTATGTATGGGCGCCCGCAATGCGTCTTTCTGTGTCGCTGCCTTGCTTGCTGCGCCACATGGGTTTTGATGAGAAAACTTTATAGACTAATAATTCTGTTTCTAGATGGACAATCGTATTGATAAGTTCAGATTAAGATTATGATATTCATATCTTTATGTCAAACCAAACTGTATGTCTCTAGTATTTGAAATGCATTTTTTACACATTTCGGGGTGTGGGGGCGAATTGGGGTTCGGAATCCAAAATCTGACAAAAACCGAAATTGTATTAAATTAGTATCTATATATATGCTGAAGACTTGGAGACTCTAAATCTAAAGATGAATTAGCTAGAATTTTATAACTGGTTCCCGATAAATTCGTTTATCGATAACATTGCAAATATACGAGTTATCGAATTTCTGAAATAAACTCGTACTGCGCGCGCAATATACGGTCCTAACACAAAAAGAATGAACTCTCTAGCTTTTGTATCTTCGGAAATCGACGCGTTCAAACATACGGACAGACGGACGGACGGACGGACAGACGGACAGACGGACATGGCTATATCAACTTTTCTCGTCACCCACGCCTCCTTCTGCCTGTTACATACTTTTGACAAAACCATTATACCCTGATTTCCCATTTTCAATGGGTTCAGGGTATAAAAATTATTCCGTATTGCTACAAAAGCCATTATTACTTCATAATATAAAAAAAATTAAGGCTCGAGCTCTGATGGTTTAGATTTTATTGAGCATTGACGGTGAATGTAAGGGGGGCGCTAACCTGATGACGCGGAGTGTATATATCCAGTTTATGGATGTATTGCACAAAAGGTGACATTTTTATTTTTTGTTTGATAATTATATAATAATAATAATAGACTCGTTTAATATCCAATTTATATACTAATTTAAAATAATAATAATAATTATAATAATATTAATAATAATTATAATGGTAATAATAATAACAAGAGCCAGATCAATATTAATATAATCAATACAAACTTTTGTTACACGTTCTTCTTTGTTAATCTATTCTAATCTGAACAAAATATAAAAAGACTCGAAGTTTTATTATAGTTCATTTATACCCTTATTTATTGAATTACTATTAATCCTCTTTGGTTTCGGTACGGGATTCCAATCTAAATTTGATGATGTCGGCGAGGATTCTCTACATTGAAAGACAATTTTATCTATTTTATTTTTTTGAAAATCTTGTTTTGAATCTAAATGATTCTCTAATGAAGAGCTTCCAGCCGAAATATCGTTATGAATTACCTCACTTTTATTATGATTATTATTTGATGATATATTTTTTGTAGAATACAAAGCAGTTGAATATTTGACTGTACCCTTAGCTGCACTTTCTTTGAGTAATCGCTGGCTACGATTTATAGAATCAATTATCTCCTTCACCGATTTCACTTTGCTAGTTTTAGCTGCGTTTTGTGAACACTCAATGATTCTTTCGGATCTTTCAAAAATAGTTAATGGATTGCTAAAATATTCCAAAGGCGGAATATTGTTATTATTTTTACATATTTTCTCGTCCAGAGATCTACAATTACTTCCTTTTTTTATTGGCAATGATTGTATTGTGTCTTTGAATTGAACCTCGTTATTGAACGAATTTTGTCTGATTTGTGATGCATTATCGTTAGGGTTATCTTCTTTCGTTTTAAGCTGCCCTTCATGACATATATTATAATTATTTTTCTCACGTCTTAATAGACTAGCTTTAGTTTGTTCTGTAGTAAGTTCAGCAAACTGTATTGAATTTTCTTCTTTCGTTTTCAAATTCAACAGTATGGGAGTATTATTACTTAAGGATTCACAAGCGTATACTTTTGATCTCTCTTTTCTTGGCCCTGGAAATTCAATCGAATTCTCTTTTATCGACTTTACAGAGTGTTCTTGGGTAGTTATGTTGGGGGTTTCATTTACTTCGATAACTTTGAGTTTATTTGTTGACCTACAACTTTCTTTAGAGTTATATTTTCCCGTATCTAAGATATATTTTATAGTCAATCGTTCTTTATTTGGCGAAAAATCTTCATCAATTCTTTTATCATTTTTTTCATCAGTAAATAACTTAGTTATGGAGTTTTCGACTTCTAATAAGTTATCATCTATAGATGGATGACTTTTACCTGACACATTACTTTCATTCAAAAGCTGTTCCCTTGCATTCGAAATATGTTCTTGACTAGAAATATTTGACCTGGTGTTGAAGCTAGTTTTAATTGACAAATGTTTTCTTTTTGGTGCAGCCATTTTTTCTATTTCCTCGTCGCCCGCAATGGAAACACGGTCTTGGCTGGGTGTAATACTATAGGGGGTTTCGGTAAATAAAACAGTAGTAGGTTGGTTGGTTTTTGAATCCTTAGATGCTTCCAGTGTTGGTAATTCTTGATTATCTGAAGTTTCATTGCTATGATTTACAAATCGTTCTATTTCGCAGGTAAGTAACATAATATCTAAATCTTCCATGTTGTTGGTCCTTGAATCGATTGAGTTTTCCTGGACGAGATTATTTTGCGGTTCCGTGATCTGAAAATATTTTCAGCAACATTTATATTATTATTTTTATTTATTTATATATATTTTTTTAATTTTGTAATATTAATATATAAAATCATACCATAATTTTAGTTGGAGCTGAAGGAGCTTTCCTTTTCTTGCGATAAGTTTTTGTGCGGAAACGAAGGGACGAATCCACAATATTATTTATATCAGACTCAATTTCGCTTTCAAATGGATTTGTGCTAGATAAACTAGATATTGAAGACCTTACGTGAAATAAACAAAAATATTTGAATAATTATATGATGCCATAAAATTATATAGTATATTTAATGAAACGAAAAGTTATGATAAATTCATTTCAGACGGCTCGACTACGAGATACCCTGAACCCTGCAAAATACTTTTCTTTTCTACGTATGAGCTTGGGGTGGGTTGGGCTGAATTTTGGACGCTTATAACTCCATTTATAAATGGGCGATCTTCATGAAACTTTCGGTCTATTCTATTCGTCTATTCGCTAAATTACAAGTCTCTAGTATTAAAATGAGGTTTTTTTCAAATTGGGGGCGAAGGCTGAGTGGTATCCAAAATCTGAAAATTAAAAAATCTGCGTATCCATAGTAACTATCTTAATTACAAATAAAGTCTCTAGGTAAAACCTAAAAGAGTTTTCGATTTTTGTTATTTAATAATTTGGAAATGTGATGAGTTATCGAAACAAAACAAAATAAACTCGTATTGCGTAACTAACATACGAGTGTTCATGTGAAATTTCAACTCTCTAGCTTTTGAAGTTTCCGAAATATGGACGTTCATACGAACGGACGGACAGAGCTATATCAACTTTATTTTTTTGAGCTGATCAAGAATATATATACTTTGTGGTATTTGGGGCTTCTTCTCCTGTTACATACATTTTCACAAAAACCTGAATTCCCATTTTCAATGGATTCAGGGAAAAAAAAAAACGTAATTCATAAGAATTATTATGTTAAGAAAAGAAGAATTAATAAGTATTACCGCATCGTTTGATATGTTTGAGACTTTGGCATTGAACATCTATCAAAATAAGCATTGCCGTGGTAAGGTGGGCTATCGCTTCTTTGACCCATTGTCATCTATTAAAATAAAAACATATTATATATGATTGGTATTTTTTTAGGTAAATGAGCAATTATTAATGATTAGAAATAATAAACTAATAAGAAAGCGTGGTCGAGACTATTTGACTACGAGATCCGCTGAACCCTTAGACTCTGATATTCCATGAATTCTACGTAAGCTGATATACGCATATAGTGCATACCTCGGTTCACGAAGACAATTCGTTCCAGCATCTTGTTCGTTAACCGAACCACTTTTTTTATAAATGTAAATCAATATTAGATGAATTAATGCGTTCCATTTTGAAAAATAATATATTTATATGTTTCAATTTGAACTGTTAATGAAGGAAAATAACATAAAATGGATAAAAATATTAAAGAAGTAAAAAAGGACATAAGGCGATATTTGAAAAGGAAACGAGCCAGAATTTGAAAAGAAATATTTTTATACCTTGAACCCATTGAAGTGGGAATTCAGGGTAAATGTGAAAATGTATGTAACAGGAGAAGGAGACGTCGCATACCCCACAATTTATATATTCTTGATTTAAAAAAAAAGTTTGCCAATTGAAATTAAGGCTGCACAATGCCTCGGCATGAAATCAACCATGTCCTGGCATCGTTTAAGGGGAATTTGAGTCCAGGACTCAAGAACGACTTCCCAAATCATCTTTACATCAGTTGGCTCAGATTCAAAAACTATTATTTTGTCATCCGACCACAAGTTTTCGATTGGAGTTAGGTCAGGCGAGTGTGCAGATCGCTCCATAACGTTGATTGAATTCTCTTAGAACCATTCCTTCGCTTTCTTACTGTTGTTTTGGAACATTATCTTGCTGCTGCTTCTATTCTACATAGGTCATCTACGTAGCATCACTTTTTTCCAACATATCAATATAACCATGTCGGTCCATATATATACATATGTAGACCGTCGAGCGCTCGAAGCGGAATGATTTTGCCATCAGCAATTTTTCTCCCGACCCTAAAAGTATAAACCCGAGCAAATACGAAGTTGATGGGGTTCTAATGTCAAAAAATAATAACTTGTTCCAGTTGTCCAGTCTATGTGTTGTATGGTTTGTGCTCTAACTCTATAGATGAACGAGATATAATTTTATATTATTCTCGATAAACGTTTTATCGACATATACAAGTTGTCGAATTTCTGAACAAACAAACTTGCACTGCGCGTGCAATATACGAATCTAATACAAAAATAATAAACTTACTAGCTCTTATATCTTCGGAAATCGACGCGTTCAAACATACGGACAGACTGACATGGCTATATCGACTCAGCTGGTCACCCTGATTAAGGATATATATACTTTATGGGGTCTCCTTTACCTTTCCTGCTTTTTACATAATTTCAACAAAACCATTATACCCTGAATTATCATTTTCAATGGGTTCAGGGTATAACAAGTAAGAAAGCTGTAGTCGAGACTGCTCGACTACGAAATCCCCTGAACCCTTTTTCGAACGAATAATATTCCAAGAATGTTCTTTTTCGATTCTCCACGCGTAAGAAACTATACATGCAAAAACACGAGCACACACACACGCTGATCTATGCTTGTACGTCTGCATGTGTGTAAGCATTGCAGGCGGATTGCTGTCTCTGTTGCTGCCGTAACTTCTTAAATTAATAATTCCGTGTCTAGACAATCGTATTCAACTGCTCAGATTATGATCATGACATTAATATCCATATGCCAAACTAAACTGTATATTTGAAATACATTTTTTACACACTGAAACAAACTCGTACTGCGTATGCAATATACAAACCCAACACAAAAATAAAGAAGTCTGTAGTGCCCTTAGTAGTAGTAGAAGTGGTCGCTGTTGGCAACTCTGGGCGTTGCTGGTAATTAAACAACATCCTTTTAATTATTCTTCTTACTATATATTACAGAGGTTTTAGATTTACCGGGGTTCCCATTTAACGGGGTGTAAGAAATCAAAATTCGTATTCGTATTATTGAAGGGGTTTTAATATTTCACGTCGCTTCAACAATTTTAACTTATTAAACATAAATCAAATACACATTCAGTTCAATATTATGTATTTAAAAACAGAATTAGATATAAAATAAATCATATTAACGAAAAATGAAGATTCAAGATATATTCTTGATCAGGGTGACGAGAAAAGTTGATATAACCATGTCCGTCTGTCCGTCCGTCCGTCTGTCCGTATGTTTGAACGTCGATTTCCGAAGATACAAAAGCTAGAGAGTTCATTCTTTTTATGTTAAGTCCGTATATTGCACGCGCAGTAATTCAACAGAAATTCGATAACTTGTATATTTGCAAAGTTATCGATAAACGAATTTATCGGGGACCAGTTATAAAATTCTAGCTAATTCATCTTTAGAGTAAGAGTCTCCAAGTCTTCTGCATATAAATAGATACCAATTTGATACAATTTCGGTTTTTGTCAGATTTTGGATTTCGGTCCCCACGTCGCCCCACCACCACCAAATGTGTAAAAAATGCATTTCAAATACTAGAGACATGCAGTTTGGTTTAGCATATAGATATGAATATCATAATCATAATCTGAAGATAGCAATACGATTGTCTATCTAGAAACAGAATTATTAATCATCAAAGTTTTCTCATCAAAACCCATGCGACGCAGCAGCAAAGCAGCGAGACGTACACACACATGCATACACACATACACAATTCCCCCACACCCCCAAATGTGTAAAAAATGTATATACTATAGACAATGCAAATACAAGAGACATACAGTTTGGGTTGGCATATAGATATTAATGCCTTGATCATATTCTGAGCAATTGAATACGATTGTCCGTCTAGAAACAGAATTATTAATCAAAGAAGTTACGGCAGCAAAAACCCACGCGGCCCAGCAACAGAGACAGCGAGACAGCAAGCCGCCTGCAATGCCTACACACATTCAGGCGCACAAGCATAGATCAGCGTGTGTGTGCTCGTGTTTTTGCGTTTATAGTTTCTTACGCGTGGAGAACCGAAACGAAGCATTCTTTGGAATATTATTCGTTCGAAGAAGGGCTCAGGAGATTTCGTAGTCGAGCAGTCTCGACTATAGCTTTCTCACTTGTTTTTTAATAAACTATGACATATTTAATTTTGGATTTCATTTAGATGTGAAACTTAAAGCTCTTTTCGACCTTAAATTGACAATAAAATATAAAAGTGACCTAAATAAAAAGAATGAATATGAAATGAGAATATGAACTATAGAATGCGAGAATTTTGCAAGGTTTGTAATACCTTTTATAACTACTTACATCGATAGAGTCGCTAACATTTTGTAATGATCTCATTACAGGTCGTCTTTTGTTAGCATTATTACCTCCTGAATTGAGATAAGGTGTACTTGAATCTAAATTCCTCCGCAGTACTGGGGGACTTTCAGATGTTTTTTGGATACCCAAAGTTGATGACTTTTTTTTAAAGTTAAATGACCGAAAAGACCTAAAAAAAAATGGTTTAATTATATAAAAGTGTTTAAATATTTCCCTTAATATACTTTTGGAATTAATAAGAAACAATTTTAGTATCCCAAATCCAAAGATCAGATATTATTATTTATTATTATATTATAATATTATTTTCAGTAACGTATATAATGTTTTAACGGCTTTTTGAATCCTAAGCGGAGTTTTGTTGGCAATGAGCGCACATAAGCGTGCGAATGTCTACCGTTGGCCCGTCCGGAAAGGGTCAGTGGTACCCACCTTCAACGTGAATAGCTGGATAATAGACTACGAGGAGTGGACGGGGTGCGTGTCACGCGGCGGCGCATACACTGGTGGACGGCAGCTGCAGTTATGTGGACTCACAGTTGGAGGTTAGGATCAAACCTCATTCCTTTGCTGATTCTGCCAGGCGAGATCGAGGATTTGGTGCTGGTCTTAAATTTCTTTGTCAGCCAATACAGATTATTATTATTCATAATTACCAGGAAAACAAGCAAGGAACATATGGAAAACTTGCGGTAGAGGTGTCAGTCTCACCATTTATTTACAAATTAGCTGAAGTGTTTGATGGCAATAACAATGAAAAAGTTCAGGAAGAGAAGCACGATGCAGCCCCCATTGGACACCTTGGAAGCCCAAAAAATTGCCCAGGTGGCAGTGGTTCAGGTGGTACAGTCAAAATTGGCAGTTTCACTTTTCCACAAATACAATAAAATCTACAATTGTCTTCCGAATACTGCAATACGCCACAACACTCAATGCTCGAACTGAATACAAACAATGTTCGGTTAAAATCAAACTATGACGTTGATTTATTAGGGTTGTTGTTGCCAATTGAGTCGTTTCATGAGCCACCTCCCTTTGCTTTTATTATTTAGAAGCATAAAGTCAGGCCATACTATCGCAAAGGAGTGGAAGGAGCCGTGCCTAAATGTTAACAGAGAGAGAGAGAGAGAGAGGCAAAGCCGATCCCAACACACCATCGGCATACCGCTCATTGTGTATGCTAAATACAGCTGGCAAGTTGTTAGAAAAGCTCCAAGACTACTCGTTGCAGTAGAGGGCGCTGGAGGACTTAGTCCCAGACAGCATGGTTTCAGGGCTGAAAACTTCTTATTGAAACGACAAACGCTACACTACTCTATGGTAGCGAAGTATAACATCAGCGTACCGCACAGTCTCTGAAGCTGCAATTGTCGCGATAGCAGGAGTCATATAGGTGGACTTACTTGCTCAAGAGCACAAGAAAATATGGGAACTCCGGCAGAGCGGAGTTAGCAAAGATCATACGACAGTCTCTTGTCAGCGAGATGGTCATGCGAAAGGTACGGAAGATGGACTGAATATCTCTGATCCAGAGCAGTGGATAAATAGAAAGCGCGAAACGCAAACGTCTTTTTATCTGACACAAATGCTCTCCGTTCATGAATGCTTTGTAAAGTACCTAAATAATATGGGGAAAACTGTCGAATCCAGCTGTATTTACAGCGAATATACAATGGATGACGAAGAACACACTTTCTTTGACTTTGACACTTGATATTGAAATCTATATGATAACCAAACTGCATGTCTCTAGTATTTGAAATGCATTTTTTACACATTTGGGGATGTGGGGCGAATTGGGGACAGGAATCCAAAATCTGACAAAAACCGAAATTGTATTAAATTAATATCTATATGTATGCAGAAAACTTGGAGACTTTAACTCCAAAGATGAATTAAATATAATTTTATAACTGATTCTTGATATATTCGTTTATCGATAACTCTGGTATTTCCAGTTATCGAATTTCTGAAACAAACTTGTACTGCGCGTGCAATATGCGGACCTAACACAAAGAGAATAAACCCTCTAGCTTTTGTATCATCGGAAATCGACGCGATCAAACATACGGACAGACGGACATGGCTATATCAACTTTTCTCGTCACCCTGATCAAGAATATACATATATACTTTATGGGGTCTGCCACGCTTCCTTCTGCCTGTTACATACTTTTAACAAAACCATTAAACCCTGATTTCACATTTTTAATGGCCTCAGGGCACTGTCAAAAGACTCTAGGTTATGCAAAGAGCCGTTCCGTTACTTTTGGTGTTAGCTAAATGACTCCGTGTGACGTCACACGGTCCTAAGTGTGCTCTGTTATTCAATTGGATAATTGGCGGGCACTGGGGCAAAGATCATCCAAGTGCTCATAAGCAACCAAAATAAGTTGTTATGTAACAAATTCGAATAGTAAGAACCTTTAGTAAGAACTTTTTAGATAATGAAAGAAACTGCGAGGCCTTCTGGCAGCAAAAATGATCAAAAGGCATGATTCTTTTATGTTGAAGGTAGGTACATATTATTGTCCATATTGCCTTCCATGAAAACTAAGTTTCCAACTCCTGAAGGTGTCATACAGGCCCAAACCATGATCGAGTAGCACTGAAGAAGCCGTCCTGGTGCTGATAACATTCCAAGCTGTGTGATTAAAGAGTGTAGTGCTGCTCTTCTGTCACCATTATTAAAACTGTTTAATTTGTCTTTGGAGACCTCGGTTTTCCCTTTAAGTTGGAAAGAGTCTTTTATCATTCCGTTACATAAAAAAGGCGGAAGATCTGACATTTCCAATTATAGAGGTATTGCGAAATTATCTGCTATTCTGAAGTTATTTGAAACAAGTAAGAAGGCTCTAGTCGAGACGGCTCGACTACGAGATACCCTGAACCCTGCAAAAAACTGATACTCTTCTTCTGTACGCACTTATGAGCGCGCGCTCTGCTAACCGCGCAGTTGCTGCCGTGGCTTGGGGGTGGGTTGGGCTGAACTTTGGACGCTTATAACTCCATTTCTAGATGGACGATCTTCATGAAATTTTCAGGACGGACGGACGGACGGACAGACGGTCTGCGACGTCTCCTTCTGCCTGTTACATACATTTCACAAAACCATTATACTCTGAATTCCCATTTTCAATGGGTTCAGGGTATAAAAAAAAAACATTTATAAACTATTTATATACTGAAAAATATTTACATGAGTTGTAATTACAATAATAATTAAATAATAATACAACATTTTACAAACTCTCCTCAGATAAACTATGAACTATATTATCTAATAACTCTGAATTGTCCTTTCTTTCAATCTTTCTCTGCCCAGTAATATATGGGTCGGACCGTAGAAGGAAGTACTTTAGTATGTCCTCATTTGTTATTATTCGTGACATTTACGGTAGACTTCTAACGATCGTAACGCATCCAAAATAAAACAATATTTTTGCATATGTAGCCAATAAGTTTACTAAGCGCATTTAATTCATGAATAAACCCGATATTTTCAATATTTTGCTGTACAGCAGTAATAATTGCTCGTACTTTTTCAGTGTTTGTGCCATTTTTGGAGCACCATAAATTAAAAATATGTAGGCGTTCGAGCACACACTGACATATGTTGCCTATCAAATTTAAAGTTAACAAGTAAGAAGGCTCTTGTCGAGACGGCTCGACTACGAGATACCCTGAACCCTGCAAAAAAAAAAAAGTGATACTCTTCTTCATTACGCACATATAAGCGCGCGCTCTGCTAACTGCGCAGTTGCTGCGGTGGCTGGGGGGTGGCTTGGCCTGAAATTTGGACGCTTATAACTCCATTTCTAGATGGACGATCTTCATGAAATTTTCAGAATAGATTAAGAGTATCTAAATCTATCTATGTGCCAAATTGCAAGTCCCTAGTATTTGAAATGCATTTTTTTTCAAATTTGGGGCGGATGGGGCGTGGCATCTAAAATCTGAAAATTACGTAATCTGCGTATTCATAATATCTATTTAAATAAATAAATTTGAAGTCTCTAGCTAAAACGGTGTAGAAGTTATGCTTAAAAACCCTAAAATATGTAAACAAATTTTCCATTTTTATCGATAATTTGGAAATGGGATGAGTTATCGAAAAAAACAAAATAAACTCGTACTGCGTAACTAACATACGAGTGTTCATGTTCAGCCCTCTAGCTTTTGTAGTTTCCGAAATCTCGACATTCATACAGACGGACGGACGGACAGACGGACAGGGCTAGATCAACTTATTTTTCGATGCTGATCAAGAATATATATACTTTATGGGGTCTGCGAAGTCTCCTTCTGCCGGTTACATACATTTTCACAAAACCATTATACCCTGAATTCCCATTTTCAATGGGTTCAGGGTATAAAAATATAAAGTCGACTGGGGAATCGGAGGGGAACACAACTAAAACTCCAAGTAAACATCAGAATCTTGCGCAAAAAAAAAAGAAAAAAGCAAGGGTTACATAAAACATTTGTTTTAAATAGACAGAAACACAAGAAAATTTTTAATTTTTTACGAAAATTAAATAAACACCTTTAACTTCAAAATCCATTCATAACTTATTAATATTTAATTATAGGAAGAACACGCGAACGACTTGAAAGTGACTTTGGCGTTGAAAGTTTTATCTTCTGCTTGGCTTTGCTCTGAAAATTAACACGTGTTCATGCGTTTTGTTCTTTTTTTAGAAAGTCCCGTTATGTTTCTAGAAAAATCCGGTTTTCCATAGCAAAAAAAAAATTTTTTTTTCGTTGTGATCATTTTTTTATTTTTGGCCTTTGGCGGAACCACAGTGCGATGGTCAAAGGAATTTAAATATCCATTTAGTACGAAGCAGTTATTTATTTCACTTGTGCGCCCTATCTTAGAATACTGTTCAGTTATATGGTCTCCGCAATATAAACTGTATCAGGATCGCATTGAATCGGTCCAGAAACAGTTTCTACTCCTTGCTTTAAGGGATCTAAATGGGGACAGCAATTTACGTTTACCTTCGTATTATAGTAGGCTTTTACATATTGACCTACCATCATTAGTCAATCGTAGGACAATTTTAGGTATTACATTCCTACATACCATAATCATTGGTAATATTAACTCGCCCAGCTTGTTAATGCGGCTCCATTTTTCCGTTCCTATCTTTATTTTCTTTTTTCATCGCTAATTTTGTATTTTTTATTAATTTCCTTTTTCTCACTATTTTTTTTTTTTTTTTTTTTTTTTATTTTAGGAATTTTTATAAATTGTTAGGTTAATATCATACCTAATAACCTATAATTTTAATTTTTAAGTTTTCAATTAACACATTCTATTTTTCTTAGTTTCAATAGTATCACTGACCATTTTTGGCTGTGAATTGGGGCATAGCTGGCCGGTCTGGCAAATAAAACACCTCCATCGGGTTGGCGACACTATTGCTATTTTAAATGTTTTGTACTTTTGTGTAGGCTTTATGTTTATATAATTTTAATTTTCTTAAGTTTGACTCAAGAATTGTCAACATATGAACAAAATAAATAAACTCTTTAATATCAACAAGTGAGAAGACTCTAGTCGAGACGGCTCGACTACGAGATACCCTGAACCTTGCAAAAGAAGTGCGCTCTGCGCAGTTGCTGCCGTAGCTTGGGGGTGGGTTGGGCTGAGCTTTGGCGCTTATAACTCCATTTCCAGATGCACGATTGTCATGAAATTTTCAGAGTAGATTAATAGTATCTAAATGTATCTATTTGCTAAATTGCAAGTCTCTAGTAATCGAAACGCGCTGTTTTCTTCAAATTGGGGCGAAGGGGGCGTGGCATCAAAAATCTAAGAATTACAAAATCTGTGTATCCATAATATCTATCTAAATATATTAATTTGTAGTCTCTAGCAAAAACGGTGTAGAATTTTAGATTTTTTATCGAAATGAGATGAATTATCGAAAAATCAAAATAAACTCGTACTGCGTAGTTAACATACGAGTGTTCATGTGAAATTTCAGCTCTCTAGCTTTTGTAGTTTCCGAAATCTCGACGTTCATACAGACGGACAGACGGACGGACGAACGGACGGACAGATGGACAGGGCTCAATCAATTTAGTTTTTTATGCTGATGAAGAATATATATACTTTATGGGGTCTGCGACGTCTCCTTCTGCCTGTTACATACATTTTCACAAAATACTTGGAGACTCTAACTCTAAAGATGAATTGGCTAGAATTTTATAACTGGTTCCCGATAAATTCGTTTATCGATACCTTTGCAAATATACAAGTTATCGAATTTCTGAAACAAACTCGTACTGCGCGTGCAATATACGAACCTAATACAAAAAGAATGAACTCTCTAGCTTTTGTATCTTCGGAAATCGACGCGATCAAACATACGGACAGACGGACGGACGGACAGACGGACATGGTTATATCAACTTTTCTCGTCATCCTGATCAAGAATATATATACTTTATGGGGTCTGTCACGCCTCCTTCTGCCTGTTACATACTTTTAACAAAACCATTATACCCTGATTTCCCATTTTTAATGGGCTCATGGTATAAAAAAAACATTAAAAACTATGTTGTTCAGGCTGGGATACACTCTGATTAATTTATTAATCCGATTTACATTCAAGCACCTTGTGGTAAATGACATTCTTCGTTTTTTGTCAGGTGCAAGAACAAATAATGCGGATGGTTTGCCGACACGTGAGCATGCCACATTCAATTGACCATGAGAAAAACACCCATTTTCTAGATTGAGGCCACAAATAGTCATGGATTGGCCCTGTGATTTGTTGATCGTCATGGCGAAGGCAAGACAAATCGGGAATTGAATTCGTTTAAACTCAAAGGGCATATCTATTGAGATCATCGGAATCCTTGGATTAAGAACTACCTCATTTTAAAATTTTCCTTTGAGTATCGACGCGTGAATCACATTGCTCATCAGTTTTCTTATCACCAAACGCGTTCCATTGTACAGTTTTGGTTGGTTAGAAATTTAGCATGATAACTACCGAGCCAACCTACAGTTGTAAATTGTGCGGTGGTAAACCAGGCACATTCAAGGAGTTCAAAAATTCAGTTGGATCATTTGTTACACAGTCGACAGATTTGAATGAATACAGAGTACCTACGATTTGATTTTGAATTATAAAATTGAGGTCATGTACATCTTTATTTTTAGCCGCCAAAATTGTTCGCTCACTTAACCATTTAGTATTTTTGTGGTTAGCACTGATATCCGAAAATACTTTTTTGATAAGCTCATCTCTTGATGAGACGAAATTGCAAAAATTTGGAGGGAATGAAATAAAACCGCTCGATTCGTCAACAGGAACACGGCCATTACCGATATTCAGCAATTGCTTCGAGAAATCATCAGCAGATAGATCGTTCAACAATGTAACTCTCATATTTACAGACAGTTGAAGTTTGTTTACATAATTTTTTTTAACGTAAATTACATTAAATGTCGGATTATATCCGTGTTCTTCAATAATTTCCGCCCCAAATGAAGTCATTTGGAAACGGGCATTGTATTTTTGAGTGTTCGCTCGAAAATGTCGTGATTCTAGTGTTTCGCCATAAAGCAGAGAACGCAATGGCTCTGGTGGCGGGACCACTAATTTCAATGTCACTTTACCACTAAGGCAGCACAAACCGGGCGTTTCACCAGCAAACTACAATGCGCCACAATGCTGGCATTGGTCCATTGGATGCAATTCGTAGTCGATGGTGCAATCATATCGAAACGCTGCTCGATTCAAATCAATACTTGAACCATTTCTTCTTGCACTTCGAAGATTATTCCTCTGTACGGTAAGCTCGACGATTTCTCGTTTCTGATCTAACCGTTTCACGGGCTGCCTCTCTTTGCTCTTGTCTTTGAGAAGCACGAATTAAGGCCCTTCTTTGCTGCATACTGACGCGGCGGTCTTCTCGGACGATTTCTCGTTCTTCGTCAGATAATTGTCGCGATACTCCGATGCCTAATTGCATTACGGTTCCGCTGGGAAAGATTATATCTTCTAGGACGCGGCATTTTTATTAATAGTAATACTTATTTATTTTGCACAAAATACATTTCTGAATTTCCGGATGGGATGCAATATGTTTGGCGTCACCCAAATACCGAGCTCCATATTAATCACCTAAAACCTACATAAAACATGGCGGTGGAAGTGTCATGGGTTGGGCCTGTATGGCACCTTCGGTAGTTGGAAACTTAGTTTTCGTAGAAGGCAATATTGACAATATTATGTACCTATCCCTTTTTAAGGTCAATTTGCTTCAAGGTGTCGAAAAACTGGGTCTAGAAGGGCGATTCCGATATTAACAGGATAATCATCCAAGGCATAAAACGGGTATTGCCCAGTCCTGGTTGATCTGGAACTGTTCCAGGTGGTCAATCTTCAAGCCCAGGCCCCCGACATAAACGTTATTGAAAATTTGTGGGCAATATTGGACATGGGCATCTGGAAAAGGTCAATATCTAATCAAAATTACCTGAAAATGGCCTTTTTGGAATAATGGCAAAAATCGCCGGCGAAGTCAAATATTGGTCTTACGTTTGTAAGAAGTTATTAAACATAAAGGAGATCATACAAAATAATAATTTAAGAATTTGTTGATAATTTGGAGTGTTAAGTGCAGTGCATAGAAAAAAAGAGTTTTTCTCAGTTTTCTTTAGTTTTAAATGTTATTTCTTAGAATAGAAAAATAATGAAGTGCTTTAATATATATTGGATGACTAATAAATAAGACCTTATTTAAATTTTTTGAATATCTTTACTGGTTTAGCGGGAATACGTTTTAAAAGTTTTACTATACCGCTGCACGAAATAAGCTGTGAGCCATTGTATGCCAAACCTAACAAAAATTTTCTAATACTATGTTAGGGGATGAGGTTGCAACATTTAAGAACGTTGCAGTCGGACGATACCGATTTCAAAATAGTCATTCACGGACAAAATAATGTCATCTATTTCCGATTTAATTCTGGATTTATTAAACGAAATTTAAAATTTGACTCAGAACTTTTGGAATCCAAAAATTGAACTGTTTGTTTCTTTAGAATCCTAGTGATTATACATATATCTTAAAACTACAATAATTTCCATGCGCACATGTGCACAGATGTTTTGTCAAGTGTCCTTTTTAGATTGTTAGCCCTAGGCTCACGTTACATTTTTATTAGCTGCTGCGTTGGTCGCTGCAACTAAGGGATAACATATTTATTATTAATGTGCAGGTTATCGAGTATTGCCTATTTTTAATCTATTTATGAATATGGCATGTTCATGCTTGAATAGTACGTGTGCACACATTCAGCGCATATTCCAGCCCACAGTCAAAAGACTGCATAATAATCGTATATTATATATTTTATAGCGATTGACTTGTGAATTTTTCAGAAGTTACTTTACTTTTGTCATATAGCAGTAAGCTATACCAGTGAACTTATTTAGATTTAGCTAAGTCTTATAGATAAGGACAGTGCCGCACAAATTACCCCAGCTCGAATCCCGCGGAAAACTATTTTTTATCGCAAATTTACAGCCCCCCAATGATCGCAAATATATCTGCCATATCTTTTTTAGCTTGGGCGTTCACCAGGACTATACATTCTCTATCTCATCAACTAGTATGATTTCTGGCATTTCGGAAAATGCATTTTCGGCAAAAACTTTCCACTTTATATACGTATAGGTTCTCAGGTATGATATTAACCTAACAATTTATAATAATATATATGTCAGAGCGCTAGTATTATTGTTCTCTTAATCGACAGACATTGTCAGGGTTAATTGCGTATGGCGAATAATCCTGAGTGCACCGCTCACTTTCACTGTCTAATTATTAATGCCTTCAGCATCAATATCACATCGCTCACACACATTCTATTGTAATGGAATATATAGCGACCTCTTTCTCTCTCAGTGACTCAAGATTGCACGCACAACAATTATCTCCTGTGCAACTCTTTCCTCAAACCTCCTTCAAACCTTTCGCAACATTTCTGCATATTTGCATCGAACTACGCTGACCATCTGGCGAATAACGGATCAAAGCGCATTCACCAATTGTCAATTATGTTCTACTTGAGTGTCTTTTACTAATTACGCCTCGACACGGCCATACTGACACTTACACGTCCTCGTGTACTCAACATTTGAATCAAACTCGCATTACGTAATCAATAATGTTTCAATATTTCACTTATCCAACTTTAAATAATAATCTTTTATTTCTTGTGACCGAAATTTCTAAATTAAATTATTATTTTAATTATCGTCTCACTCATTTTTTTCTGGATTCTACTGAACCACCTCGGCCATACTGACCATAACACGACCTCGTGTATTCCACAAAAAATGCCTTGCTGTATTAATCATTTCATTTATCTATAAATTTCTTGATTACAACTATTATCATGTTACAGCGTCATGCAAAACTTTATCTTCCTCTTCTAGTCTCACTTCTAATTACTCTTTAACTCAGCTCTCTTGTTGTTTTACTTTATTATCATAAACCACTCTGGCTTCGCTTTACATTGATTTTGCACTATCAATCATACAACTCTTCAGGTATCCATACATACAGTCTCATTCATTATCGTAAACCCAACTGGTTTCTTTTCACATCATCTTATGCGCCACACGCCATGATCAAAACATTAGTTTTGCACTTGTGCTTGCATTATGACCAATTCTCTCAACATTTCTTATCAGCCTTTCAGGCTCTTGCAACAGTTTCACTCTCAATAATTCGCTACTGTCTCTTGCAACAGTTTCTCAAGTCTTTATACTGCCTCTTTCAACAGTTTCTTAAGTCTTTATACTGCCTCTTTCAACAGTTTCTCAAGTCTTTATACTGCCTCTTTCAACAGTTTCTCAAGTTTTTATACTGCCTTTTATGTTCTTTTCTGACAAAATTATATTTGCCGTAGCACACCACGCGGACGCGTCAGCGCCATAAAGATCTGCGTTAAATTTTGGCAACACAACTGTCTTATTATTTGATTTAGTCGACACAGATGATGTTAATGTTTTTACAAGTTCGACTAAATTTTTATTTTGCATTTCCATTAACATTCGCACGGTTCATTTACTTCGTTAGGTAGCGAGCCGAATCCCACTTCTGATGTCGGAGTGCTATTATTATTGTTTTCTTGATCGGCCGACATTGTCACTTTTATAAATTGCCTATGGCGAATAATCCTGAGTGCACCGCTCACTTTCACTGTCTAATTATTAATGCCTTCAGCATCAATATCACATCGCTCACACACATTCTATTGTAATGGAATATATAGCGACCTCTTTCTCTCTCAGTGACTCAAGATTGCACGCACAACAATTATCTCCTGTGCAACTCTTTCCTCAAACCTCCTTCAAACCTTTCGCAACATTTCTGCATATTTGCATCGAACTACGCTGACCATCTGGCGAATAACAGATCAAAGCGCATTCACCAATTGTCAATTATGTTCTACTTGAGTGTCTTTTACTAATTACGCCTCGACATATATATATATATATATATATATATATATATGTATATATAAAACAAAATGTAAATTTTGTAACAAAATAATTTATGTGCAATTGATTAACCTCACACCAATATTGAAATGCATTAAGGTCATCTTGGAGGTGTGCATGCTCAATTGGATTAGAATATGAAAGGCAAAGCTTTACATCATCTGCATACATAAATATAGTTGAATGAGAAATACAATTTGGGCGGTCATTTATAAAAAGAGAAGATAGTGGAGGTCCTAAATGACTACTCTGAGGAACACCCGACATAACAAAGACTAGAAATTTATGATCTCAGCAAAACTCTCTGAGTTCTATCCTTTAAGTAGGATGAAATCTACGATAAAAGTTTAGGGGAAAATCCTAAGCGATGCAGCTTTAAAATTAACATGTGATGGTTAATTGAGTCAAATGTTTTACTGAAGTCAGTATAAATAACATCGGTTTGCATTCTATTCGAAAAACTGTCATTGACTAGGGGGAAGTAAATTCTAATAAATTCGTAGCGGTTGATCGATTTTGAAAAAATCCATGTTGCGATAGATGAATAATCGATTTACAAAAGTGTTGTATGGATAATGTTATTATTTTTTTAAATAACTTCGGAATAGTAGATAATTTCGCAATACCTCTATAATTGGAAATGTCAGATTTTCTGCCTCTTTTATGTAGCGGAACGATAAAAGATTCTTTCCAACTTGAAGGAAAAGATAAATTAAACAATTTTAGTAATGGTGACAGAAGAGCAGCACTACACTCTTTAATCACACAGCTTGGAATGTTATCAGCATCAGGAGAGAACGATGATTTCAGTGTACTAATGGCTGCAACTAAGCAATCTGCTGAAATCTTAGGAATATTAACTGAATAAGATTCGGATAGGAATATGTGTTTGAGTAATTAAAGAAATCAACGGAAGAATAAGTTGATTGGGAAAATGTTGTAAAAAGATCAGAAGAGTCTTGATCTTCACATGATTTTTGTAAACCAAAGAAAAATGAGGTTGGAAAACCGGTAGATTTACGCTTAAAATTTACAAAAGTGTAAAATTGTTTCGGATCACGAGAAAATTGGCGTTTCACACGCATAAGATAATTCTCATAACAGCGAGAAATATTAAAGTTAGACTTGGCTATAGAATATTAATCCCAATCAACAGCCGAACCAGACTTTATAAAATATTTTAATTTAATATTTCTTAAATTAGAAAGAGTCTTAGAAAACCACGGCGGCTCATTCAGAACAGGCGAATACTACTGAGGGGGACACATACATCTAGAATAGAATCTAGAGTTGTGTAAAAAGGGATGTTGCGAAATTAACATCAACCGACTCATATAAACTTGACCAGTCAACTGAACTAATCAGTTCGTTTAGCAAGACAAAATTGCATTTGCGATAGCAGCGTCTACGATTTGAAGGTACTTGTGGTACTTCCTAACAGATAAAGAAACCTCTAAAGTGGGATGATAAATATCCTCTGATAAACAAAAAGGTACATTAACGATGGAATCATTATTTGTGAACAGAAGATCAAGTGAGCGATTCTGATTATTAGAAATAGAGTTCATCTGAAACAAGGACAGGTTGAACAATTCATCGAAAAAATAGTGATCAAGTGTCGGAATAAGGTAGTTTACATAACAGGATAAAGACCATGAAGCATTGGGAATATAAAAATCACCCAACACAAGAAACAAGTCATTATCATTGGTAAACAAATAAACAATTCCGAGAGGATATTGGATTTAACAGCGATTAAAACTCCACCTCCTCTACGATTTAAATAGTGAAATTACTTGACAGAATTTCACTAACCATGTTTCTGTTAAAGCAATGAGATCATATGAATAACTGAAACTATTAAGGAATATGCTTTTAAGCTTAGAATTTATACCCCGAACATTTTGGTAGATTAGGGACAATTGAGAAAAGTATTGTTTTTTGGTGCAGTTTTTGATGAAGATTGCATCGAAGGCATATTCAACGCGATAGGAGCTGCTCTGCTACGATTTTTCTGTTTGAATTCATGTACAACTATATGTGGTGGCCAAAATTAGGGATCACATATAGTTGTGAAATATTCAACCGGTACATTTAACTTAAACGAAGAAATTTCACGAGGAGTCGAGAAATTAAACTTCGATATAGAAACAGAAGATCTTAGAGCAAATGTATGAAGATACTGCTTCACATGATGTATCCGCCGAAAGCCTAGATAAAACAAGTAAGAACGTTGCAGTTAGGCGAAACTAACTGCGATATACTCTGTTCCCATAGGTGCATTTTATTTATTTAACAAACATTTAATTAAAGAAATATTTCGGCAATTAGCAAACGTACATGGCGAGCAACACACGTTTTTCCTACACATACATACAGATTTTTACATGTACACACTATACGAGTACACACACTACTTTCTATGTATACATACAAAAGCTTGGATGCCAGAATATTCTAAGAATTGTGACTGAATTAGGAATTTTTCGATGGCTACTTTAGTTTTGTCCAAAGGCGCTCTAGCAATGCCTTATTTGGTTTTAGTTAACAAAGCCCAGGTCAGGGCAGTGGCCCTGGTGGTAAGCGCTATGCAAGCTATACTTGGGTGCGTGGGTTCGAATCCCGCAGAAAACTTTTTTCAAAAATTATTTATTTTTTTTATATTTGTATATTTATTATAAAATGCTTGCTCCCAATTGATAATCATTTATAAACATAAGCATATGAATTGTGCATTTAAGTAAAAACTAAAACTGCTTTATGCTATGTAGGTTCGAATCCCGCTGGAAACTTTTTATTTATTAATCGAAAACTTATAAATTTTATTTTTTAAATTCATTAATATTATTATATTTATGTTAAAATGCTTTTTGCCATCTTAGCAATTGCTACTAAGCTATTATATGCATGAATTATGCAGTTGGCCACAACAAATTTCTTTGCCGATTTGCCACGCCCCCAGTGGGCGTAGACGCATAATTTTTTGCCAGTTCTTAGAAAGGGCCGAGGCTAGCATGACTGCAAAATTTGGTTGCTTACATTCCAATAATGCGAAAATTACAGGGTAGTTTTCGATATGCCACGCCCCCAAAGAGGCTGAAAAATGATTTTTGGGTCATCGATAGAGGAGGACATTAGTAACTGAACCATCTAAATTTCAAGCTTCTAGCTTTAAAACTGTAGGAGATATAAACTTTTGCGGTTTGCCACGCCCCCTGTAGGCGTAGGTATATCTACCATAGCTTATTGATCTTGGGTTGTCAACCCGAGTATACATGCAAAATTTCAAGTCTCTAGTGTCAATAGTGTTCAAAATATAGCACAATTTGAAAAATCTCTATATATTCAGGTGCGATTTGCGACGCCCCCAGTGGGCGTAGACAGAAAACTTTTTGATCGATCTTCTTAGAATCATAACATTAACTCATATGCAAAATTTCAGCATTCTAGCTTTAACGGTGTAGAAGATACGTATTTCCCGGTTTGCCACGCCCCCAATGGGCGTAGATATATCCGCCATAGCTTTTTGAACTTGGGTTGTCACTCCGAGTATACATTTCAAATTGCAACTATCTAACTCATCATCTAGTATGATAACTTGACTATGGGCGGAAGAGTTTTCCGCTCAAATAGCGCCGAAAAATATTGCGTTCATACGGACAGACGGACAGACGGACGGACAGCAAGACGGACATTGCACAAACCCAATATACTCTTTTTCCCTTTTTAAGGGAACAGAGTATAATTATGTCCGAAAAACCTAAAAAATGTAAACGAATTTTCGATTTTTTTTTCGAAAAAAAAAAAAAAAAAACAAAATAAACTCGTACTGCGTACGAGTGTTTGTGTAAAGTTTCAGCTCTCTAGCTTTTGTAGTTTCCGAAATCTCTGCGTTTATACGGACGGGCGGACGGACGGACAGGGCCATATCAATGCAGATCAGGAATATATATAGTATATACTGCGACGTCTCTTTCTGCCTGTTACATACATTTTAACAAAATCATTATACCCTGAATTCCCAAAAAAAATATCTAAAAATGTATTAAAAGAAATTCTATGAAATCATATACTTTTACTTACCATACATCCCGTATATTTCCAAATGAAAAACTTCTTCGTTTTGAATTATCGTTGGATTTTGAAAACTTCCAAAAACGCAAACGCTTGTGATTGTCTTCGTCGTTAAATGGATTCAAATGCTCTGGATAATTATATATTGAGATTTTACTAGGGGATCTTTCACCGTATGGCTTAAGCTCATTATTTAAATGCATCATCCTGCAATATTAAAAGAAAAATTAAACGAAAACCGTATCCTTTAATATATATATATATATATATATATATATACTAGCAAAGCCGGCGAACTCTGTTTCGCCAAAAGCTGGATCTCCATTTGGGGATGAAAATATTAAGAAACGTTTTTTTTTTTTTTTAATTTGAAAAAGAAAATTTTCATATTTAATTTCACAACAGTAATATATTCATTTCGATTACAAAAATGTAATTTATTTGAACTTCTCAAATTAAACAAGTAAGAAAGCTGTAGTCGAGACTGCTCGACTACGAAATCCCCTGAGCCCTTCTTCGAACGAATCATATTCCAAGAATGCTTCGTTTCGATTCTGTACGCGTAAGAAACTATACATGCAAAAACACGAACACACACACACGCTGATCTATGCTTGTACGCCTGTATGTGTGTATGCATGTGTGTAAGCATTGCAAGCGTCTTGCTGTCTCGCTGCTTTGCTGCTGGGTCGCATTGGTTTTGTTGAGAATACTTTGATGATTAATAATTCTGTTTCTAGATGGACAATCGTATTGATATCTTCAGATTATGATTATGATATTCATATCTATATGCTAAACCAAACTGCATGTCTCTAGTATTTGAAATGCATTTTTTTTACATTTGGGGGTGGTGGGGCGAAGTGGGGACCGGAATCCAAAATCTGATGAAAACCGAAATTGTATTAAATTAGTATCTATATATATGCAGAATACTTGGAGACTCTAACTCTTAAGATGAATTAGCTATTTTATAACTGGCCCCCGATAAATTCGTTTATCGATACCTTTGCAAATATACAAGTTATCGAATTTCTGAAACAAACTCGTACTGCGCGTGCAATATACGAACCTAACACAAAAAGAATGAACTCTCTAGCTTTTGTATCTTCGGAAATCGATGCGTTCAAACATACGGACAGACGGACGGACGGACAGACGGACATGGTTATATCAACTTTTCTCGTCATCCTGATCAAGAATATATATACTTTATGGGGTCTGTCACGCCTCCTTCTGCCTGTTACATACTTTTAACAAAACCATTATACCCTGATTTCCCATTTTTAATGGGCTCATGGTATAAAAAAAAAAAACATTAAAAACTATGTTGTTCAGGCTGGGATACACTCTGATTAATTTATTAATCGAATTTTCATTCAAGCACTTTGTGGTAAACGACATTCTTCGTTTTTTTGGTCAGGTGCAAGAACAAATAATGCGGATGGTTTGCCGACACGTGACCATGCCACGTACGATTGACCATGAGAAAAACACGCATTTTCTAGATTAAGGCCATAAATAGTCAAGGATTGGCCATGTGATTTGTTGATCGTCATGGCGAAGGCAAGAAGAATCGGGAATTGAATTCGTTCAAACTCAACAGATATGCCCTATATCTGTTGAGATCACCGGAATCCTTGGAATAAGAACCTCATCTTTAAATTTTCCTTTGAGTATCATCAGTTTTCTTATCACCAAACGCGTTCCATTGCACAGTTTTGGTTGGATTAAATATCTAAGCCAACCTTCAGTTGTAAATTGAGCGGGGGTAAACCAGGCACATCCAACGAGTTCAAAAATTCAGTTGGATAATTAGTGGCTTCTTCGTCTTTTATTACACAGTCGATAGATTTGAATGAACACAGAGTACCTACGATTTAGTTTTGAATCATAAAATTGAGGTCATGTATATCTTTATTTTTAGCCGCCGAAATTGCTCGCTCACTTAACCATTTAGTATTTTTGTGGAACGCAATGGCTCTGGTGGCGGGACCACTAATGGCAATGTCACTTTACCACTAAGGCAGCACAAACCGGGCGTTTCACCAGCAAACTTAAATGCGCCACAATGCTGGCATCGGTCCATTGGACCAATGCAAACTAAAGGATGCAATTCGTAGTCGATGGTGCAATCATATCGAAACGCTGCTCGATTCAAATCAATACTTGAACCATTTCTTCTTGCACTTCGAAGATTATTCCTCTGTACGATAAGCTCGGCGATTTTTCTGATTACAATTAGGAAAATAACGCATTTTGCAAGTATTCATCAATTTTTCACTATTTTTAAGATATATACTGCTACTCGGGGCGGAGACAAATCCAACAAATCAAAAACCATGAAAATTGGTCCAGCATATCTCGAGTTATAAGTAACAAACCCGACTTTGTTTTATATATATATATATATATATATATATATATATATATATATATATATCTATATATATAGATATAGATATATATATATATAGATATAGATATATAATAAAAAGCATATGAAAAAGTTAAATGTTAGAGAATGAATACACTTGACTGTAGTGGTGTTCAGTTGGATATTTAGTTTTACTTTTCTGAGTCTGAATATTTATGCCCAGACCCATGGGTAAATTCTGTCCTTAAGCCTAGAGTATTAAATGCTGAGATTTTATGACTCTGTATTGATATACAGTATGCAAAAAAAGTTTAAGTAAATTGCTTTTTAACTACCCTTACTTCGGTTTTGCGTTCCGAGTGTCGAAAATGACACCAAACCGTTAGTATGGAGTATGCATCGTCGTCTGCTAGCAGTAATTGCTGCAAAAGGAGGGCCAACTAAATACTAATATGCATTATTCAGGCTATAATGGTTTTGTGAAAATGTATGTAACAGGCAGAAGGAGACGTCGCAGACCCCATAAAGTATATATATATTCTTGATCAGCATAAAAAATAAGTTGATTGTCGTCTGTCCGTCCGTCCGTCCGTCCGTCCGTATGAGCGTCGAGATTTCGGAAACTACAAAAGCTAGAGAGCTGAAATTTCACATGAACACTCGTATGTTAGCTACGCAGTACGAGTTTATTTTGTTTTTTCGATAACTCATTCTATTTCCAAATTATCGATAAAAAATAAGAAAATTCGTTTACATTTTTTAGGTTTTTTGGGTATAACTTCTACACCGTTTTAGCTAGAGACTTCAACTTTACATATTTAGATAGATATTATGGATACGCAGACTTTGTATTTTTCAGATTTTGGATGCCCCACCCCCTTCGCCCTCAATTTGAAAAAAAAAAACGGATTTCAAATACTAGAGACTTGCAATTTTGCAAATAGATAGATTTAGATACTCTTAATCTACTCTAAACATTGCATGAAGATCGTTCATCTAGAAATGGAGTTATAAGCGTCCCAAGTTCAGCCCAACCCACCCCCAAGCCACGGCAGCAACTGCGCAGTTAGCAGAGCGCGAGCTCATATGTGCGTAAAGAAGAAGAGTATCACTTTTTTTTCGAGCCGTCTCGACTAGAGGTGGGCATGGGGCGAAATTTTGCACCCAACCCGACCCAGCCCATGGGCCGAAGAGCAAAATTTTACCCGCACCCGAAAGCTAACAATTTTTGCAACCCGAAACCAACCCGCCCGCCCGAAAAATTTGTTTCTTCTTTTTCTTTTTTCCTCCGAGCTTTCTTTTTTTAGTGATCACAATTGTAATAGCTAGTGATGATAATTATAATTGAGATAATAGATAACAAACGTAATCGTTAGTGTATACGAAATTAAGAAAAGAAAATATTTGCAATCCAAATTGAAAATATTAAAACATTTCACAATTGCGTTCTCAAAGCGGGTTGAGCGGCGTAACCCGCATCCGCCCGCACCCAACCAGAAACTCGATTTTCAAGCCCATACCCACGGGTACCCGGCAAAAACCCAGCCCATGCCCACCTCTAGTCTCGACTAGAGCCTTCTTACTTGTTTGGTTAGATTTTCTTGTTTATTTTTATGAATTTGCGTTTTTTTTTATTTTGTATGTTGAAACGGATTAACCTCAAGACTTTTATGTTGCCAAATATTAAATAAATTATATCTTAGCACATTCATTTTCATTTAATTTAATTTTTTGTTTTAGCTACTATTTCATCAAATTTAGTCAAGAAACCTTCTTTTACTTAAACTTTTTTTGGCTACTGTATTGTCTATTCTTATGCAACTATTGTTAAGGTTGTAAAGCTCAGCGATAAAAAATACAAAATCTGCGTATCCATAAAATCTATCTAAATACATACAGGGATGGTCAAAAGTATTTTCACAACATAATATGTATAGCTTCTGCAACTTTGAAAGCATTTTTTCGTTGACTCTGCTACTCAAACGCACAAGTAACGGGTTTTTCGCATTCCATGATCTATTCTGAAGCAAAAAAAAAAAAAAAAGAATTACCAAAAATAACTGCAAAGTGCCAAAAATAGAGGCATTTGAACTGATGCTTATGTGTTTGAAAAAGTATTTACACACATTTTTGATACGTCAAAAGTATTTACACAAAGGAAATACGCGATTTTTCTGTGACTTGGCTTGACTTTTTGGATTTTTTTTTAAATTTGTAATATTAATAACTAATATTAATAACTAATATTCCATGATTCCACCTTTGGCATCAATAACTGCCTGTAATCTGGCTGGAATCGATTCTACTAAGCGGCGCGCATAGCCATATCCATTTTCCCCCAAATTTCTTTGACTTCCTTGATCGTATCATCGCGTGTCCGGGTTCTATCGATTGTTCTCTGACCCTAGATGAATGACCAAACATTTTCAATAACATTTAGGTCAGGGCTCTGGGCAGGCCAGGGAAGAGCAGCCATTTTTATATCCTTGGTTGGCACTGATCCCTTGTGGCATGGAGCATTGTCTTGTTGCAGAATCCAGTCGCTGATAGGAAATACCCGTTCTCCAGAAGCAAAAGCATGATTGTTTAGTATCAAAAGATATCCGGACTGGTTAAGAGTGCCTTCTATTGGAATGAAGTCTCCAAATCCGTAATAGTCATACAACCCCAGAACATCACTGCGCATCACATTCAAAAGCCTAAAGAGTTTTGGAACAATGTTTTATGGGGTTGCTTTTCAGCTCCAGGGCTCGTATTTTAACCAATTTATGCATTTACGAAAAGAGGGAAAGAAAAAAGCAGTGCATCCGATTAATAGATTTGGTGGAGGCGAAGGGGGCGTGGCATAAATCTGCGTACCAATAATATCTATCTATCTATCTAAGTCAGAAGTTTAAAGTCTTTAGCTAAAACGGTGTAGAAGTTATGCTCAAAAACATATAAAAGAAACGATTTTTCGATTTTTATCGATAATAAGGAAATGGGATGAGTTATCGAAAAAAAAAGAACAAAATGAACTCGTACTGCGTAACTATTATACGAATATTCATGTGAAATGTCAGCTCTCTAGCCCCCACCTCTTTTGTAGTTTCCGAAATTTCGACGTTCTTTATCAGCGTCAATTTTAATAAATAGACGCGCCAGATTCACCGGTTAACATAAGACCTTCTTTTGAAAGAATGTATAAAATACAGTAGAATCCGATAGACGCGCCAGATTCGCCGGTTAACATAAGACCTTCTTTTGAAAGAATGTACAAAATACAGTAGAATCCGATTATGACGACTCCGCTTATAGCATCGTCACATTATTACGATAAACAAGTAAGAACGTTGCAGTTAGGCGAAACTAACTGCGGTATACTCTGTTCCCATAGGTGCATTTTATTTATTTAATAAACATTTAATTAACGAAATATTTCGGCAATTAGCAAACGTACATGGCAAGCAACAAACATTTTTCCTATACATACATACAGATTTACACATGTACACACTATACGAGTATACACACAATTTTCTATGTATGCATACAAAAGTTTGCATGCCAGACTATTCTAAGAATTGCGACTGAATTGGGAATTTTTCGATCGTTACTTTAGTTTTGTCAAAAGGCGCTCTAGCAATGCCTCATTTGGTTTTAGTTAACAAAGCCCAGGTCAGGGCAGTGGCGCTGGTGGTAAGCGCTATGCAAGCTATACTTGGGTGCGTGGGTTCGAATCCCACAGAAAACTTTTTTTCAAAAATTATTTATTTTTTATTTTTTTTTTATATTTGTATATTTATTATAAAATGCTTGCTGCCAATTGATAATCATTTATAAACATAAGCATATGAATTGTGCATTTAAGTAAAAACTAAAACTGCTTTATGCTTTCCGATTTGCGACGCTGTGTGGCAGGCAGTTTTTCTATTCATGCATATATGTATGTATGTATGTGTACGTGTATACACATCCAAGTGTGTATAGATATTGCAAGAAGTGCGATTGCATTGTTTTGTTTTGTCACAAGCTGCTGATCAGCTGGTCAGCTGATCAGCTGTGAATTTATTTAGGTTTAGCTAACGATTACATGTTGTTTTCAAAAGATCTAGGTTCGAATCCCGCTGAAAACTTTTTATTTATTAATAAAAAACTTATAAATTTTATTTTTTAAATTCATTAATATTATATTTATGTTAAAATGCTTTCTGCCATCTTAGCAATTGCTACTAAGCTATTATATGCATGAATTATGCAGTTGGCCACAACAAACTTCTTTGCCGATTTGCCACGCCCCCAGTGGGCGTAGACGCATAATTTTTTTGCTTTGGTTTGGTTTTGGTTTTTTGGTTGCTTACATTCCAAAAATGCGAAAATTACAGGGTATTTTTCGATATGCCACGCCCCCAAAGAGGCTGAAAAATTATTTTTGGGTCATCGATAGAGGAGGACATTAGTAACTGAACCATCTAAATTTCAAGCTTCTAGCTCTAAAACTGTAGGATAGATATATCTACCATAGCTTATTGATCTTGGGTTGTCAACCCGAGTATACATGCAAAATATCAAGTCTCTAGTGTCAATAGTGTTCAAAATATAGCACAATTTGAAAAATCTCTATATATTCAGGTCCGCCCCCAATGGGCGTGGACATAAAACTTTTGGATCGATCTTCTTAGAATCATAACATTAACTCACATGCAAAATTTCTGCGTTCTAGCTTTAACGGTGTAGAAGATACGTTTTTCCCGATTTGCCACGCCCCCAATGGGCGTAGATATATCCGCCATAGCTTTTTGAACTTGGGTTGTCACCCCGAGTATACATTCCAAATTGCAACTCTCTAGCTCATCATCTAGTATGATAACTTGACTATGGGCGGAAGAGTTTTTCGATTTGCCACGCCCCTAGTGGGCGGATCGGGAAAATTTTTACACTTTATAATTCGATAGCATATGTTCCAATTTTCAAGTCTCTAGCTCTAATAGCGCCAAAAGATATTGCGTTCATACGAACAGACTGTCGGACAGCAAAACAGACATTCCACAAAACCAATACTCTTTTTCCTTTTTGGGAACAGACTAAAAATATGTACATACATGTCAGCAAACCTTTGTAAAATCATATCATTATGTGAATGTATGTATGTACATATTTTTTATACATACATACATGTTATCTCGATAAATCTGCCTATCGCATTGATACGAACATACATATGTATGTATGTATGTATAAGGAAAATCGAATGTACTACATACATATGTATGTATGTACATACATATGTAGTTGACATGCATTATATTTGTACCTACACATGTTATATATATATATATATATATATATATACATATGTATGCATGCATTTAAATACGAGTGTGGGCATGCATCACTATTTACGTATGTAAGATTGTAACTTGATATGTACAAATAAATTTATACATACAGATATACGCTCAATTAGCAACTAAATTCGAATAATTATTTATTTTATTTTATTTAATTATTTCGCTAAAATGCATACATACATATTTCTGTACGTATATACATATGTACATATGCGTGCATAAATTCTTATATACTATGCATACACTATACATACTACGTACAAGTACATATTTACACTTTTTCAAATATAATAGTATATATGTATATATGTATATGTACATATGTATGTACATGTATATATGTATGTACATATGTAGGTACATTTGAATGCATAACACACATTTACATTTCATAGAATAGTGATGATAAGATCGTACTTATTTTTTAAAGTGATTTAATGAAAGCGTAATTGGTACAATAAACATGTGTCCATATTTATAATGATTTGTACATCAAAAATTATTATTAGATAGATCACCTTAGATTATTTTTATATCAATAAGTACCGATGATCTCAACACGTAGAATTAAAGCTCTTTCTTTTGCCGAGTTAAAGTCAAACACTAAATAAACTTTTTCTTTGCAGAACTGACATAAGGAAAGCTTTTTAGTTATAAAGAATGACCGAGGGTATATCGAAAAGTATTTCAAGACATACAATTAAATAAATTATATTTATAAATTATAATTACATACATATGTATGAATATTAATAAATATGTCTATTTATATTTTAAGTTAAAATTTGTAAAATTTGAACTTTTTATACCCTGAATCCATTGAAAAAGGGAAATCTGGGTAAAATGGTTTTGTTAAATCTATGTGACAGAAGTAGGCGTGGCCGACCCCTTTAATATATATATACATACATATGTACATATATTGCCTTGATCAAGGCGACAGATTGAGTCGATATATGTACATACATATGTATGTAGCTACATAGATAGGCCGTCTGTCTATCTGTCTGTACACATACATACAAAAATGCTCATACATATAGCAAGACACTGTAATTGTGTATGTGTATGTGCATGTTCATCGCGAAAGGTATGGCTTATACAGTGGTTCACAGCTTATTTGATACACTTCAATTTTAAAATTTTCTCTTGCTGTAATTCAACAACTTTAAATGATATCGAAATACTTTAAATGTCATTATAAAGAGGGCAATTCTTTGTTTTATAAAACAAAATATATTATTTAAAAATAATGCAAAAATTCCCTTACTGCTTATTTGATACAGTGTCAGTAAAATGCTAAAATTTAATGTTAGCCTTTAATGTTTGGTGTGAATTCCTAGCTCTTATCATAGCTTGCAGCCTATTTGGCATTGAATTGGCATTGGGCCATTCTTCTGGTAAGGTTCTCGTTGGGTCTTCTTTGTTATGTTTTCTGACGCTGTTGACTGAAAGTGCCCACAGATTCTCGATGACATTTAATTCGGAAGACTGTGCCGGGGGTTCATGACGTGGGGACAGTTCCAAACAAGCCATGTTTGAAAGAATCTAGCTTTGCGGATCGGGTCGTTGTCTTAGTAGAAACGTTTAGTTAATTCAAAGTTGAGGTAAGCACACGCCCAATATTCGAGACAGCAAACAGCAATCGTTGCGAAATTAGAATTGCTACATGCAGCAAGTGTATCGCACACTGGCACATAAATTTTACACATATAGCAAGGAAGTGTAAATGTGTATGTGAATGTGTGTGCGTATGCTAGCTCACAGCAGCTACCCAACCAAACGAACATCAACTGCTGCTGGGGGTTCTAAAAGTGCTCTACAGGCGGCAGCAAGAATATTGCACACAAGCACATAAATGCTTACACATATAGCGAGGAAGTGTAAATGTGTGTGTGTATGCAAGCTCACTTCGCTACCTAACCGAACGAACATCAATTGCTGGGGGTTCTAATAGTGCTACAGGCAGCAGAATATTGCACACAGGCATATAAATGCCTACACATATAACGAGGAAGTGTAAATGTGTGTGTGTATGGTCATCGGGAAATAATATTCGTTATGCACATCAACACTTTCATACCCTTTCCACAAATAATCATAAAAACGCTAACATTTTGCATGAGCATGGCAAATCCTTTTAAGAATTCGGTATACTCTTCGCTCAGAAGGGAACCAATGGGATCGCGACTCGCGAGTCGAGAAGAAATTTCAATTTTTTTGAGCTGCTTGCTGTTTGTGTCAGCATACATACTTGTGAGAAGAGAGCAAAGAGTAAAAAGCATGGGGCAAAAAGAGAAAGAGAGCAAGGGAAAGAGCGGCACATGTCAGGCCTTTTTGGAATATCGACCGTCACCGTCGAGCGCTCAAAGCTGAATGATTTTGCCATCAGCAATTTTTCTCCCGACCCTAAAAGTAAAAACCCGAGCAAATACGAAGTTAGGGGGGTTCTAAAGTCAAAAAATAAGTGTGCACATTACAGTGCTGCCAACATTTTGTTGCATGAAAACGCTAGTTCAGCCTTTGAAAAAAGCTAGAAATAGCTAGAAATATTTTTTCATAGCTAAAAAAAACGTTAGAATATAATTTTTTTTTTGCCGGTTTATTTCACTATATTATAAGATTTCATCAATGACTTCATCTTCATCCTTATGGTTCATGTAGCTTTTATTGGTCCCTATCTTTCTCAAACATGCTGCTGGTAATTTGTAATCGTGGCAGCATTTTTTTTGGAGGCGTAGTCCGTGTCTACTAATATGATATTTAATGTAATTGATCATTTTGTAAAATATTACACAGCAATCCCAAATGGTTCACATGTTTGATTGAACAATGTATAATAATACAAACATAGTCCCGCTTCTTGCTCGCAAGTTCTCAATGAGATTAAAGAAACAAATCGAATTTTATTAGGCTGTGCAAAAGCCGCTGAAGTTGCCTGTGCTTGTGCGGGCAAATCTGAAAGTTTAGCATTAATGCTAGATTTGCAGTATTCGCAATAACATTTGCTCTTTTCAGCAGCATCTACACTCAACCCATCGGTTTTTGTTTATAAATTTTTGGCATTATTAAAACTTGTAAGTTACGCTTTAAAACTTGTGAAATACCCTCTTGGTGATGGCATAAAACACGATTCGGTAGACTTCACAGACATCGATAAGATTGAATGCTCGACTGGCTTCTCGATGTTTGTTGTCATTCATATGAAAAAATACTATTCGTATGAAAATGTGGCATCATATAGCAGAGAGCACAGAGAAAATACACCAAGTTACCAGATGTTGCAAAATATGAAGTAAAGCTAATTTTTCTTGAAAAATAGCTATAATTCCCGCTAGCCGCTGTTTCACAATTTATCCCGCATTTCCTTGTTGCAACCCACTAGATCTAGTGGGAAAATAGCTAAATCGGCAGCAGTGGCACATTAACTTGTTCCAGTTGTCCAGTCTATGTGTTGTATGGTTAGTGGTTGTATGGTTAGTGGCAGTACTGATTTTTCACCTACATAGGTTGTCACAACAATGATAACTACATTCATCGATATACGTTTGTGCAATATTGGCATGATTGATTTATATGTTTACAATCTTACATCTCTATTCAGAATTGTTAAGCATTGAAATATTTTATACGTAAACTATTATTTTTTAAGCAAATTAAACGAAATGGATCATTTTAATTTTGGGGGCTCTGAATTAAGCCGTGGACATGTCTTTCAAATGTTTCTACGAATTTCAATAGCATCAGTAATAACATATTACTCTGTAAAATGGATGATGAACCAATTAGACCCAACTAGTAAAAACAAGAAAAAAGCTAAATTGCTTGCTGAAGAACAATTAAAAAGGTTTGTTTCAATTTATATTAATATGACTGGCATAATTATTATTTTTTTATAGATTGAGCAAAGAAAATGACTTTAATATTAATCTGCAGACGTTTAATGACTACGAATTGATGATTGCATCACACCTTATTGTTCCAGCTGATATAACTGTTAAATGGAGCGATATAGCCGGCTTAGATTCAGTTATCCAAGATCTTCGGGAATCCGTTGTACTACCAGTAAGGCACCGTGATTTGTTCAAGGAATCGAAACTTTGGCAGGCTCCAAAAGGCGTACTTCTCCATGGACCTCCAGGGTGTGGAAAAACATTGATTGCTAAGGCCACTGCAAAAGAGGCGGGCATGAGGTTTATAAACTTAGACGTTGCTATCTTAACTGATAAGTGGTATGGAGAATCGCAAAAGCTCGCATCAGCAGTATTTTCGTTAGCTGCCAAAATTCAGCCGTGTATTATTTTTGTCGACGAAATTGATTCGTTTCTACGTGCACGTAATTCTAATGATCATGAGGCAACGGCTATGATGAAAACTCAGTTTATGATGCTATGGGATGGCCTTGGTACGAATCCCAATTCGGCAGTAATTGTAATGGGCGCTACTAATCGCCCGCAGGACCTCGATAAAGCTATTCTTCGTCGAATGCCAGCTCAATTTCACATTAGTCTTCCATCCGAATTACAAAGAGTTCAAATTCTTAAATTAATATTAGAAACTGAAGAAGTTGATCATCATGTCGATTTTAACCGTTTGGCAAAACTTACAAATGGATTTTCTGGTTCGGATCTTCGAGAAATGTGTCGAAACGCTTCTGTTTATAGAATGAGGCAATTTATGCGTGCAAGTAATAATGCAGAAACATCTTCAAATCTAGGAAATTCAAATACAGATAAATCATTAATTTCTATTACAATGGAGGATTTGGTTAACTCTCACCTCAAAATGAAAGAATCCAAAATGCATACTGGAAATTTATTTTTGGAAAATCGAATTGACTTAGATTGATGTTAATTGTTTTTTCCGCGTTGAAAATGTTAAAATTTTACTTTTTTAAATATAACAGACACCACAAATATTAAATTATGTTCTTTATATTCTAATCGTAGGTGTTGAAAGAATATATCTTATTTCGCATTAAATATTTATATTAGTATATATTTAAAAAAGATCTGAGCCGTAATTCCAAACTTAGTACTGTTGAACCCAACTCATATTAAACATTGATAGCCATTACAATGATCATGTGCAAAAATAAAACGATCGATTGAGCGCGGGAGATCAAGACCTCAGATATATACCACTAACCATACAACACATAGACTGGACAACTAGAACAAACGAATTTGCACCATTGCACTATGGGTAAAAAGCCCGATTTTTTGGCATAAATTGTCCCTGAAGAGATAGAAGCTTGAAATTTGGCATACATATTATTATGAGCATTTTATAATTTCGAATTTTTTTTTCCAAAATTGAACCACGCTTACACTTATTCATTTATTTTTTTTTTACGTTTTTTTTGTCATAACTTCTACACCGTTTTAGCTAAAGGCTGGTATGGTAACACAGATTTTGTAATTTTCAGTTTTTGGATGCCACGCCCCCTTCGCCCCCAATTTGAAAAAAAACGTATTTCAAATACTAGGGACTTGCAATTGGCACATAGATAGATTTAGATACTCTTAATCTACTTTGAAAATTTCATGAAGATCGTCCTTCTAGAAATAGAGTTATTAGCGTCCAAAGTTCAGCCCAACCCACCCCCAAGCAACCGCAGCAACTTCGCAGTTAGCAGATCACGTGGTCATACGTTCGTAAAGAAGAAGAGTATTTTTTTGCTCAATTAATTTAAGTTTATCTTCCGATTTTTTGTCTTCGCTTATTTTGTTTGACCATATAATCATTTATTACACTATATTGTCGCTTGTTGCTGTTCCACACTTCCAGCAGAATGGAATTGCTGAACTCAGTTGTAGCTGCAACATGTCGATTATTTCATAAAGGGGCAAAAACGGGCAAGATGTCTTTTTAATATTGGATTTAGCAAACATTAGTACACAATTTGTGATTTCAACATTTCAAATGCATTTGACGGGTCAAAAGTTATGTCTGACGAAACGCAAATATAAATATTAATTTTGATCTTAAAAATGCACGCAGCAACATGTTGCACAATGGGCTAATAAATCACAGAACAACAAAATAAATTGTAAGAATCTCATTTAAATACCTCCCTGATATTTTTCCATAACAAAACTTTTTCATTATTGCAACCTACAAAGATATATTCACGTTGAAAGTCGAGAATGATATCAAGCGCTTTTTTCGATTTACCAAGCAACTCTGAATCGGCTAACTTTGACGAAGCTCAAAACATTAATGGATGCCTTGAAAATTTTATAAAAATTGTTTTAATGTCTACTGGAGTATTATAAATGAGAAAAATAAACCAGTTGGCGGATACTAAACAAAAAAAAAAATTTGCATTATTGCCAAAATTTCGGGATTTTTATCCATAGTGCATTGTTTTTGGTAGTTAGCCCCCAGACAACTTTGTATTTGCTCGGGCCCTTACTTTTAGCTTCGGGTAACGAAAATGTGAGGTCACAAAATCATTTCGCTTCCACCGCTCGACTGTGACGGTCGATATTTGAACAAAAGCTGTGAATGCTTCACGCTTCCTTGCTCTCTCTCTCTCTCTCTCTCTCTCTCTTTGCCGCTTTTTGCTGTCTGCTCTCTTCTCTCCTTATATATATGTATATGTATGCATCAGCACACCAACATTGAAATTTCTTCGCAACGCGATCCCACGGCTTTGCCATGCTCGTGCAAACTGTTTGCGATTGTTTGTGGAAAGGGTATAAATGTGCATGCAATTCTTCTTCACTCATATAAGTTAATTCATCAATCAGAAGGCAATGTTTTGTATTGTCAATATCGAAAGCAAAGTTATACAAATACCGTTTTTAATAACAATTTGTTTTGTGAATCTTCACAGAACTTCCAGATCTATTACTAAAATAGTTCAAGCACACATTGGTTTTGTGGTCAACTGGCAGCTATATTGCATTTTATCTGAAATTTTCAGAGTAGATCTATGAGCCAAATTTCAAGTCTAGTGTTTGAAATGCGTTTTTTTTAAGTTGAGGGCGAAGGGGGCGTGGCATTCAAAATCTAAATTACATAATCTGCGTATTCATAATATCTATCTAATTATATAAAGCTTAAGTCTCTAGCTAAAACAGTGTAGAAGTTATGCTCAAAAACGCAAAAAAAAAGTAAATAAATTTTCGATTTTTATCGATAATTTAGAAATAGGATGAGTTATCGAAAAAAAAAAACAAATCAAACTCGTACTGCGTACTTAACATACGAGTATTCATGTAAAATTTCAACTCTATAGCTTTTGGGCTGAACTTTATAACTCCATTTCTAGAAGGACGATCTTCATGAAATTTGCAGTGTAGATAAGGAGTATCTAAATCTATCTATGTGCCAAATTGCAAGTCTCTAGTATTTTAAATGGTTTTTTTTTTTCAAATTGGGGGCGAAAGGGGGGTGGCATCCAAAAACTGAAAATTACATTTTCTGCTTATCTATAATATCTAGCTAAAACGTAAGCTATGCCCAAAAAACCTAAAAAATGTAAACGAATTTTCGATTTCTTATCGATAATTTGGAATAGGGTAAAGTGAAATGTTGAGGTTCCTACAGCTTAACTTAAATCATTGTGTTGCTGCCCAAGATCTACTAGAGTTATAGTCAGTGAGTCTCATCACTGTAAGATCAGCTGCCCCAGGACGTGGTCAGCAGACATTAATGGCAAAGCTGCGTTGTGGGTATAAGACAATTCAACGAATTTACTTTCAAATGGCAAGTCATTCAATAGGGCTCTACAGTTGCTACTTGGCCCCGAGCATGCAACTCAGCGAATTCACAACGGTGTTTGAAGAGCTTGCAGTGGATGCTAGGGGTCAGAAGGCCATTATAGCAGGAGATTTCAGTTCATGGGCGTTAGAATGGGGTAGCCATAATGCCAGAGGCCATATCCTACTGAAGATTTTTCGCGATACTGGATGTTGCACTATTCAACACTAGTCACCAGTTCACTTTCAGTCGGGCTGGATACGGATCTGTAATTGACATTCCTTTTGTCACTTCATCCCTTTTTCGGGAAGCAACCTGGATCCATTGCCATAGCTATACGGGCAGTGATCATTCCGCACTTCTGTTCTGTTCTGGAGAGAATCGTATCAGTTGAATACTTTTCATCCCGCGGCCTGTGTCTGCTGATCAGGGCTCAACGAGCAGTCACATTGCATTGTAGTCACAGTCGCATTAGTTAGGGACGAAGAAATCTTAGTAGCCCCCAGAAGTCTTAGAACTAACTCAACTCCAGGGCTGGACGGGGGCCCTCGCCTTGCACCCAAGTACGTTTGCGGAATTATATAACGAATGTTTGATTCAGGAGGCGTTCCCTGCAACCTGGATAATCCAGAACTTGGTATTGCTTCCCAAGAAACACGACTCTGCTAACAACCACTGGAAAAACAATACACAAAGGTACCACCAAAAATGTACAAATTTTACAGGGTGCTTTTCACGATGACCGACAAAAAACCTCAACAATACCCAACTACACCGACGCACAAACTGTTAACGTAGTAAAAGGAGTAGGAAAATTGCGTATATCAACAGCACGACTAGTACAGGTCATCGAATTAGCACAAATTAAAGAAGCATTAGACAATGTCCAGCTCCTAACAGAACAATATCGTAAAACAAACCCCCTATACCATACTTTAGCATAGGTAATGGTTACTTGTAGCACAATAGCAACGTTCCAGAAACGTCATACTATCAATATACTAGGCAAAGCATGGAAATACGTACATAGTAATGCTGACAAATAACATAAACGCACTGATAAATAACAATGACCAACAGAATCAATAGATTAACCAAAATCTCAAACGATCTAACTAATAGCAGAAAGAAAGATTCACTTGTAAGCGACGAACTAAATGTTAGTTTCCAAAACCAACTATTAAAAGATGAAATAATAAACATAAATATACCATACTGTATGTAATCGTCAAAATTCATAACTTAGAAAAAATAGATTTCAATCAATTATAATGAAATTTTCCAATGTAAAGACGAGCTCTATGGAATCTTAGATATTTGCAAAAACTATAACAAAAATTTGCGATAAGACCAAAACCACTAACCATACAACACATAGACTGGACAACTGGTATAAGTTAATGTTCACACTTATTTTTTGACTTTAGAACCCCCTTAACTTCGTATTTGCTCGGGTTTTTACTTTTAGGGTCGGGAGAGAAAAATTGCTGATGGCAAAATCATTCCGCTTCGAGCGCTCGACGGTGACGGTCGATTTTCCAAAAATGCCTGACATGTGCCGCTCTTTCCCTTGCTCTCTTTCTCTTTCTGCCCCATGCTTTTTACTCTCTGCTCTCTTCTCACAAAAATATATGTATGCTGGCACAAACAGCAAGCAGCTCACAAAATTGAAATTTCTTCTCGACTCGCGATCCCATTGGTTCCCTTCTGAGCGAAGGGTATACCGAATTCTTAAACGGCTTTGCCATGCTCATGCAAAATGTTAGCGTTTTCATGATTATTTGTGGAAAGGGTATGAAAGTGTTGATCTGCATAACGAATATTATTTCCCGATGACCATACACACACACATTTACACTTCCTCGTTATATGTGTAGGCATTTATGTGCCTGTGTGCAATATTCTGCTGCCTGTAGCACTATTAGAACCCCCAGCAATTGATGTTCGTTCGGTTGGGTTGCGAAGTGAGCTTGCATACACACACACATTTACACTTCCTCGCTATATGTGTAAGCATTTATGTGCTTGTGTGCAATATTCTTGCTGCCGCCTGTAGAGTACTTTTAGAACCCCCAGCAGCAGTTGATGATCGTTTGGTTGGGTAGCTGCTGTGAGCTAGCATACGCACACACATTCACATACATTTACACTTCCTTGCTATATGTGTAAGCATTTATGTAGACTCACATCAGCTACCACACATCAATCGCTGGGAAATTAGAATTGCTACATGCAGCAAGTGTATCGCACACAAGCACATAAATGCTTACACATATAGCAAGGAAGTGTAAATGCGTTTTTTTGTATTCGTTTATTAACAAAAAATTATATATATAATACTAGATTATTTAGATGAGGCGACTACAGATAGCGCAAGATGCTTGCGGGACGGCCGTAAAGCATTGCTTCGCAAGCGCTTTGCACTATCTTAGGCTGGGACACCCCGACTAATTGTGGCCGCGCAGGTGCTTGTATGATTCCAAGCTGCCTCCGATTCCAGCATGGCGTTGACTATATTGTCCGCTCTAATAGAGCGGCCCACAGCCTCTTCTCCAGACAACGCCTCTCCTCTTGGAAGCGTCCGCACTCGAATAAGACGTGTTTGGCATCTTCCACCAGTCCTCGTCTACACCAGGAGCATTCGTCCGTGTCCTCGTGGCCAAAGCGCTTCAAGTAGCTCCGGAAGCATCCATGCCCCGAGAGAATCTGCGTAAGATAAAAATTAACCTCACCGTGCTTGAGGTTTATCCATGGTGCAAGCTCAGGGATGAGCGTGTGCGTCCAGCGCCCTTTTGTTGAGTTATTCCATCGTCTCTTCCTTCGCGCAATGCTGTCCGCCCTGATTGCGTCGCGCCGTATAGGCTCGTGCGTGTTCCGCTCCACGGCTTCGGCGACCAATTCCTCCCATACCGGCAATAACAAAAGCCGCGTCATCGGAGACTGTCCTAAATGCGCAGCTGGCTCTGATTGCGCTCATTCTGTAGGTGGCACAAATGCCTCGGCTATAGCTCGGCGTTGCCATCGCACTTGACCATATTGGTGCAGCATAGAGGGTGACGGACCTAATGACGCTCGTTAGGAGGAGACGTCGCTGCCTTGGTCCCCGCGTGATGAGCATAATTCTTGAGAGAGCTCTACAAGAATCAGCTGCTTTTTATGCACATATTCTAAGTGCTCGCGGAAAGTTAATCTCGTGTCTATCATGACGCCAAGATACTTTATCGCCCTCTTAGATGCGATGGTGACGCTGCCGATCTTTATATTGGCAGTTTTCACTCTCTTGCGACTGCTGACTAGGACGACTTCCGTTTTGTGCGCCGCTAGCTCTAGTCCAGCTCCAGACAACCAGCTTCGTATGCGATTGATACTTGCGCTGCACATATCCTCAGTATCTTTAAGCTCTTTTCCTATGGTGACGACTGCTACATCATCGCATCCAGTATCATACCCCAACTAGTTGTGTTGAAGGCATTCTTCACGGCGGAAGCTGCCAGGCCGACAACTTTCTCAAGCGCATCTGCTGTTGAACGGGCCTTCCGGAAACCAAATTGGTTAGGTGAAAGGCCTCCGGCGCTAGCAATAGCACTCTCCAGCCTAGAGCAAATCAATTTCTCGAACACCTTTCCCATGGTGTCTAAGAGACAGATTGGTCTGTATGAAGATGGCTCATCCGGTGGTTTGGCAGCCTTAGGTAGAAATACCAAGTTCTGGATTTTCCAGATTGCAGGGAACGTCTCATGAATTATACATTCGTTGTATAATTCCGCGAACGCGATTGGGTGCAAGGCGAGGGCTAGCTTTAGCGCACGATTTGGAATCCCGTCTGGCCCTGGGGCTGAGTTAAGTCTAAGACCTCTGAGAGCTACTAGTATCTCCTCGTCCGTAACTAAGTCAATGTGGGTGCTCGCTGAGCCCTGCTCGGCAGACCTGGTCTCAGGGGCATGAATGGAGCTTAGTCTTTCCGGAAAGAGTGTTTCCACAATCGATTTAAGCTCCAAACGATCCATAGGCTGCATATGATTACCTGTGTATAGTCTTTTAACCACTATCTTATATGCCCTGCCCCAAGGGTCATATTCGGCTGAGTCGCACAATTCTAAGAAGCATTCTCTTTTGCTTGCCCGAATGGCCTTCTTCAACTGTCTTCTAGCCGCCTGGTATGCTATTTGCTTTTTGCTTTTCTACATATGTGGTCCTACCACGGGCGCATTGGTAGCTTCTTCTCGCCTGGATGCATTTGCGTCGAATATCACCTATTTGTGCATTCCACCAATACATAGGCGTTTGTTGTCGTATGAACCGCTTGCGGCGCTTGCTACTACTGCAGGCACTCTGAATTCGGGCTACCATTTGGCATGCTTTGGCCTCAGCATTGCCAGATGTGCCCAGCGACTGAATGGCCACTGAAAAGGCCAAGGGATTGAAAGTATCCAGCTGATACGATTCTCTCCACAAGTTTGGCACCCTGGCAAGTGGCTGCCCTATTTTGAACATAAGTGCCGTATGATCGCTGCCCGTATAACTATCGCAATGACTCCATGTTGCTTCCCGAAAAAGGGATGAAGTGACAAAAGTAATGTCAATTGTCCAGTCTATGTGTTGTATCACCAACCATACAACACATAGACTGAACAACTGGAACAAGTTAATGTGCACACTTATTTTTTGACTTTAGAACCCCCTCAACTTCGTATATGCTCGGGTTTTTACTTCTAGGGTCGGGAGAAAAATTGCTGATGGCAAAATCATTCCGCTTCGAGCGCTCGACAGTGACGGTCGATTTTCCAAAAATGCCTAACATGTGCCGCTCTTTCCCTTGCTCTCTTTCTGTTTCTGCCCCATGCTTTTTACTCTCTGCTCTCTACTCACAAAAATATATGTATGCTGGCACAAACAGCAAGCAGCTCACAAAAATTGAAATTTCTTCTCGACGCGATCCCATTGGTTCCCTTCTGAGCGAAGAGTATACCGAATTCTTAAAGGGCTTTGACATGCTCATGCAAATTTTATGATCATTTGTGGAAAGGGTATGAAAGTGTTGATGTGCATAACGAATATTATTTGCCGATGACCATACACACACACATACACTTCCTCGCTATATGTGTAAGCATTTATGTACCTGTGTGCGATATTCTTGCTGTCGCCTGTAGAGCACTTTTAGAACCCCCAGCAGCAGTTGATGTTCGTTCGGTTGGGTTGCGAAGTGAGCTTGCATACACACACACATTTACACTTCCTCGCTATATGTGTAAGCATTTATGTACCTGTGTGCGATATTCTTGCTGTCGCCTGTAGAGCACTTTTAGAACCCCCAGCAGCAGTTGATGTTCGTTCGGTTGGGTAGCTGCTGTGAGCTTGCATACGCACACACATACACATACGCATTTACACTTCCTTGCTATATGTGTAGGGATTTATGTGCCTGTGTGCGATACACTTGCTGCATGTAGCAATTCTAATTTCCCAGCAATTGCTGTGTGGTAGCTGATGTGAGCCTACACACACATTTGCATGTTTCGTGCATGGGTCTCGAATATTGGGCGTATGCCTACCTCAACTTTAAATTAAGTAAACGATTTTGGGTTCGAATTGCAGAAGAGGTAATTTATTTTGTATTACCTGTTGATCAGTTATCATTTGTTCTTTAATATTTAGTACTTTTAACAAAACCATTATACCCTGATTTCCCATTTTACTAGAGACATGCAGTTTGGTTAAGCATATAGATATGAATATCATAATCATAATCATAATCTGAAGAAATCAATACGATTGTCCATCGAGAAACAGAATTATTAATCATCAAATTTTTCTCATCAAAACCTATGCGACGCAGCAGCAAAACAGCGAGACAATAAGCCGCTGCAATGCTCACACACATACATGCCTACAAGCGTAGAGCAGCGTGTGTGTGTGCTCGTGTTTTTGTATAGTTTCTTACGCGTGGAGAATCAAAGCGAAGCATTCTTGGAATATGATTCGTTCGAAGAAGGGCTCAGGGGATTTCGTAGTCGAGCAGTCTCGACTACAGCTTTCTTACTTGTTTTATATTAGTTTATTAACAAGTATATATGTAATATTACATTGAGTTATGGTGCCTAGGAATAATGCACGATGCTTGCGGGACGGCCGAGAAGCAATGCTTCGCAAGCACTTTGCACTATCTTAGACTGGGACAGCTCTTCTTCTTAAACGCTCCATCATGACCGTGGCTGCGAAGGTGCTTGTTAGACCCCAAGCTGCCTCCGATTCCAGCATGGTGTTGACGAAATTGTCCGATCTAATGGAGCGGCCAGCTGCCTCTTCTAGACGACGCCTGGAAACGTCCACACTCAAACAGAATATGTTTGGCGTCTTCCACCAGACCTCGTCCGTACCAGGGATATTCGTCAGTTTCCTCGTGGCCAAAGCGCTTCAAATAGCTCCGAAAGCATCCATGTCCCGTGAGAATCTGCGAAAGATAAAAATTAACCTCACAGTGTTGACGGTTTAGCCAAGGTTCAAGCTCCGGGATGAGCGCGTGCGTCCATCGCCCTTTTGTTGAGCGATTTCACCTTCTTTGCCATCGAACAATGCTGTTTGCTTTGATAGCGTTGCGTCGTGTGGGCACGAGTGTGTTCCGCTCCACGGCTTTGGCGACTAAGCCCTCAAGTGGTACCATTCCGGCAATGACGAGCGCTGCGTCATTGGAGACTGTCCTGAAAGCGCAGCTGACTCTGATTGTAGATGACGCAAATGCCTCGGCTGTAGCTCGGCGTTGCCATCGCACTTGACCATATCGGTGCAGCATACATAATGAATATGCGAGGTAGTGTAAATGTGTGTGTGTATGAGCATGGCAAAGTCGTTTAAGAATTCGGTGTACTCTTCGATCAGAAGGGAACCAATAAGATCGCGTCGCGAAGAAATTTCAATTTTTGTGAGCTGCTTGCTGTTTGTGCCAGGATACATATATTTTTGTGAGAAGAGAGCAGAGAGTAAAAACCATAGGTCAGAATGAGAAAGAGAGCAAGGGAAAGAGCGGCACATATCAGGCTTTTTCGGAATATTGACCGCCACCGTTGAGCGCTCGAAGCGGAATAATTTTGCCATCAGCAATTTTACTCCCGATCTTAAAAGTAAGAACCCGAGCAAATACGAAGTTGAGTGGTATAAAATGTCAAAAAATAAGTGTGCACAATCGTTTGTTACAGTTGTCCAGTCTATGTATCGTATGGTTAGTGCCTAACACAAAAAGAATGAAATCTCTGCTCTTATATCTTCGAAAATCGACGCGTGCAAGCATACATACTGGCGGACATGGCTATATCAACCTTTCTCGTCATCCTGATCAAGAATATATATATAGTTTATGGGGTCTGTTACGCCTCCTTCTGCCTGTTACATACTTTTAACAAAACCATTATACACTGATTTCTAATTTTCAATGGGCTCAGGGTATAAAAACAAATTTAGCGAGCTGATTAAATTTACTGTCTTAAGTGATTATATGTTGGGTGAAGTAAAACGCTATTCGTAAGACAGATGATTCAGACTTAAGTTACTTATTCGAAATTGGGTCATAAGCGACGCCTCTAGAAGAGTCGCGGCTAGGGTATTTTTTTTTCCCGACGGGGGAGTCATTTATGATCAGAAAATGAGCTCATTTATGCTTATTTTAATCAGAAAGAGGACTCAAAAAAGACTCGAATATGATCGCAAATGTTTGGTGGGTAGATGTGACTGGGTCGATGGGTCGCTTCCCACCAAACATTTGCGATCATATTTCGGGAGAAAAAAATACCCTAGCCGCGACTCTTTTAGATGCGTCGCTTATGACCCATTTTTATAATTAAATTCGAGTCATATTCGAGTCATATTTCGTATCATACGCGATTCTTTTTCGAGTCTTAATTTTAGCTACACGCGACTCTTTGCTGATTCGTTTTTTTATTATTACTGTTAGAGAGTCGAAATGAAACACTCCACATTTACCGAATTCAAAAATTGAACTCTTCTCTTTGCGAGATCAAAAATTGAACTGTTTATTTCTTACAATCCTAGTGCTTATTATAAGGGGTGACATGTTTATTACTTGGCTTCAGATAACGCGCAGGTTATCGACTATTGCCTATTTTTTAATATGTTTGTATAAGTGGCATGTTCATGCTTGAACATACTGCCAGGGGCCTAAAATTTGTGGCTGGGAATTTTTAATTTTTTATTTGGTAACGCGCAGGTTATCCGTAATTTTATATTAATTTGTGACGCATGTTCATGTTTGAACATACTGCCAGGGGGCCCAAAATTTGTGTGCGCTCAGAACTGCCCTCCTGATGATTGTCCACTCGTCTCTAAAGCGGCTTCTGTGTGGTTGATGAGAGTCCTGTCATCTTCCCGAAGGTTCCTATCATCGTTGTCTTCCTTCATGCGGACCCTCCATTGCTACAAATTCTCATTTCTGAATTTGAGCAATTTTTTTTTTTTTTTTAAGTTGCCCTCTTTGGACTTTAGTTGTCCTATTTATACTTAAAGTTGTCCGTTCCCTTTATATTTTTGGGAATACGGATTTACTGGCACAATAGCACAAATCTGCTTTGATTTGTACCACATGTTCACGCTTGAACATACTGCCAGGGGGCCCAGAATTTGTGCGCGCTCTCCTGGACCATCAGTCATATCTGAAGCGGCTTCTGCGTAGTTGATGAGAGTCGTCGTCTTCCCGAAGGCTCCTGTCATCTTTGCCATCCTTCAACCTATTGGTTTGGGGATTGGCCCTACCTCTGAACTATTTGAGTCCAACAATTGAACTCTACTCTTAGAACTCAAGAATTGAACTCTACTTCTTGAGTACAAAAGTTGAACTGTTTATTTCTTACAATCCTAGTGCTTATATACCTTAAAAATACTTCCAGGCACTGGAAGGCTATAATTGATTCCATGCACACAAGTGCAGAGATGTTTGTCAAGTGTCCCTTTTCGATCGCTAAGCCGTTCTCACGTCTCGCGTTACATTTTTATTACTTGCTGCGTTGGTCGCTGCAGCTAAGGGATGACATGTTTATTACTTGGCTTCAGATAACACGCAGGTTATCGACTATTGCCTAATTTTTAATATGTTTATATAAGTGGCATGTTCATGCTTGAACAATTACCAAAAACAAGTTATATTTTACTTAAATTAAATTCATTAAAAATTTTTATAAAATAATAAAATAAACTAAAAAATAAAAAGAACAATAATTTTTGTCTTTTGATTAACTATTTTATTTTTTGCGAACAATAATTTTTGCGTTTCCCATTTTGATTTATTTAATTTATTTCAATAATGTTTCTGCGTTGAACTTTACATTGGATTTGTACGAATAAGAGTGATCGAAATGCACTAGCCCCAGCTTTAAGAATTTGGAGACAAGAGAAATTAATGAATCTCATAAGAAACCATAATTGGCATCTTCTGTTTTATTTGTTGTTTCTCAAGTCTCCAGGCCACAAGCCTACCCACTGAGCCACATCCGGCTCTGGCATCTTCTTGAAAATGCAGAATATTACTGCACAGCAGAAGTGAAAACAACCACTTTTCAATCCCCCGCATGCTCAATTGGCGATTGCTTTACATTTTGTTGCTGTACTTCAAATAAATCACTTTTTGATCATACAGGCGAATCATTTTTGACTCTTTCTAAAATCGCGCATATGGTCAATCATTTTTTGATCATCCCGGGGACTCAAAACTGTCTTCCAAATGCCAGGTGGGTTATGACTCGTCTCTTTAATGATTTATGACTCCTTTTCGAGTCATAATTTAATCACATAAGAGTCTTCCTCGAGTCATCTTTCAGTCAGTCTTTCGAGTCATATTTCCAATAATGTGCAATGAAAAATAATGTTATTGTTAAATTCATTAAATTTTAATCTTTTATATATCTTAGACTAAATTTTACATTACAAAATAAACAACAAAATCAAAAAAGTAAATTCATAATATATATATATAAAAGATATATATATATATATATATATATATATATATATATATATATATATATATATATATATACAGATATATATTATATAACTTAAATATAACTTTATTTAGACGCCTCCATTTTGCTAGTCTATCATTTGCATGAGTAATATCTAAAAGAAAGAATATCTAAAAAAAAAAGAAATAAAACGCGAAATGTTACTATATTACACAAGTTTTATAAGGGAATACAAAATTTTTATAACCGTCACAAAGTAATGCCTGAAATCCAAAACCATCGTTTTAGCGCTGAGTGCAGGATTCACGAAGAAAATAAAGCTCATTCGATCACGTGATGTTTATAGCAGCAAATGTGTGTCTCGTTAACTTATACAACACGAGCTCTGGAGTCACCAAAGAATCAGTGTTGAGTCCCCCCTCTGAAGTCACCAAAGAATCAGTGTTGAGTCCCCCCTATGGAATATTTTGTATGGCGGTTTATTGTGCATGGAACTAATAGCTTTGCTGATGATGTGCAGTCGTTCCTAAAGGTAAGGAGCAGCACAAGTATCAGCCTCGAGGCAAGAGCACATGGACTCGAACTAGCGACTCACAAAATGGAAGTCGTTCTAGTCAGCAGTCGCAAGAGTGGAAGCGGCCCATATAGGTATCGACAAAGTCATTATCGCGTCAAAGAGGGCGATATAGTAGCTTCGATTTTAGATTTATATTTTTGTGCGCTGCTGGCTTTTGTCCGCTTACACGTACATACAACATACATGTGTATATGTATATAGATATATGAGAAGCATAGATAGAATTCGTTTAAGCGCTGGCAGCGAACTGACTGTCAGATACTATAGTTTCGCGGCCCGAGTCGAAAAAGATAGAGCCGAGAAAATACGAAGATGTATAGATGTGCGGTATAGACTGGACCAATTGGTGTTGTGTGCTTATTGTTGATAATTTAATACAAATTTGATTTTTGTTACTTTTTATACCCTGAACCCATTGAAAATGGGAATACCCTGAACCCATTGAAAATGGGAATTCAGGGTATAATGGTTTTGTGAAAATGTATGTAACATGCAGAAGGAGACGTCGCAGTCCCCATAAGGTATATATATTCTTGATCAGCATAAAAAGATTTGTTGATATAGCCCTGTCCGTCTGTCCGTCCGTCCGTCCGTCTGTCCGTCTGTATGAACGTCGAGATTTCGGAAACTACAAAAGCTAGAGAGCTGAAATTTCACACGAACACTCGAAAATTCGTTTACATTTTGTTGGTTTTGCCGGCATAACTTATACACCGTTTTAGCTAGAGACTACAAATTAATATATTTAGATAGATATTTTGGATACACAGATTTTGTAATTTATAGATTTTGGATGCCACGCCCCCTTCGCCACCAATTTGAAAAAAAGATACTCTTAATCTACTCTGAAAATTTCATGATGATCGTTTATCTAGAAATGGAGTTACAAGCATCCAAAGTTCAGCCCAACCCACCCGCAAGCCACTGCAGCAACTGCACAGTTAGCATAGCGCGCGCTTATATGTGCGTAAAGAAGAAGAGTATCACTTTTTTGCAGGGTTCAGGGTATCTCGTAGTCGAGCCGTCTCGACTAGAGCCTTCTTACTTGTTATTACATATTTCATCCTCTGTTACCAAAGGGAAAAAGAGTATATTGGGTTTGTGCAATGCCCGTTTTGCTGTCCGTCCGCCTGTCCGTATGAACGCAATATTTTTCGGCGCTTTAGAGCTAGAGACTTGAAATTTGGAACATATACTCATATATGCTCCCGCATTATACAGTGTAAAAATTTTCCCGATCCACCCGCTAGAGCGTGGCAAATCGGATAACTATTGCACCCGTATGCCAGTAATCCACTAGTTGACAAGCTAGAGAGCTGCAATTTGGAATGTATACTCGCGTTGACACCCCACCTCCCCCCATCCTGGGGGCGTGGCAAATCGGGAAAAACGTATCTTCTACACCGTTAAAGCTAGAACGCTGAAATTTGCATGTGAGTTAATGTTATGATTCTAAGAAGATCGATCAAAAAGTTATATGTCTACGCCAATTGGGGGCGTGGCAAAACGGACCTGAATATATAGTGATTTTTCAAATTGTGCTATATTGACAATAGAAACTTGAAACTAGGAAAGTATACTCACTCGGGTTGGCAACCCAAGTTCAATAAGCTATGGTAGATATATCTACGCCCACGGGGGGTGGCAAATCGGCAAAGAAGTTTGTCGTGGCCAACTGCATTATTCATGCATACAAACAGCTTAGTAGTAATTGCTAAGATGGCAGAAAGCATTTTAACATAAATATAAAAATACTAGCAATCCCGGCGAACTCCGTTTCACCATCAAATGGATTCGTTTTTTGTAACGTTTCGTTTCGGGATTAAAAGATGAAGAAAAATGATTTTTTTGTTTGATATGCGAAAAGGAACAATTTTATTTCAATTCACAACAGTAATGAAGCGTGTCCGCAAATTATCCATTTCATTGAAGTGCTCTTTGGTTAACAATATTTTTTGTTTTTTGATCTGAGGTTAACCCAAACAAAGCGGATGATTTCCCAACTCGTGAACACGCAACGTACAACTGTCCATGTGAAAACAATGATTTTTTTTTATTAATTATCATTGCGAACCCAAGGCGAACCGGAAATTGCATTTCCAACCGCTAATAATTGTTTGGAAAATTGTGCTGCACTTTGATCATTTTGAAGTTTAACTCTCATATTTGTGGTTAGCGATAATGTTTTTACGTTATTCCACAAAAGTGATGCCTTCAGGCAAGCATTCAATTCATCTGCAGGCGTTACACGGGAATTACAGGCAACGTCTGCCTGAAATCGCCAGCCAAAAATATCATCAAATTGCCAAAGATGTTGTTATTTCGCCGAAGATCCTTCAGTGTGAAGTTAACTGCTTCAAGTGATTTCTTATGTGCCATTGTGCACTCATCCCAAACAGTGAGCTTGCATTGCATCGACAATTTTCCTATTGCACTGGAAGGAAGAATAGACCACCAGTATTATTGTCCATCGCTTGCATTAATGTTACGTATACTTGTTTTTGCTGTTCTTTCAGCAACGGCACATTATTTTGAACGAATTACTCAATCAGAATCAATCCTTCATTGTAGATTTAATCGTTATTTTCATGTCAGATTATTCGTTCGAATGCGCAAGTAATGCAAGATATCTTCACATATGTCGTATTTGTATTTGTTCTATAACTGAATTGGTTGCGAAGGGAAACATGTGGTGATGATAATTTCGAACAGCGTTCGTATTTGGTACGCATTTGTTAAAACAACTGAATCCGCAAGTGTTAAATCCCAATGAGAAACGTTCTTTAGCAAACCCAATAGATAACATGCTTCTCGATATGTTTGGCATTGGTGGCCATTCACAGTTTTCAAATGAGCAAATGATTTTGGTCCACGTACATTTTCTAACAGCAGTCGCAAATAAAAACATTCATCATTTCTAGGATGAGCAGTATACATGAAACTTAGCGCATCAGTGGAAAATACCAGTGACCAATCTGGAAATGGGGTTCCTTATTTGCGACGTTGGACATCAGCGTCGCAGCGAATGGATCTGCTTCACACATTGCAAAGAAGCTAGTCAATGTTGTCGATGGTGGTCTCTCAGCTCGTTGTGCCGCATTATCCTCAGTGAAGTAAACTCTTTGTCCATTTTCCAAATACACTGCTAAATGTACAACTGTGGGATATCTTTCATGAATTTTAAATGAGAAAAATCGCCACAGTGCTTCATTAGTACTGACGTATCTGCCCATTTGAAAGTTGCTGATTTCGTCATTTGCATTTTCCAACGCAATACCAAACACAGCCATGTCGCAGCCTTTTGTGACGTACTTGCACAATTGGACTGACTTGGCCGAATAACAACTCTCAACGTTCGCATGTGCTTCGAAAATTCGTGATAGCAGCGGGCAATATGGATGCGTTGAAAAAAATGGTTGGAATCGGGATCAGTTCCATCGATCAATGGTTTTAGTGGCTGCGGTGGTGTAAGTAATGGAACTTTAATGCATTGCAATATCTTCATATAAGCGTCCAAATTTCAGCCCAACCCACCCGCAAGCCACGGCAGCAACTGCGCAGTTAGCAGAGCGCGCGCCTCTAAGTGCATAAAGAAGAAGAGTATCACTTTTTTGCAGGGTTCAGGGTATCTCGTAGTCGAGCCGTCTCGACTAGAGCCTTCTTACTTGTTATATAGTAGATTAATAAATTTAAAAAATAAAATAAATTTAAAAAATGAATAAACAAAAAGTTTCCAGCAGGATTTGAACCCTGGTCTCTTGAAATAACATGTAACATGTAAACCTATATAAGTTCGCTGCAACAAACCACTAACCATACAACTTATAGACTGGACAACTAGAACAAACGTTTTTCACGCACCAGAATATGAGCGTAGGGACCATTCAACTTCGTATTTTTTTGGTTTGGGCAATTCAGACTCGGGCAGTCAAAATATAATCCGACCAATTCAGTGCGCTGCAAGCGCTCAACTGGCATGGTCATATTTTCATATGAGAACATTCTATGTGCTATTTTTCTTTACTCTCCCTCTCTCTTTTTTCCCTCTCTATCTCACTCTATGCGAGCACAAGCCAGCAGCCCACAAAAATTTAAATTTGTTTGCGAGTGGCGATTCGCGACGATCCCATCTGCCCTTCTTAGTAAAAGTATGCCGAACTTTTAAACGGCTTTGCCATACTCATGCAAAATTTTAGTGTTTTCGTAATAATTTTTGGGAAGGGTATGAAAGCAGTGATGTGCATAAGAATTACTTTTTCGCGATGAGCATGCACACACATATTTACAGTGTCTTGCTACATGTATGAGCATTTATGTGACTGTGTGAGAAACTTTTGCTGCCTGTAGCAATTGCAGGCCCCAACACTTGCACTTTGTTATTCTTGTGGATATCGGCCTTAGAATTGTAGGAACGGTCTTAGATTTGTTCGGCATGTATGTTTATATGCATACATATGCATTTATTCTTATACATGTTTAATAAATAACAAGTAAGAAGGCTCTAGTCGAGACGACTCGACTACAAGGTACCCTGAACCCTGCAAAAAAGTGATACTCTTCTTCTTTACGCACTTATAAGCGCGCGCTCTGCTAACTGCGCAGTTGCTGCCGTTGCTTGGGGTTGGTTTTGCTGAACTTTGGACGCTTATAGCTCTATTTCTAGATGGACGATCTTCATGAAATTTTCAGAATAGATGAGGAGTATCTAATTCTATCTATGTGCCAAATTGCAAGTCTCTAGTCTCTAGTATTTGAAATGCATTTTTTTTCAAATTGGTGGCGGAGGGGGCGTGGCATCTAAAATCTGAATTACATAATCTGTGTATTCATAATATCTATCTAAATATATAAAGTTGAAGTCTGTAGATAAAATGGTGTAGAAGTTATACCCAAAAAACCTAAAAATGGAAACGAATTTTCGGTTTCTTATCGATAATTTGGAAATGGGGTGAGTTATCGAAAAACAATCAGCGTGTGTGTGTGCTCGTGTTTTTGTATAGTTTCTTACGCGTGGAGAATCAAAGCGAAGCATTCTTGGAATATGATTCGTTCGAAGAAGGGCTCAGGGGATTTCGTAGTCGAGCAGTCTCGACTACAGCTTTCTTACTTGTTTTATATTAGTTTATTAACAAGTATATATGTAATATTACATTGAATTATGGTGGCTAGGAATAATGCACGATGCTTGCGGGACGGCCGAGAAGCAATGCTTCGCAAGCACTTTGCACTATCTTAGACTGGGACAGCTCTTCTTCTTAAACGCTCCATCATGACCGTGGCTGCGAAGGTGCTTGTTAGACCCCAAGCTGCCTCCGATTCCAGCATGGTGTTGACGAAATTGTCCGATCTAATGGAGCGGCCAGCTGCCTCTTCTAGACGACGCCTGGAAACGTCCACACTCAAACAGAATATGTTTGGCGTCTTCCACCAGACCTCGTCCGTACCAGGGATATTCGTCAGTTTCCTCGTGGCCAAAGCGCTTCAAATAGCTCCGAAAGATAAAAATTAACCTCACAGTGTTGACGGTTTAGTCAAGGTTCAAGCTCCGGGATGAGCGCGTGCGTCCATCGCCCTTTTGTTGAGCGATTTCACCTTCTTTGCCATCGTACAATGCTGTTTGCTTTGATAGCGTTGCGTCGTGTGGACACGAGTGTGTTCCGCTCCACGGCTTTGGCGACTAAGCCCTCAAGTGGTACCATTCCGGCAATGACGAGCGCTGCGTCATCGGAGATTGTCCTGAAAGCGCAGCTGACTCTTCTTTTCTCCCGAACTTAAAAGTGAGAACCCGAGCAAATAGGAAGTTGAGTGGTATACAATGTCAAAAAATAAGTGTGCACAATCGTTTGTTACAGTTGTCCAGTCTATGTATCGTATGGTTAGTGCCTAACACAAAAAGAATGAAATCTCTGCTCTTATATCTTCGAAAATCGACGCGTGCAAGCATACATACTGGCGGACATGGCTATATCAACCTTTCTCGTCATCCTGATCAAGAATATATATATAGTTTATGGGGTCTGTTACGCCTCCTTCTGCCTGTTACATACTTTTAACAAAACCATTATACACTGATTTCTAATTTTCAATGGGCTTAGGGTATAAAAACAAACTTAGCGAGCTGATTAAATTTACTGTCTTAAGTGATTATATGTTGGGTGAAGTAAAACGCTAATCGTACGACAGATGATTCAGACTTAAGAGACTCCCGTCTCCCGACGGGGGAGTCATTTATGATCAGAAAATGAGCTCATTTAAGCTTATTTTAATCAGAAAGAGGACTCAAAAAAGACTCGAATATGATCGCAAATGTTTGGTGGGTAGCTGCGACTCATCCTGATGGGTCGCTTCCCACCAAACATTTGCGATCATATTTCGGGGGAAAACAATACCCTATCCGCGACTCTTCTAGATGCGTCGCTTATGACCCATTTTTATACCCTGAGTCCATTGAAAATGGGAAATCAGGGTATAATGGTTTTGTTAAAAGTATGTAACAGGCAGAAGGAGGCGTGTCAGACCCCATAAAGTATATATATTCTTGATCAGGGTAACGAGAAAAGTTGATATAGCCATGTCCGTCTGTCCGTCCGTCTGTCCGTCCGTCCGTCCGTCCGTCCGTCCGTATGTATGAACGCGTCGATTTCCGAAGATACAAAAGCTAGAGACTTCATTCTTTTTGTGTTAGGTTTGTATATTGCACGCGCAGTACGAGTTTGTTTTAGAAATTCGATAACTTGTATATTTACAAAGTTATCGATAAACGAAATTATCGGGAACCAGTTTTAAAATTCTTGCTAATTCATCTTTGGAGTTAGAGTCTCCAAGTCTTCTGCATATATATAGATACTAATTTAATACGGTTTTTGCCAGATTTTGGTTTCCGGTCCCCCTCGCCCCACCACCACAAAATGTTTAAAAAATGCATTTCAAATACTAGAGACATGCAGTTTGGTTTAGCATATAGATATGAATATCATAATTATAATCTGAAGATATCAATACGATTGTCCATCTAGAAACAGAATTCTTAATCATCAAAGTTTTCTCATCCAAACCCATGTGCCGCAGCAACAAAGGCAGCGAGACAGCAAGCCGCCTGCATTGCTCACACACATACATGCTTACAAGCGTGTGCGTGCTCGTGTTTTTGCATGTATAGTTTCTTAGGCTCGCAGAAACGAATCGAATAATTCTTGGAATATTATTCGTTCGAAGAAGGGCTCAGGGGATTTCGTAGTCGAGCAGTCTCGACTACAGTTTTCTTACTTGTTATAATTAAATTCGAGTCATATTCGAGTCATTATTTTAGCTACAGGCGACTCTTTGCTGATTCGTTTTTTTATTATTACTGTCGAAATGAAACACACCACATTTACCGAATTCAAAAATTGAACTCTTCTCTTTGTGAGATCAAAAATTGAACTGTTTATTTCTTACAATCCTAGTGCTTATATACCTTAAAAATACTTCCAGGCACTGGAAGGGTTTAATTGATTCCATGCACACAAGTGCACAGATGTTTGTCAAGTGTCCCTCTTCGATCGCTAAGCCGTTCTCACGTCTCGCGTTACATTTTTATACCCCGAACCCATTGAAAATGGGAATTCAGGGTATAATGGTTTTGTGAAAATGTATGTAACAGGCAGAAGGAGACGTCGCAGACCCTATAAAGTATATATATTCTTGATCAGCATAAAAAAATAAGTTGATCTAGCCCTGTCCGTCTGTCCGTCCGTCTGTCCGTCCGTCCGTCCGTATGAACGTCGAGATTTCGGAAACTGCAAAAGCTAGAGAGCTGAACACTCGTATGTTAGCTACGCAATACGAGTTTATTTTGCTTTTTCGATAACTCGTCCCATTTCCAAATTATCGATAAAAAATCGAAAATTCGTTTCCATTTTTTAGGTTTTTGGGTATAACTTCTACACCGTTTTAGCTAGAGACTTCAACTTTATATATTTAGATAGATATTGTGGACGCAGATTTTGTAATTTATAGATTTTGGATGCCACGCCCCCTCCGCCCCTGATTTGAAAAAAAAAACTCATTTCAAATACTAGAGACTTGCAATTTGGCACATGGATAGATTTAGATACTCGTAATCTACTCTGAAAATTTCATGAAGATCGTTTATCTAGAAATGGAGTTATAAGCGTCCAAAGTTCAGCCCAACCCACCCCCAAGCCACAGCAGCAACTGCGCGGTTAGCAGAGCTCGCGCTTATAAGTGCGTAAAGGGTATCTCGTAGTCGAGCCGTCTCGACTAGAGCCTTCTTACTTGTTATTACTTGCTGCGTTGGACATGTTTATTACTTGGCTTCAGATAACGCGCAGGTTATCGACTATTGCCTAATTTTTAATATGTTTATATAAGTGGCATGTTCATGCTTGAACAATTACCAAAAACAAGTTATATTTTATTTAAATTAAATTCATTAAATATTTTTATAAAATAATAAAATAAACTAAAAAAAAAAAAGAACAATAATTTTTGTCTTTTGATTAACTATTTTATTTTTTGCGAACAATAATTTTTGCGTTTCCCATTTTGATTTATTTAATTTTTTCAATAATGTTTCTGCGTTGAACTTTACATTGAATTTGTACGAATAAGAGTGATCGAAATGCACTAGCCCCAGCTTTAGGAATTTGGAGACAAGAGAAACTAATGAATCTCATAAGAAACCATAATTGACATCTTCTGTTTTATTTTAAATTAATGTTTTTCTAAAAATATATATTTTTTTTCTAAATTCGAAATGGGATTCGAACCCAGGGCCGTGTTGTTTCTCAAGTCCCCCGCATGCTCAATTGGCGATTGCTTTACATTTTGTTGCTGTACTTCAAATAAATCACTTTTTGATCATACAGGCGAGTCATTTTTGACTCTTTCAAATGCTAGGTGGGTTATGACTCGTTTTTTTAATGATTTATGACTCCTTTTCGAGTCATAATTTAATCACATAAGAGTCTTCCTCGAGTCATCTTTCAATCAGTCTTTCAATCAGTTATGACTCTTTTTCGAGTCATATTTCCAATAATGTGCAATGAAAAATAATTTTATTTTTAAATTCATTAAATTTTAATCTTTTATATATCTTAGACTAAATTTTACATTACAAAATAAACAACAAAATCAAAAAAGTAAATTCATAATATATATATATATATATATATATATATATATATATATATATATATTACAGATATATATATATATATATATATACAGATATATATTACAGATATATATTATATAACTTAAATATAACTTTATTTAGACGCCTCCATTTTGCCAGTCTATCATTTGCATGAGTAATATCTAAAAAGAAAGAATATCTAAAAAAAAAAAGAAATAAAACGCGAAATGTTACTATATTACACAAGTTTTATAAGGGAATACAAAATTTGTATAACCGTCACAAAGTAATGCCTGAAATCCAAAACCATCGTTTTAGCGCTGAGTGCAGGATTCACGAAGAAAATAAAGCTCATTCGCAAATGTGTGTCTCGTTAACTTATACAACAAGAGCTCTGGAGTCACCAAAGAATCAGTGTTGAGACCCCCCTATGGAATATTTTGTATGGCGGTTTATTGTGCATGGAACTAATAGCTTTGCTGATGATGTGCAGTCGTTCCTAAAGGTAAGGAGCAGCACAAGTATCAGCCTCGAGGCAAGAGCACATGGACTCGAACTAGCGACTCACAAAATGGAAGTCGTTCTAGTCAGCAGTCGCAAGAGTGGAAGCGGCCCATATAGATATCGGTAAAGTCATTATCGCGTCAAAGAGGGCGATATAGTAGCTTCGATTTTAGATTTATATTTTTGTGCGCTGCTGGCTTGTGTCCGCTTACACGTACATACAACATACATGTGTATATGTATATAGATATATGAGAAGCATAGATAGAATTCGTTTAAGCGCTGGCAGCGAACTGACTGTCAGATACTATAGTTTCGCGGCCCGAGTCGAAAAAGATAGAGCCGAGAAAATACGAAGATGTATAGATGTGCGGTATAGACTGGACCAATTGGTGTTGTGTGCTTATTGTTGATAATTTAATACAAATTTGATTTTTGTTACTTTTTATACCCTGAACCCATTGAAAATGGGAATACCCTGAACCCATTGAAAATGGGAATTCAGGGTATAACGGTTTTTTGAAAATGTATGTAACATGCAGAAGGAGGCGTCGCAGTCCCCATAAGGTATATATATTCGTGATCAGCATAAAAAATATGTTGATCTAGCCCTGTCCGTCTGTCCGTCCGTCCGTCCGTCTGTCCGTCTGTATGAACATCTAGAAACAGAATTATTAATCATCAAAGTTTTCTCATCCAAACCCATGTGAATGTTAGCTACGCAATACGAGTTTATTTTGCTTTTTCGATAACTCGTCCCATTTCCAAATTATCGATAAAAAATCGAAAATTCGTTTCCATTTTTTAGGTTTTTGGGTATAACTTCTACACCGTTTTAGCTAGAGACTTCAACTTTATATATTTAGATAGATATTGTGGACGCAGATTTTGTAATTTATAGATTTTGGATGCCACGCCCCCTCCGCCCCTAATTTGAAAAAAAAAACTCATTTCAAATACTAGAGACTTGCAATTTGGCACATGGATAGATTTAGATACTCGTAATCTACTCTGAAGATCATGAAGATCGTTTATCTAGAAATGGAGTTATAAGCGTCCAAAGTTCAGCCCAACCCACCCCCAAGCCACAGCAGCAACTGCGCGGTTAGCAGAGCTCGCGCTTATAAGTGCGTAAAGGGTATCTCGTAGTCGAGCCGTCTCGACTAGAGCCTTCTTACTTGTTATTACTTGCTGCGTTGGACATGTTTATTACTTGGCTTCAGATAACGCGCAGGTTATCGACTATTGCCTAATTTTTAATATGTTTATATAAGTGGCATGTTCATGCTTGAACAATTACCAAAAACAAGTTATATTTTATTTAAATTAAATTCATTAAATATTTTTATAAAATAATAAAATAAACTAAAAAAAAAAAAGAACAATAATTTTTGTCTTTTGATTAACTATTTTATTTTTTGCGAACAATAATTTTTGCGTTTCCCATTTTGATTTATTTAATTTTTTCAATAATGTTTCTGCGTTGAACTTTACATTGAATTTGTACGAATAAGAGTGATCGAAATGCACTAGCCCCAGCTTTAGGAATTTGGAGACAAGAGAAACTAATGAATCTCATAAGAAACCATAATTGACATCTTCTGTTTTATTTTAAATTAATGTTTTTCTAAAAATATATATTTTTTTTCTAAATTCGAAATGGGATTCGAACCCAGGGCCGTGTTGTTTCTCAAGTCCCCCGCATGCTCAATTGGCGATTGCTTACATTTTGTTGCTGTACTTCAAATAAATCACTTTTTGATCATACAGGCGAGTCATTTTTGACTCTTTCAAATGCTAGGTGGGTTATGACTCGTTTTTTTAATGATTTATGACTCCTTTTCGAGTCATAATTTAATCACATAAGAGTCTTCCTCGAGTCATCTTTCAATCAGTCTTTCAATCAGTTATGACTCTTTTTCGAGTCATATTTCCAATAATGTGCAATGAAAAATAATTTTATTTTTAAATTCATTAAATTTTAATCTTTTATATATCTTAGACTAAATTTTACATTACAAAATAAACAACAAAATCAAAAAAGTAAATTCATAATATATATATATATATATATATATATATATATATATATATATTACAGATATATATATATATATATATACAGATATATATTACAGATATATATTATATAACTTAAATATAACTTTATTTAGACGCCTCCATTTTGCCAGTCTATCATTTGCATGAGTAATATCTAAAAAGAAAGAATATCTAAAAAAAAAAAAGAAATAAAACGCGAAATGTTACTATATTACACAAGTTTTATAAGGGAATACAAAATTTGTATAACCGTCACAAAGTAATGCCTGAAATCCAAAACCATCGTTTTAGCGCTGAGTGCAGGATTCACGAAGAAAATAAAGCTCATTCGCAAATGTGTGTCTCGTTAACTTATACAACAAGAGCTCTGGAGTCACCAAAGAATCAGTGTTGAGACCCCCCTATGGAATATTTTGTATGGCGGTTTATTGTGCATGGAACTAATAGCTTTGCTGATGATGTGCAGTCGTTCCTAAAGGTAAGGAGCAGCACAAGTATCAGCCTCGAGGCAAGAGCACATGGACTCGAACTAGCGACTCACAAAATGGAAGTCGTTCTAGTCAGCAGTCGCAAGAGTGGAAGCGGCCCATATAGATATCGGTAAAGTCATTATCGCGTCAAAGAGGGCGATATAGTAGCTTCGATTTTAGATTTATATTTTTGTGCGCTGCTGGCTTGTGTCCGCTTACACGTACATACAACATACATGTGTATATGTATATAGATATATGAGAAGCATAGATAGAATTCGTTTAAGCGCTGGCAGCGAACTGACTGTCAGATACTATAGTTTCGCGGCCCGAGTCGAAAAAGATAGAGCCGAGAAAATACGAAGATGTATAGATGTGCGGTATAGACTGGACCAATTGGTGTTGTGTGCTTATTGTTGATAATTTAATACAAATTTGATTTTTGTTACTTTTTATACCCTGAACCCATTGAAAATGGGAATTCAGGGTATAACGGTTTTTTGAAAATGTATGTAACATGCAGAAGGAGGCGTCGCAGTCCCCATAAGGTATATATATTCGTGATCAGCATAAAAAATATGTTGATCTAGCCCTGTCCGTCTGTCCGTCCGTCCGTCCGTCTGTCCGTCTGTATGAACATCTAGAAACAGAATTATTAATCATCAAAGTTTTCTCATCCAAACCCATGTGCCGCAGCAACAAAGGCAGCGAGACAGCAAGCCGCCTGCATTGCTCACACACATACATGCTTACAAGCGTGTGCGTGCTCGTGTTTTTGCATGTATAGTTTCTTAGGCTCGCAGAAACGAATCGAATAATTCTTGGAATATTATTCGTTCGAAGAAGGGCTCAGGGGATTTCGTAGTCGAGCAGTCTCGACTACAGTTTTCTTACTTGTTATAATTAAATTCGAGTCATATTCGAGTCAGTGGGGATTGGGGGAGAGCAGGCAAGGCAAAGTTTCTGATTGTGCCCAACTCGGTGAGTGCCAGTGCGATCATTGTTCTTGCTCTTCTCAAGTCGACACACTACCTCCACGTGGTTTCTCCTGGATTATGACTCAGCCCCCGTTGAGTTATAAACCAAAGTGCGCTGCGGGATCCTAATCCTTAAATTAGGTTTTGGCGTAGGACTTGATATCCACCCATAGAAAAAAGACTCATCAGTGAATGAAGCAAGAGGAGCCTCGGAAAGGAACCCGGAAAACGTTGACGACCACGGCAAACGGAAAAAGGAAAATGATTTGAGAGTATGCACCTGGAACGTACGGACATTGTACAGACCCGGTGCTGCTCAACAACTAGCGGATACCCTCAATAAGTTGAAGGCTGACATCGCAGCCATCCAGGAAATGCGATGGAAAGGGCAGGGGCGCAACTGTGACATCTATTACAGTTGTCTTAATGATAGGCATGAATTTGGTTGTGGTTTCGTCGTAGGGCCCAAGTTGCGGCACCAAGCGTCGCACTTCACACCAGTTAGCGAGAGGATTGCGACGATCCGAATAACTGCCAAATTCTTCAACATCAGCCTAATCTGTGCGCATGCCCCGACGGAAGAGAAAGACGATGCTACCAAGGATGCTTTCTATGCAGAGCTCGACCGAGCATATGGCCGTTGCCCGTCACATGACGTTAAAATCCTTCTAGGAGATTTTAACGCCAAAATAGGGCGGAAGGGCATCTTTGGAGCAACCGTTGGCCCGTTTAGTCTGCACGAGTCCACATCGAGCAATGGAATTAGACTAATAGGATTTGCGGCCGCACACAATATGATTGTACGTAGTACAGGTTTTCGTCACCTCAACATCCACAAGGCATCCTGGCTGGCGCCTGATCGTCTGACGCGAAATCAGATTGATCATGTTGTGATCGATGCAAGGCATGCATCTAGCATACTTGATGTGAGATCTTGTCGGGGTCCTAACATCGACTCTGACCATTACCTTGTTGCAGCCAAGGTACGCGCACGGCTGTGTGTCGCGAAAGTCTCACGTCAAGGTATGCCAAGAAAGCTGGACATCGAAAAGCTGCAGTCACAACGACATAAGGATGCCTTCTCCACTCGACTCTCGGGCCGACTTGGCCAACTCCCTCCAACGCCTATAAATACAACGGATATGTGGGCGTACATGTCCAATGCCATAAACGCCTCTGCTGTGGAAGTACTTGGGTTCCAACGCCCTCCCAACCGGAATCCATGGTACGACCAGGAGTGTCGGGAAGCGACTGCAGCAAAAGACGCTGCCTACAGAAGAACGCTGCAAGCAGGAGCTACTCGAGCGGTGGTGGATATTTATAGGTCGCGGAGACGAGACGAGTAGCGCCTTTTCAGGAGGAAGAAGCGGGAGATGGAAAGGCTTGAGTGTGAGAAGATGGAGAGTAGCAGAAGCAAGAACGATGCCCGTGACTTTTACCGGAGGGTCAAGCGCATGACCCAAGGGTATAAGTCTGGATCGCTTGCCTGCAGGAGTGACGATGGAAACCTGGTTACTGATGCGGAGATTGTACTGAGGTTATGGCGGGATCACTTTGAGAGTCTTTTGGCTGGAAACAGTGAGAATGAGCTTGACGAAGTTGGTCCACTAACCCCAATCAGAGATGATGGTGTTGAAGTTCCCATCCCTAGCCATACGGAAGTCAGCTATACAGCGTCTCAAAAACAATAAAGCCGCGGGAGCAGATGGCTTACCGGCTGAATTGTTTAAGGCTGGAGGCGATGAGTTGGTAGGGTGCATGCACCAACTTATCAGCAGCGTATGGCTAACGGAAAGCATGCCCGATGATTGGAACCTCAGTATGATCTGCCCAATCCTGAAGAAGGGTGATGCAACACAACGCACCAACTACCGTGGCATCAGCCTTCTTCCCGTCGCATACAAGGTTCTCACGAGCGTAATGTGTGAGAGACTGAAACCATATGCTGAAGCATTGATAGGTCCGTATCAATGCGGTTTCCGTCCTGGCAAGTCTACAGTTGACCAGATCTTCACATTGCGCCAATTCGACACATACCACCTGTTCGTCGATTTTAAAGCTGCTTTTGATAGCCCACGGCGAGACTGCCTGTACGCTACCATGTCTGAGCTTGGTATTCCTGCAAAGCTAATACGGCTTTGTAGCATGACATTGAGCAACACCATCAGCTCTGTCAAGGTAGGAAATGACCAATCCGAAACCTTCAATACCAAGCGGGGTCTCAGACAAGGCGACTCGCTGTCTTGTGTGCTCTTCAATTTACTTATGGAGAGTATAATAAGGAAAGCTGGAGTGCATCGGATGGGCACAATACTGGGGTACAAAAGTGTCCAGCTCCTTGGTTACGCTGATGATATTGATATCATTGGTCGTACCAAGCGTGATGTAACTGCGGCTTTTGGAGCTATCGAAAGGGAATCAGCTAAAGTTGGTCTTGCAGTAAACATGGGCAAAACAAAGTTTATGGTGTGCAGTCGCGGCGTCTTGACTCTTACCTTACTGCTGGAGACTATAACTTTGAGTCTGTCAAGGACTTTGTCTATTTGGGAACTGCAGTGACCAACAAAAATGATGTCAGCCTGGAGATCAAGCGGAGAATTACACTTGCCAACAAATGTTACTTTGGGCTCAGTAGGCAAATGAACAGTAGAGCCCTCTCTCGAAAGACAAAGGTAACCCTTTACAAGACACTCATCATTCCAGTGCTGCATTATGGAGCGGAAGCCTGGACCGTGACGCAGTCAGATGCAGCTGCTCTTGGTGTCTTTGAGAGAAAGATTCTTCGCAAGATCTTTGGACCAATTTGCGTTGGCGAAACCTATCGTATCAGGTGGAACGACGAGCTGTACGAGCTATACGGCGATGTTGACATTGGCAAGCGAATTGACATTCAGCGTCTTCGTTGGTTGGGTCACATTGCTCGTATGGAGGAAAACACTCCAGCTCGTTCGGTTTTTGATGCGGTAGTTAGAGGACAACGAAGAAGGGGTAGACCTCGAACCCGTTGGAAGGACCAGATGGAGGCAATCCTGAATGGTGTTACCAACTGGAGAAGTTGCGCACAGGACAGAGAAGCGTGGAGGCAAATTGTGCATCAGGCTGTGCTCCGATAGGGGTGTTATTGCCAATTATATATATATTCGAGTCATATTTCGTATCATACGCGACTCTTTTTCGAGTCTTAATTTTAGCTACACGCGACTCTTTGCTGATTCGTTTTTTTATTATTACTGTTAGAGAGTCGAAATGAAACTTTCCACATTTACCGAATTCAAAAATTAAACTCTTCTCTTTGTGAGATCAAAAATTGAACTGTTTATTTCTTACAATCCTAGTGCTTATATACCTTAAAAATACTTCCAGGCACTGGAAGGGTTTAATTGATTCCATGCACACAAGTGCACAGATGTTTGTCAAGTGTCCCTTTTCGATCGCTAAGCCGTTCTTACGTCTCGCGTTACATTTTTATACCCCGAACCCATTGAAAATGGGAATTCAGGGTATAATGGTTTTGTGAAAATGTATGTAACAGGCAGAAGGAGACGTCGCACACCCTATAAAGTATATATATTCTTGATCAGCATAAAAAATAAGTTGATCTAGCCCTGTCCGTCTGTCCGTCCGTCTGTCCGTCCGTCTGTCCGTCGAGATTTCGGAAACTACAAAAGCTAGAGAGCTGAACACTCGTATGTTAGCTACGCAATACGAGTTTATATTGCTTTTTCGATAACTCGTCCCATTTCCAAATTATCGATAAAAAATCGAAAATTCGTTTCCATTTTTTAGGTTTTTGGGTATAACTTCTACACCGTTTTGGCTAGAGACTTCAACTTTATATATTTAGATAGATATTGTTGATACGCAGATTTTGTAATTTATAGATTTTGGATGCCACGCCCCCTCCGCCCCCAATTTGACAAAAAAACTCATTTCAAATACTAGAGACTTGCAATTTGGCACATGGATAGATTTAGATACTCGTAATCTACTCTGAAAATTTCATGAAGATCGTTTATCTAGAAATGGAGGTATAAGCGTCCAAAGTTCAGCCCAACCCACCCCCAAGCCACAGCAGCAACTGCGCGGTTAGCAGAGCTCGCGCTTATAAGTGCGTAAAGGGTATCTCGTAGTCGAGCCGTCTCGACTAGAGCCTTCTTACTTGTTATTACTTGCTGCGTTGGACATGTTTATTACTTGGCTTCAGATAACGCGCAGGTTATCGACTATTGCCTATTTTTTAATATGTTTATATAAGTGGCATGTTCATGCTTGAACAATTACCAAAAACAAGTAATATTTTATTTAAATTAAATTCATTAAATATTTTTATAAAATAATAAAATAAACTAAAAAATAAAAAGAATAATAATTTTTGCGTTTCCCATTTTGATTTATTTAATTTATTTCAATAATGTTTCTGAGTTGAACTTTACATTGAATTTGTACGAATAAGAGTGAACGAAATGCACTAGCCCCAGCTTTAAGAATTTGGAGACAAGAGAAACTAATGAATCTCATAAGAAACCATAATTGACATCTTCTGTTTTATTTTAAATTAATGTTTTTCTAAAAATATATATTTTTTTTCTAAATTCGAAATGGGATTCGAACCCAGGGCCGTGTTGTTTCTCAAGTCTCCGGGCCACAAGCCTACCCATTGAGCCACATCCGGCTCTGGCATCTTCTTGAAAATGCAGAATATTAGTGCAGAGCAGAAGTGAAAACAACCACTTTTCAATTCCCCCGCATGCTCAATTGGCGATTGCTTTACATTTTGTTGCTGTACTTCAAATAAATCACTTTTTGATCATACAGGCGAGTCATTTTTGACTCTTTCAAATGCTAGGTGGGTTATGACTCGTTTTTTTAATGATTTATGACTCCTTTTCGAGTCATAATTTAATCACATAAGAGTCTTCCTCGAGTCATCTTTCAATCAGTCTTTCAATCAGTTATGACTCTTTTTCGAGTCATATTTCCAATAATGTGCAATGAAAAATAATTTTATTTTTAAATTCATTAAATTTTAATCTTTATATATCTTAGACTAAATTTTACATTACAAAATAAACAACAAAATCAAAAAAGTAAATTCATAATATATATATATATATATATATATATATATATATATATATATATATATATATATATATATATATATTACAGATATATATATATATATATATATACAGATATATATTACAGATATATATTATATAACTTAAATATAACTTTATTTAGACGCCTCCATTTTGCCAGTCTATCATTTGCATGAGTAATATCTAAAAAGAAAGAATATCTAAAAAAAAAAAGAAATAAAACGCGAAATGTTACTATATTACACAAGTTTTATAAGGGAATACAAAATTTGTATAACCGTCACAAAGTAATGCCTGAAATCCAAAACCATCGTTTTAGCGCTGAGTGCAGGATTCACGAAGAAAATAAAGCTCATTCGCAAATGTGTGTCTCGTTAACTTATACAACAAGAGCTCTGGAGTCACCAAAGAATCAGTGTTGAGACCCCCCTATGGAATATTTTGTATGGCGGTTTATTGTGCATGGAACTAATAGCTTTGCTGATGATGTGCAGTCGTTCCTAAAGGTAAGGAGCAGCACAAGTATCAGCCTCGAGGCAAGAGCACATGGACTCGAACTAGCGACTCACAAAATGGAAGTCGTTCTAGTCAGCAGTCGCAAGAGTGGAAGCGGCCCATATAGATATCGGTAAAGTCATTATCGCGTCAAAGAGGGCGATATAGTAGCTTCGATTTTAGATTTATATTTTTGTGCGCTGCTGGCTTGTGTCCGCTTACACGTACATACAACATACATGTGTATATGTATATAGATATATGAGAAGCATAGATAGAATTCGTTTAAGCGCTGGCAGCGAACTGACTGTCAGATACTATAGTTTCGCGGCCCGAGTCGAAAAAGATAGAGCCGAGAAAATACGAAGATGTATAGATGTGCGGTATAGACTGGACCAATTGGTGTTGTGTGCTTATTGTTGATAATTTAATACAAATTTGATTTTTGTTACTTTTTATACCCTGAACCCATTGAAAATGGGAATACCCTGAACCCATTGAAAATGGGAATTCAGGGTATAACGGTTTTTTGAAAATGTATGTAACATGCAGAAGGAGGCGTCGCAGTCCCCATAAGGTATATATATTCGTGATCAGCATAAAAAATATGTTGATCTAGCCCTGTCCGTCTGTCCGTCCGTCCGTCCGTCTGTCCGTCTGTATGAACATCTAGAAACAGAATTATTAATCATCAAAGTTTTCTCATCCAAACCCATGTGAATGTTAGCTACGCAATACGAGTTTATTTTGCTTTTTCGATAACTCGTCCCATTTCCAAATTATCGATAAAAAATCGAAAATTCGTTTCCATTTTTTAGGTTTTTGGGTATAACTTCTACACCGTTTTAGCTAGAGACTTCAACTTTATATATTTAGATAGATATTGTGGACGCAGATTTTGTAATTTATAGATTTTGGATGCCACGCCCCCTCCGCCCCTAATTTGAAAAAAAAAACTCATTTCAAATACTAGAGACTTGCAATTTGGCACATGGATAGATTTAGATACTCGTAATCTACTCTGAAAATTTCATGAAGATCGTTTATCTAGAAATGGAGTTATAAGCGTCCAAAGTTCAGCCCAACCCACCCCCAAGCCACAGCAGCAACTGCGCGGTTAGCAGAGCTCGCGCTTATAAGTGCGTAAAGGGTATCTCGTAGTCGAGCCGTCTCGACTAGAGCCTTCTTACTTGTTATTACTTGCTGCGTTGGACATGTTTATTACTTGGCTTCAGATAACGCGCAGGTTATCGACTATTGCCTAATTTTTAATATGTTTATATAAGTGGCATGTTCATGCTTGAACAATTACCAAAAACAAGTTATATTTTATTTAAATTAAATTCATTAAATATTTTTATAAAATAATAAAATAAACTAAAAAAAAAAAAGAACAATAATTTTTGTCTTTTGATTAACTATTTTATTTTTTGCGAACAATAATTTTTGCGTTTCCCATTTTGATTTATTTAATTTTTTCAATAATGTTTCTGCGTTGAACTTTACATTGAATTTGTACGAATAAGAGTGATCGAAATGCACTAGCCCCAGCTTTAGGAATTTGGAGACAAGAGAAACTAATGAATCTCATAAGAAACCATAATTGACATCTTCTGTTTTATTTTAAATTAATGTTTTTCTAAAAATATATATTTTTTTTCTAAATTCGAAATGGGATTCGAACCCAGGGCCGTGTTGTTTCTCAAGTCCCCCGCATGCTCAATTGGCGATTGCTTTACATTTTGTTGCTGTACTTCAAATAAATCACTTTTTGATCATACAGGCGAGTCATTTTTGACTCTTTCAAATGCTAGGTTGGTTATGACTCGTCTTTTTAATGATTTATGACTCCTTTTCGAGTCATAATTTAATCACATAAGAGTCTTCCTCGAGTCATCTTTCAATCAGTTATGACTCTTTTTCGAGTCATATTTCCAATAATGTGCAATGAAAAATAATTTTATTTTTAAATTCATTAAATTTTAATCTTTTATATATCTTAGACTAAATTTTACATTACAAAATAAACAACAAAATCAAAAAAGTAAATTCATAATATATATATATATTACAAATATATATTATATAACTTAAATATAAGTCTATTTAGACGCCTCCATTTTGCCAGTCTATCATTTGCATGAGTAATATCTAAAAGAAAGAATATCTAAAAAAAAAAGAAATAAAACGCGAAATGTTACTATATTACACAAGTTTTATAAGGGAATACAAAATTTGTATAACCGTCACAAAGTAATGCCTGAAATTCAAAACCATCGTTTTAGCGCTGAGTGCAGGATTCACGAAGAAAATAAAGCTCATTCGATCACGTGATGTTTATAGCAGCAAATGTGTGTCTCGTTAACTTATACAACACGAGCTCTGGAGTCACCAAAGAATCAGTGTTGAGTCCCCCCTATGGAATATTTTGTATGGCGGTTTATTGTGCATGCAACTAATAGCTTTGCTGATGATGTGCAGTCGTTCCTAAAGGTAAGGAGCAGCACAAGTATCAGCCTCGAGGCAAGAGCACATGGACTCGAACTAGCGACTCACAAAATGGAAGTCGTTCTAGTCAGCAGTCGCAAGAGTGGAAGCGACCCATATAGATATCGGTAAAGTCATTATCGCGTCAATGAGGGCGATATAGTAGCTTCGATTTTAGATTTATATTTTTGTGCGCTGCTGGCTTGTGTCCGCTTACACGTACATACAACATACATGTGTATATGTATATAGATATATGAGAAGCATAGATAGAATTCGTTTAAGCGCTGGCAGCGAACTGACTGTCAGATACTATAGTTTCGCGGCCCGAGTCGAAAAAGATAGAGCCGAGAAAATACGAAGATGTATAGATGTGCGGTATAGACTGGACCAATTGGTGTTGTGTGCTTATTGTTGATAATTTAATACAAATTTGATTTTTGTTACTTTTTATACCCTGAACCCATTGAAATTGGGAATTCAGGGTATAATGGTTTTGTGAAAATGTATGTAACATGCAGAAGGAGGCGTCGCAGTCCCCATAAGGTATATATATTCGTGATCAGCATAAAAAATATGTTGATCTAGCCCTGTCCGTCTGTCCGTCCGTCCGTCCTTCTGTCCGTCTGTATGAACGTCGAGATTTCGGAAACTACAAAAGCTAGAGAGCTGAAATTTCACACGAACACTCGAAAATTCGTTTACATTTTGTTGGTTTTGCCGGCATAACTTATACACCGTTTTAGCTAGAGACTACAAATTAATATATTTAGATAGATATTTTGGATACTCATATATGCTCCCGCATTATACAGTGTAAAAATTTTCCCGATCCACCCGCTAAAGCGTGGCAAATCGGATAACTATTGCGCCCGTATGCCAGTAATCCACTAGTTGACAAGCTAGAGAGCTGCAATTTGGAATGTATACTCGCGTTGACACCCCACCTCCCCCCATCCTGGGGGCGTGGCAAATCGGGAAAAACGTATCTTCTACACCGTTAAAGCTAGAACGCTGAAATTTGCATGTGAGTTAATGTTATGATTCTAAGAAGATCGATCAAAAAGTTATATGTCTACGCTCATTGGGGGCGTGGCAAAACGGACCTGAATATATAGTGATTTTTCAAATTGTGCTATATTGACAATAGAAACTTGAAACTAGGAAAGTATACTCACTCGGGTTGGCAACCCAAGTTCAATAAGCTATGGTAGATATATCTACGCCCACGGGGGCGTGGCAAATCGGCAAAGAAGTTTGTCGTGGCCAACTGCATTATTCATGCATACAAACAGCTTAGTAGTAATTGCTAAGATGGCAGAAAGCATTTTAACATAAATTAAAAATACTAGCAAACCCGGCGAACTCCGTTTCACCATCAAATGGATTCGTTTTTTGTAACGTTTCGTTTCGGGATTAAAAGATGAAGAAAAATGATTTTTTTGTTTGATATGCGAAAAGGAACAATTTTATTTCAATTCACAATTCATTGAAGTGCTCTTTGGTTAACAATATTTTTTGTTTTTTGATCTGAGGTTAACCCAAACAAAGCGGATGATTTCCCAACTCGTGAACACGCAACGTACAACTGTCCATGTGAAAACAATGATTTTCTTTATTTATCCCGCACACACTAAGCGATTGGCCTTGCGGTTTATTAATTATCATTGCGAACCCAAGGCGAACCGGAAATTGCATTTCCAACCGCTAATAATTGTTTGGAAAATTGTGCTGCACTTTGATCATTTTGAAGTTTAACTCTCATATTTGTGGTTAGCGATAATGTTTTTACGTTATTCCACAAAAGTGATGCCTTCAGGCAAGCATTCAATTCATCTGCAGGCGTTACACGGGAATTACAGGCAACGTCTGCCTGAAATCGCCAGCCAAAAATATCATCAAATTGCCAAAGATGTTGTTATTTCGCCGAAGATCCTTCAGTGTGAAGTTAACTGCTTCAAGTGATTTCTTATGTGCCATTGTGCACTCATCCCAAACAGTGAGCTTGCATTGCATCGACAATTTTCCTATTGCACTGGAAGGAAGAATAGACCACCAGTATTATTGTCCATCGCTTGCATTAATGTTACGTATACTTGTTTTTGCTGTTCTTTCAGCAACGGCACATTATTTTGAACGAATTACTCAATCAGAATCAATCCTTCATTGTAGATTTAATCGTTATTTTCATGTCAGATTATTCGTTCGAATGCGCAAGTAATGCAAGATATCTTCACATATGTCGTATTTGTATTTGTTCTATAACTGAATTGGTTGCGAAGGGAAACATGTGGTGATGATAATTTCGAACAGCGTTCGTATTTGGTACGCATTTGTTAAAACAACTGAATCCGCAAGTGTTAAATCCCAATGAGAAACGTTCTTTAGCAAACCCAATAGATAACATGCTTCTCGATATGTTTGGCATTGGTGGCCATTCACAGTTTTCAAATGAGCAAATGATTTTGGTCCACGTACATTTTCTAACAGCAGTCGCAAATAAAAACATTCATCATTTCTAGGATGAGCAGTATACATGAAACTTAGCGCATCAGTGGAAAATACCAGTGACCAATCTGGAAATGGGGTTCCTTATTTGCGACGTTGGACATCAGCGTCGCAGCGAATGGATCTGCTTCACACATTGCAAAGAAGCTAGTCAATGTTGTCGATGGTGGTCTCTCAGCTCGTTGTGCCGCATTATCCTCAGTGAAGTAAACTCTTTGTCCATTTTCCAAATACACTGCTAAATGTACAACTGTGGGATATCTTTCATGAATTTTAAATGAGAAAAATCGCCACAGTGCTTCATTAGTACTGACGTATTTGCCCATTTGAAAGTTGCTGATTTCGTCATTTGCATTTTCCAACGCAATACCAAACACACCCATGTCGCAGCCTTTTGTGACGTACTTGCACAATTGGACTGACTTGGCCGAATAACAACTCTCAACGTTCGCATGTGCTTCGAAAATTCGTGATAGCAGCGGGCAATATGGATGCGTTGAAAAAAATGGTTGGAATCGGGATCAGTTCCATCGATCAATGGTTTTAGCGGCTGCGGTGGTGTAAGTAATGGATCAAGTTTGACTTTTCCAGCCGTTTCTCTTTTGAACTTTAATGCATTGCAATATCTCCATATAAGCGTCCAAAGTTCAGCCCAATCCACCCCCCAGCCAAGGCAGCAACTGCGCAGTTAGCAGAGCGCTCGCTTATAAGTGCGTAAAGAAGAAGAGTATCACATTTTTGCAGGGTTCAGGGTATTACTGAATTACATAATCTGTGTATTCATAATATCTATCTAAATATATAAAGTTGAAGTCTGTAGATAAAACGGTGTAGAAGTTATACCCAAAAAACCTAAAAATGGAAACGAATTTTCTATTTTTTATCGATAATTTGGAAATGGGATGAGTTATCGAAAAACAACGTAAACTCGTACTGCGTAGCTAACATACGAATGTTCATGTGCAATTTCAGCTCTTTAGCTTTTGTAGTTTCCGAAATCTCGACGTTCATACGGACGGATGGACGGACAGGGCTCAATCAACTTATTTTTTTATGCTGATCAAGAATATATATACTTTATGGGGTCTGCGACATCTCCTTCTGCCTGTTACATATATTTTCATAAAACCATTATACCCTGAATTCCCATTTTCAATGGATTCAGGGTATAAAAATTGCTAAACTAATTTAGTAACATAGCCCCCAAAACATTTTTGAACGGGTTATAAACGATTTAAGTGGATCTGGAAATTTATATGTATTGACAAATGCCAAAATGACTCCTGCAAGCCGTAAAGGCTCATTTGACAGTCACTCTACAATCCAAACCATACCTAATAGACAAACTAATGAATTGCGTAGGTAGCAAGAGAACAAACTGCAAATGTTGGGCCCTGCAATTGCTACAGGCAGCAATAGTTTCGCACACAGTCACATAAATGCTTATACATGTAGCAAGACACAGTAAATGTGTGTGTGTGCATGCTCATTGCGAAAAAGTAATGCTTATGCACATCCCCGCTTTCATACCTTTCAAAAGAGTAATCACGAAAACACTACAATTTTGCATGAGTATGGCAAAGCCGTTTAAGAGTTCGGCATGCTCTTACTCAGAAGGGAAGATCGATCGTTGCGAATCGCCACTCGCGAACAAATTTCAATTTTTGTGGGCTGCTGGGTTGTGCATGCATACATATATATATGAGAGGCATAAAGAGAGTGAGTAAAGAAAGAATATCACACAGGGATGCTTCGTATGAGAATAGAATCATTTCGCTGGCAGCGCTGGCAGCGAACTGAATATCAACTCCGATATTTTTGCTGTTGATATGGAAAAGTAAATATTAGAGTAATTGCTTATTTCATATATGTATGTTTATATTGCCATGACACTTCATCATCAGGCGACACAAAAAAAATATTTAAATTCTGCACGAATATCTTTTGCTTCAGTAGAGTTTTCCGTCCTTCTTTGAATTGGTATGCAGTTTCCTTCTAAGGTCAGATCGTTACGCCAAGAACCTGGTACCACTTCTCCATCAACTTCATTGTCGAATGTTCCATTCGGAGCATATTTTTGTTTTGACTCTTTCTTGGCCATTAACCAGTTATGTAATGCGCAAATTGTAGAGACAACATCTATTGTCTTTTCTGGCCCTAGTTCCAAAGACTTTCTTAAAACCCGAAATCTGTTTGAAATTATGACAAAAACATTTTCTACCAGTCTTATTGCTCTGGAAAGACGGTAGTTAAAAACACGATTTGGAGCTGGTTGATTTCTAAATGGATATGGTTTCATTATGCATCTTTTCAATCCGAATGCATCATCCGCTACAAGAACATCCGCCATCAGAAATTTTTCCTTTGCCTTCTACATCGAAGTAAATTAATTTATAGTTTGCATCTGCTAACGCTATGCGTGACTTTATTGTTGAAGTAGGTACTACCACTGTTAGCTGCTTTTTTTTCGAAATCTTTCACTTCTCACTTTTTATAGTCTGTTCCCTTAAAAAGGGAAAAAGAGTATATTGGCTTTGTGCCATGTCCGTCTTGCTGTCCGTCCGTCTGTCCGTATGAACGCAATTTTTTTCGGCGCTATTAGAGCTTGAGACTTGCTCCCGAATTATAAAGTGTAAAAATTTTCCCGATCCGCCCACTAGGGACGTGGTAAATCGGAAAACTTCCGTCCATAGGCAAGTTATCATACTAAATGATGAGCTAGAGAGTTGCAATTTGGAATGTATACTCGGGGTGACAACCCAAGTTCAAAAAGCTATGGCGGATATATCTACGCCCATTGGGGGCGTGGCAAATCGGGAAAAACGTATCTTCTACACCGTTAAAGCTAGAACGCAGAAATTTTGCATGTGAGTTAATGTTATGATTCTAAGAAGATCGATCAAAAAGTTTAATGGGGGCGTGGCAAATCGGACCTGAATATATAGTGATTTTTCAAATTGTTCTATATTTTGAACACTATTGACGCTAGAGACTTGAAATTTTGCATGTATACTCGGGTTGACAACCCAAGACCAAGAAGCTATGGTACATATATCTACGCAGGGGGGGCGTGACAAACCGCAAAAGTTTATATCTCCTACAGTTTTAGAGCTAGAAGCTTGAAATTTGGATGATTTAGTTACTAATGTCCTCCTCTACCGATGACCCAAAATTAATTAATAATTAAATAATTAAAAGTAATTTCAGCCTCTTTGGGGGCGTGGCATATCGAAAAATACCCTGTAATTTTCGCATTTTTGGAATGCAACCAAATTTTGCAGGCATGTTAGCCTCGGCTCTTTCTAAGAACTGGCAAAAAATTGTGGGTCTACGCCCACTGAGGGCGTGGCAAATCGGCAAAGAAGTTTGTTGTGGCCAACTGCATAATTCATGCATATAATAGCTTAGTATCAATTGCTAAGATGGCAAAAAGCATTTAAATTTTTAATTTTTTAGTCGAGCCGTGTTGACTAGAGCCTTCTTACTTGTTTGTTAATGTAAACTTTATTATTTTAATAAATAACATGCTCTTATATTCTTTATAACAATATTGTAAAAACAAGTAAGAACGTTGCAGTTAGGCGAAACTGACTGCGAAATACTCTGTTCCCATAGGTGCATTTGATTTATTTAATAAACATTTAATTAACGAAATATTTCGGCAATTAGCAAACGTACATGGCAAGCAACAAACATTTTTCCTATACATACATACAGATTTACACATGTTCACACTATACGAGTATACACACAATTTTCTATGTATGCATACAAAAGTTTGCATGCCAGACTATTCTAAGAATTGCGACTGAATTGGGAATTTTTCGATCGTTACTTTAGTTTTGTCAAAAGGCGTTCTAGCAGTGGCTTATTTGGGTTTAGTTAGCGGGACTTAATTGATGGCAGTGGCGCTGGTGGTAAGCACTATGCAAGCTATACCTAGGTGCGTGGGTTCGAATCCCGCAGCAAACTTTTTTTCAAAAATTATTATTTTTTAATTTTTTTAATATTTGTATATTTATTATACGCATATAAATTGTGCATTTAAGCAAAAACTAAAACTGCTTTATGCATTCCGATTTGCCTGGTCAGCTGTGTATTTATTTAGGTTTAGCTAACGATTACATGTTATTTTCAAAAGACCTAGGTTCGAATCCCGGTGGAAACTTTTTATTTATTAATCGAAAACTTATAAATTTTATTTTTTAGATTCATTAATATTATTATAATTATGTTAAAATGCTTTTTGCCATCTTAGCAATTGATACTAAGCTATTATATGCATGAATTATGCAGTTGGCCACAACAAACTTCTTTGCCGATTTGCCACGCCCTCAGTGGGCGTAGACGCACAATTTTTTGCCAGTTCTTAGAAAGAGCCGAGGCTAACATGCCTGCAAAATTTGGTTGCATTCCAAAAATGCGAAAATTACAGGGTATTTTTCGATATGCCACGCCCCCAAAGAGGCTGAAATTACTTTTAATTATTTAATTATTAATTAATTTTGGGTCATCGGTAGAGGAGGACATTAGTAACTGAATCATCCAAATTTCAAGCTTCTAGCTCTAAAACTGTAGGAGATATAAACTTTTGCGGTTTGCCACGCCCCCCCCTGCGTAGATATATGTACCATAGCTTATTGGTCTTGGGTTGTCAACCCGAGTATACATGCAAAATTTCAAGTCTCTAGCGTCAATAGTGTTCAAAATATAGAACAATTTGAAAAATCACTATATATTCAGGTCCGATTTGCCACGCCCCCATTAAACTTTTTGATCGATCTTCTTAGAATCATAACATTAACTCACATGCAAAATTTCTGCGTTCTAGCTTTAACGGTGTAGAAGATACGTTTTTCCCGATTTGCCACGCCCCCAATGGGCGTAGATATATCCGCCAAAGCTTTTTGAACTTGGGTTGTCACCCCGAGTATACATTCCAAATTGCAACTCTCTAGCTCATCATTTAGTATGATAACTTGCCTATGGGCGGAAGTTTTCCGATTTGCCGCGCCCCTAGTGGGCGGATCGGGATTATTTTTACACTTTATAATTCGGGAGCAAGTCTCAAGCTCTAATAGCCCCGAAAAATATTGCGTTCATACGGACAGACGGACGGACAGCAAGACGGACATTGCACAAACCCAATATACTCTTTTTCCCTTTTTAAGGGAACAGAGTATAAAAAGCATTCCAATAAGTTACATGTAGCAAAGGCTATGGGCAACTGAATACAAGAAATATAATAAATACAAAAAAAAATATATTTATATATGTAAATATATGTATATATGTACATATATTATATATATAAAAATATAATATATAAAAAATATATGTACACATATTTATACCCTGAACCCGTTGAAAATGGTAATTCAGGTTATAATGATTTTGTAGAAATGTATGTAACAGGCAGAAGGAGACGTCGCAGACCCCACAAAGTATATATATTCTTGATCAGCATAAAAAAAGTTAATCTAGCCCTGTCCGTTTGTCCGTCCGTCCATCCGTTCGTCCGTCCGTAAAATCGTCGAGATTTCGGAAACTACAAAAGCTAGAGAGCTGAAATTTCACATGAGTACTTGTATGTTAATTACGCAGTTTATTTAGTTATAAGCGTTCAAAGTTCAGCCTAACCCACTCTAAGCCACGGCAGGAACTGCACGGTTAGAAGAGCGCGCACTCATACGTTCGTAAAGAAGAGTATTAGTTTTTTTGCAGGGTTCAGGGTATCTCGTAGTCGAGCCGTCTCGACTAGAGCCTTCTTACTTGTTTTGTGTACGCAGAGTTATTCGACCAAGTGTATGTACATGCATATGTATGTATATCTATTGCACATATGGATGTGTATGTATGAATGTACATGTACATGCATACATATATGTATGTACATATGCATGTATGTATATCGTAGTTTACTTATACCTTCCGATGTAGTTAAGACTGTGTGTATATATTAACAAATACATATTTACTTTTCTAAGTACAGGGGGTGTTCGATGATATTGATGAGTATACACACTTAACATTTCTATATGTTTACAGATAAATATTACTATAAACATTCAACATATGCATATACGCATGCATGTTTGTGTATGTGCCTAAATATGTGTATATATGTATGTATGTATAGATGGATGGATAGATATTTATTTTGTATATTGATATCCACTTTTTCAGTCGTTAGAAGCACATGGATTCAGTTAGGCTCAAGAGGCCCATTCCCTCCAACGTATTTTTTGTATTGTGCGGTATCAATCAGCGATAAGATACATTTCTTATAGATAACTTAAACGCGTACACATATAAAAATTATATGCTGAACTTATTAGGTTAAAAAAACAAAATTAAAAAAAAAAAAACTGGTCATTTCAGATGTGTGTTAAACAGGCTTTTATATATTTATTTTTTTGTTATGTATTTAAAAATATCAGTGCCATCAAAATATGCTGTAATCCACAATCAATCTTATACAAAATTCATGGATCGAATAACCTAACTACGTATAACTGCACTAACAGCCTTGAAATAGTAAATGAAACACACAATGCAAACACTATTGACCTGATTGGTACTGCAGAAAGTCCACAAGGATATGATTTACAGAAAATTAACGACACAGAGTTTCCTAAATGTGAGCATACCGGTTATTCAAATGTATCTCTATCGACGGAAATATCACTTAGCGTATTAGCAAGCTCATGTGTTCTTATTATAGACAACAGTAGTCTTATTAGCCTAACATGCCAACCGAAAACGGATAATAACATATTGCAAAGTATTGGTATTATAAATAAATGCTGTCCGTATGGATACTCATTTGGTGCAGAGATGAACAAGTGCTATTTACGAGATCCTGATTACAATAAGTACGCTGCTATTTTTGATAATCCAGTGATTTTTGTCGATAATTCGTTCAAGTGCCCCAAAAGCAAGGTTTTAGTTGAATATGTGTTAACGGCAGAAGCAATTGTCATTACAAATGAAAAAATTTTACTTAAAGAACATAAGAAATCATTTCAGAGAAGTGAATTTTGCATTGAAGCTATTGAAGGGCTATTTAAAAACGGAAGCTCTCAAATCAATAACAATACTCAACAATTTATAGTTCGTACTTGTCAACAATTGAAAATTTGTGATTCAGTGCCTTGTGTTCGTAAGTGTTGTTACGATAGTGAAATATATGCTAAAGGAAATTTAACAACTTTCTGCACAAGGGATGAACATTCTTTTCAATTTCATAGTATATATAGTATGAATACCAGCGGTGTTTTTTCCAAGCCCTCAGGTATGCGCATTGTCATAAACTAACATTTATTTTTCACAATTAGTCTGTTCCATATTAATTTTCTACATCTTTCTGAATATAGTCTATAATACGTTAGATCAAATTGCATAAAGAAAATCGAAATTTCCGTATTCGACACGAAGTCGACTACGAAGTCCCTTGAATCCTTCGAAGAAATGATACATTGCAGAATTCCACGCTTCGTTTCTGTATACATAACAAACAGTACATGCTTATACACACACACATATATATATATACACGCAAACTCAGATACGTTCGTACGCATAAGCATCCACCTTGCTGTCTTGCTTGCAAACGTATGTACACATGTGCAAGCTATGTTATCGCAACTTATTTTATGTATAATTCTTCTTGTAGATGGAGTTTCTTAACCAAACTTTCTGATTATGATCATGACATGCATATGATGAAGATGAATTGGGGACCAGTATCCCCAATTTAGGAAACTCTGGGTCTGAAGATGAACGTGATATGATTTTTTACCTGATTCTTGATAAATATGTACAAGAATGTATATACATTGTAAAGTGTAAAAATTTTCCCGACCCGCCCACTAGTGGCGTGGCAAATCGGAGAACTCTTGCGCCCATAGGCCACTAATCATACTAGAGAGTTGCAATTTGGAACGTATACTTGGGGTGACAACCCAAGTTCAACAAGTAAGAAGGCTCTAGTCGAGACGGCTCGACTACGAGATACCCTGAATCCTGCAAAAAAGTGATGCTCTTCTTCTTTACGCACATATGAGCGCGCGTTTAAACCTCCATTTCTAGATGAACGATCCTTACGAAATTTTCAGAGTATATTAAGAGTATCTAAATGTATCTATTAGCTAAATTGCAAGTCTCTAGTATTTTAAATGCGTTTTTTTTTTTTCAAATTGTGGGCGAAAGAACGTGGCATCCAAAATCTGAATCACAGAGTCTGCGTATCCATAATATCTATCTAAAAATATAAATTTGAAGTCTCTAGTTCAAACGGTGTAGAAGTTATGCCCCAAAAACGTAAAAAATTGAAACGAATTTTCGAATCGAAAATTGAGTTATCGAAAAAAACAAAATAAACTCGTACTACGTAACTAACATACGAGTGCTCATGTGACATTTCAGCTCTCTAGCTTTTTAGTTTCCGAAATCTCGACGTTCATACAGACGGACAGACGAATGGGTGGACAGACGGACAGGCGGACGGACAGACGGACAGGGCTAGATCAACTTATTTTTTTATGCTGATCAAGAATATATATACTTAATGGGGTCTGCGACGTCTCCTTCTGCCTGTTACATACATTTTCACAAAACCATTATAGCCTGAATTCCCATATTCAATGGGTTCAGGGTATAAAAAGCTATGGCGGATATATCTACGCCCATTGGGGGCGTGGCAAATCGGGAAAAACGCATCTTCTACACCGTTAAAGCTAGAACGCTGAAATGATTCTAAGAAGATCGATCAAAAAGTTATATGGTGGCGTGGCAAATCGGACCTGAATATATAGTGATTTTTCAAATTGTGCTATATTTTGAACACTATTGACACTAGACACAATAAATACCACCAGCGCCACTGTCCTGATCTGAGCTTCGTTAACTAAAACCAAATAACCCACTCTGATAGGGCGGCTTCTGACCAAATGATCGAAAAATTCACATTTCAGTCACAATACACAACAATTTTAATAAACAAAAAGTTTTCTGCGGGATTCGAACCCAGGTCATTTTAAAATAGCATGTAATCGTTAGCTAAACCTTAATAATTTCACTGCTAAAGCAGCTTGTGACATAACTTACAATTCAATCGCAATTCTTGGAATACACACTTGGATGTGTATGCACATATAAACATCTGTATACATATACATACATACATATGTATACATATATATACATATGTATACATATGCATGTATGCATGTATAGACAAAATTGCTCGCCCACGGCAGCGTGGCAAATCGGAAAAGCAGTTTCTAGTGCTTAAATGCACGATTCATATGCGTATGCTTATAAATATCTTATTATCGATTGGCGCTGGCAGCAAGCATTTTATAATAAATATACAAATATAATACAGTCGAGTCTCGATAATTCGTACCCCGCTAAATCGAAAACCTCAATAATTCGTAAGAAACTGCTGGTCCCTTGAAAAAACTTCGTTAATTCGTAAAAACCCCATACATTTTGGTCCCCTCGTTAATTCGTAATTTTTCTGCCTACTCGGCCAAGATCTTGCCTCTTATAATTCTTTTCGAAACCTCTTATAATTCGTAATTTCATTTCGTAACCTCTTGTAATTCGTAATTCTTGAGATGAACAAGTGCTATTTACGAGATCCTGATTACAATAAGTACGCTGCTATTTTTGATAATCCAGTGATTTTTGTCGATAATTCGTTCAAGTGCCCCAAAAGCAAGGTTTTAGTTGAATATGTGTTAACGGCAGAAGCAATTGTCATTACAAATGAAAAAATTTTACTTAAAGAACATAAGAAATCATTTCAGAGAAGTGAATTTTGCATTGAAGCTATTGAAGGGCTATTTAAAAACGGAAGCTCTCAAATCAATAACAATACTCAACAATTTATAGTTCGTACTTGTCAACAATTGAAAATTTGTGATTCAGTGCCTTGTGTTCGTAAGTGTTGTTACGATAGTGAAATATATGCTAAAGGAAATTTAACAACTTTCTGCACAAGGGATGAACATTCTTTTCAATTTCATAGTATATATAGTATGAATACCAGCGGTGTTTTTTCCAAGCCCTCAGGTATGCGCATTGTCATAAACTAACATTTATTTTTCACAATTAGTCTGTTCCATATTAATTTTCTACATCTTTCTGAATATAGTCTATAATACGTTAGATCAAATTGCATAAAGAAAATCGAAATTTCCGTATTCGACACGAAGTCGACTACGAAGTCCCTTGAATCCTTCGAAGAAATGATACATTGCAGAATTCCACGCTTCGTTTCTGTATACATAACAAACAGTACATGCTTATACACACACACATATATATATATACACGCAAACTCAGATACGTTCGTACGCATAAGCATCCACCTTGCTGTCTTGCTTGCAAACGTATGTACACATGTGCAAGCTATGTTATCGCAACTTATTTTATGTATAATTCTTCTTGTAGATGGAGTTTCTTAACCAAACTTTCTGATTATGATCATGACATGCATATGATGAAGATGAATTGGGGACCAGTATCCCCAATTTAGGAAACTCTGGGTCTGAAGATGAACGTGATATGATTTTTTACCTGATTCTTGATAAATATGTACAAGAATGTATATACATTGTAAAGTGTAAAAATTTTCCCGACCCGCCCACTAGTGGCGTGGCAAATCGGAGAACTCTTGCGCCCATAGGCCACTAATCATACTAGAGAGTTGCAATTTGGAACGTATACTTGGGGTGACAACCCAAGTTCAACAAGTAAGAAGGCTCTAGTCGAGACGGCTCGACTACGAGATACCCTGAATCCTGCAAAAAAGTGATGCTCTTCTTCTTTACGCACATATGAGCGCGCGTTTAAACCTCCATTTCTAGATGAACGATCCTTACGAAATTTTCAGAGTATATTAAGAGTATCTAAATGTATCTATTAGCTAAATTGCAAGTCTCTAGTATTTTAAATGCGTTTTTTTTTTTCAAATTGTGGGCGAAAGAACGTGGCATCCAAAATCTGAATCACAGAGTCTGCGTATCCATAATATCTATCTAAAAATATAAATTTGAAGTCTCTAGTTCAAACGGTGTAGAAGTTATGCCCCAAAAACGTAAAAAATTGAAACGAATTTTCGAATCGAAAATTGAGTTATCGAAAAAAACAAAATAAACTCGTACTACGTAACTAACATACGAGTGCTCATGTGACATTTCAGCTCTCTAGCTTTTTAGTTTCCGAAATCTCGACGTTCATACAGACGGACAGACGAATGGGTGGACAGACGGACAGGCGGACGGACAGACGGACAGGGCTAGATCAACTTATTTTTTTATGCTGATCAAGAATATATATACTTAATGGGGTCTGCGACGTCTCCTTCTGCCTGTTACATACATTTTCACAAAACCATTACAGCCTGAATTCCCATATTCAATGGGTTCAGGGTATAAAAAGCTATGGCGGATATATCTACGCCCATTGGGGGCGTGGCAAATCGGGAAAAACGCATCTTCTACACCGTTAAAGCTAGAACGCTGAAATGATTCTAAGAAGATCGATCAAAAAGTTATATGGTGGCGTGGCAAATCGGACCTGAATATATAGTGATTTTTCAAATTGTGCTATATTTTGAACACTATTGACACTAGACACAATAAATACCACCAGCGCCACTGTCCTGATCTGAGCTTCGTTAACTAAAACCAAATAACCCACTCTGATAGGGCGGCTTCTGACCAAATGATCGAAAAATTCACATTTCAGTCACAATACACAACAATTTTAATAAACAAAAAGTTTTCTGCGGGATTCGAACCCAGGTCATTTTAAAATAGCATGTAATCGTTAGCTAAACCTTAATAATTTCACTGCTAAAGCAGCTTGTGACATAACTTACAATTCAATCGCAATTCTTGGAATACACACTTGGATGTGTATGCACATATAAACATCTGTATACATATACATACATACATATGTATACATATATATACATATGTATACATATGCATGTATGCATGTATAGACAAAATTGCTCGCCCACGGCAGCGTGGCAAATCGGAAAAGCAGTTTCTAGTGCTTAAATGCACGATTCATATGCGTATGCTTATAAATATCTTATTATCGATTGGCGCTGGCAGCAAGCATTTTATAATAAATATACAAATATAATACAGTCGAGTCTCGATAATTCGTACCCCGCTAAATCGAAAACCTCAATAATTCGTAAGAAACTGCTGGTCCCTTGAAAAAACTTCGTTAATTCGTAAAAACCCCATACATTTTGGTCCCCTCGTTAATTCGTAATTTTTCTGCCTACTCGGCCAAGATCTTGCCTCTTATAATTCTTTTCGAAACCTCTTATAATTCGTAATTTCATTTCGTAACCTCTTGTAATTCGTAATTCTTGATTTTGCTGGAAGTTAAACTACCGTTATGCCTCGAAGACTATTATGCATGGCGCCTTTTTGTCGCTTCATGTGCGAAATTTCGTTGTTCTCTCATTGGATTTAGATTTGTTTGCTCATTTTATTTGAAGCGTGAAGACGATTCGTAAAAATGTCAAGCAAAATTCTCATAGCGTTTTTTATTTTCATATCATAATGTTCCGAATAATGCAATTGATTAATTGATTAATAAGCTTGGTAAACACAATAATAAAAATAATTATGAAGAACATGAAACAATGCAAAATTACAATCTTTTTATACCCTGAACCCATTGAAAATGGGAATTCAGGGTATAATGGTTTTGTGAAAATGTATGTAACAGGCAGAAGGAGACGTCGCAGACCCCATAAAGTATATATATTCTTGATCAGCATCGAAAAATAAGTTGATCTAGCCCTGTCCGTCTGTCCGTCCGTCTGTCCGTCTGTCCGTCCGTCCGTCCGTCCGTCCGTATGAACGTCGAGATTTCGGAAACTATAAAAGCTAGAGAGCTGAAATTTCACATGAACACTCGTATGTTACCTACGCAATACGAGTTTATTTTGTTTTTTTCGATAACTCATCCAATTTCCAAATTATCGATAAAATATCTAAAATTCGTTTACATTTTTTAGGTTTTTTGGGTATAACTTCTACACCGTTTTAGCTAGAGACTTAAACTTTATATATTTAAATAGATATTATGGATACGCAGATTTTGTAGTTTTGGATGCCACGCCCCCTTCGCCCCAATTTGAAAAAAACGCATTTCAAATATTAGAGACTTGCAATTTGGCATATAGATATATTTAGATATTCTTAATATACTCAGAAAATTTCATGAAGATCGTTTATGTAGAAATGGAGTTATAAGCGTCCAATGTTCAGCCCAACCCACCCCCTAGCCAAGGCAGCAACTGCGCAGTTAGCAGAGCGCGCGCTTATAAGTGCGTAAAGAAGAAGAGTATCACTTTTTTGCAGGGTTCAGGGTATCTCGTGGTCGAGCAGTCTCGACTAGAGCCTTCTTACTTGTTACTCTCTGCTTTCTTCACACAAAAATAGATGTATGCTGGCACAAACAGCAAGCAGCTCACAAAAATTGAAATTTCTTCTGGACTCGCGACCCCATTGGTTTCCTTCTGAGCGAAGAGTATACCGAATTCTTAAACGGCTTTGCCATGCTCATGCAAAACGTTAGCGTCTTCATGATTATTTGTGGAAAGGCTATGAAAGTGTTGATGTGCATGAAGAATATTATTTCCCGATGACCATACACACACATATACACTTCCTCGCTATATGTGTAGGCATTTATGTGCCTGTGTGCGATATTCTTACTGCCTGTAGCCCTATTACCTACCAGCAGTTGATGTTCGTTCGGTTGGGTAGCTGATGTGAGCTTGCATATGCACACACATACACACAGACACACTTACACTTCCTCGCCATATGTGTAGGCAGCAAGAATATCGCACATAGGCACATAAATGCCTAAACATATGGCGAAAAGCAGACGGATCATTCAGCAGGCAGCTTCAAGTGCCCATCCTACCGAGAAGCTGCGCGTAAAATGAAATGTTAACAGCTTAACTTAACATTGTGTAGCTGCACAAGATCTACTAGAGCAGACTGTGAGAGAAAAAGTTATAGACGTAGCCATTCTCAGTGAACCACATCACTGTAAGACCAGCTGTCCCAGAACGTAGGCAACAGGGGCATGTGGCGGTTCAACGAATGTGCTTTTAGATTGTGAGGAGCAATATAGGTATGCACGTATGCAGTGTATATAAACACATGTATTTGCTGTGTGTTTATATGCACATACGTGCATGCATATATTGCTCCACACAGCGACGCGAACACTATAGGAGCAACCCTCGCGACTGGAAGGGTCAGAGAGCGGACTATAGTCCGTCTCTCTCGCTCCTATAGTGTCAGCAATTGGCTCGCGTCGCTCGACCGCAGGTCATAGGGCACCGTTAGCCGAGGTACCGCTCCAAGTGACGGACGCTGTCTTTTTGCATAGCAACAGCAGTACTTCGGCCAACGCGAAGCCGCCGCGACATTTGGCGGTCTGCTGGCGTCACCCAGATCACGCGATTGCACCGTTAGGTGGGCACGAGGGGCAGGCAGTCCCCGCTCCAGAGCCGAACAGGGCCTGCGGCGGCCCTATAAAAGGGCACCGGCGGCGTCATAGATAAAATCAGCAAAGTACGCAAGAATCAAGAGTGAAGATCGAGAGTGAAGATCGAGAGTGCAAATACAAGTCAACGCGAGTGAAGACATCGAAATACTACGATATCGACGCAGGACACCGATATCCAGGACTCGAAGCAGACAGGACATCGTGGGAGCATCCAAAGTATCCTGGGAGGATACTGCAGACACCTATAAGGACCCAGAAGTCTCGTCACAGAATTTGTGTAGGTTCACGCAGCCGTGCGAATAGGTAGAAATTGTGCGCATAAGAACCTAGGTGTGCCAAGAGCGAGTCCAGTAGTAGGAATAGCCTGTACAGCCGAGCGAACAGCCGGAGTAGACAGTGCAAATCCTGGCGTGAGCTGGAGCGCTTGGGCGAATCCTGGTGCTACTGAGCCATAATTGTCTGCTCAGCCGGAGTGCGTGAACAAACATAACACTAAACGACTATACAAGGGTGTTGTATCGCCAAATAATAATAAGTATTATAACGAGAATATACCAAGTACAAAATCAAACCCACAAAGTGTTACGCACGAACGCACAGTCGGCTGAAACTGGCCCGGCTTAGACTCGGGTATAACCGAAGGTTCGTTACAAGATACGCGGCCGATACGGTAACTTATGGCTCTACAGTTGCTACCTGGCCGACGCTTGATGAGCTTGCCGTGGATGCTAGGGGTCGGAAGGCCATTATAGCAGGCGACTAGCAGGGGTAGCCACACAGCTAATGCTAGAGGCCGTATCCTTCTGGAGATCTTCGCGACATTAGATGTTGCATTGCTCAATACTGGCCAAGAGTACACCTTCAGTAGTGCTGGATACGGATCTGTAATTGACATTACTTTTGTCACTTCATCCCTTTTTGGGGAAGCAACTCGGGCAGCGATCATACGGCACTTCTGTTCACAATGGGGGAGCCACTTGCCAGGGCGCCAAACTTGTGGAGAGAATTGTATCAGCTGGATACTTTTAATCCCTCGGCCTTTTCAGAGGCCATTCAGTCACTGAGCACATGCTGAGGCCAGAGCATGCCAAATGGTAGCCCAAATTCAGAGTGCCTGCAGTAGTAGCATGCTACGCCGCAAGCAGTTCATGCGACAACAAACGCCTATGTATTGGTGGAATGCACAAATAGGTGACATTCGACGCAAATGCATCCAGGCGAGAAGAAGCTACTAACGCGCCCACGGTAGGCCCACATGTGTAGAAAAGCAAGTAGCATACCAGACGGGCAGAAGACAGTTGAAGAAGGTCATTCGGGCAAGCAAAAGAGAATGCTTCTTAGAATTGTGCGACTCAGCCGAATATGACCCTTGGGGCAGTGCATATAAGATAGTGGTTAAAAGACTATACGCAGGTAATCAGATGCAGCCTATGGATCGTTTGGAGCTTAAATCGATTGTGGAAACGCTCTTTCCAGAAAGATTAAGCTCCATTCATGCCCCTGAGACCATGTCTGCTGAGCAGGGCTCAACGAGTACCCACATTGATTTAGTTACGGACGAGGAGATATTAGTAGCTCTCAGAGGTCTTAGACTTATTCAGCCCCAGGTCCCAGCTAGCCCTCGCCTTCCACCCAACCGCGTTCGCGGAATTATACAACGAATGTATAATTCATGAGACGTTCCCTGCAATCTGGAAAATCCAGAACTTGGTATTGCTACCTAAGGCTGGCAAACCACCAGATGAGCCATCTTCATACAGACCAATCTGTCTCTTAGATACCATGGGAAAGGTGTTCGAGAAACTGATTTGCTCTAGGCTGGAGAGTGCCATTGATAGCGCCGGAGACCTTTCACCTAACCAATTGGGTTTCCGGAAGGCCCGTTCAACAGCAGATGCGCTTGATAAAGTTGTCGGCCTGGCAGCTTCCGCCATCCAAGGCACCAGATGGAAGCACGGGACGAAGCAATACTGCATCATTGCGACTCTTGATGTGAAGAATGCCTTCAACACAGCTAGTTGGGATATGATACTGGATGCGATGTCACAATATAATATCCCTAAATATCTAAAAGAGATAGTGAGGAGCTACTTCAGAGGAAGAATACCAATATACAATACGAGTGAGGGTCCCCAAACTCATATAGTGTCAGCTGGAGTCCCCCAAGGTTCAGTGCTGGGGCCTCTCCTATGGAATATTATGTACTGCGTTTGGAACTACCAGCAGGTGCGCACACCATTGACTTTGCTGATGATGTAGCAGTCGTCACCATAGGAAAGGAGCTTAAAGATACTCTCTCAAGAATTATGCTCAACACGCGGGGACCAAGGCACCAACGACGTCTCCTCCTAACGAGCGTCATTACGTCCGTCATCCTCTATGCTGCACCAATATGGTCAAGAGCGATGGCAACGCCGAGCTATAGCCGAGGCATTTGTGCCACCTACAGACTGAGCGCAATCAGAGTCAGTTGCGCTTTTAGGACAGTCTCCGATGACGCGGCACTTGTTATTGCCGGTATGGTGCCACTGGAGGAATTGGTCGCCGAAGCCGTGGAGCGGAACATGCACGAGCCTATACGACGCGACGCTATCAGGGCGGACGGCATAGCGCGATGGCAAAGACGATGGAATAACTCAACAAAAGGGCGCTGGACGCACACGCTCATATCTGAGCTTGCACCATGGATAAACCGCAAGCACGGTGAGGTTAATTTTTATCTTACGCAGATTCTCTCGGGGCATGGATGCTTCCGGAGCTACTTGAAGCGCTTTGGCCACGAGGACACGGACGAATGCTCCTGGTGTGGACGAGGACCTGTGGAAGATGCCAAACACGTCTTATTCGAGTGCGGACGCTTCCAAGAGGAGAGGCGTTGTCTGGAAGAGGCTATGGGCCGCTCCATTAGAGCGGACAATTTAGTCAACGCCATGCTGGAATCGGAGGTAGCTTGGAATCTTACAAGCAGCTTCGCGGCTCCGCAGAGTTGAGCGGATAAGAAGACGGGGTGTCCCAGCCTAAGATAGTGCAAAACGCTTGCGAAGCAATGCTTTACGGCCGTCCCGCAAGCATCTTGTGCTATCTCTAGTCGCCTCATCCAAATAATCTAATGTAATACATAATTTTGTTAATAAACGAATACAAAAAAAAAAAAAAAAAAAAACATATGGCGAGGAAGTGTAAATGTGTATGTGTGTGCCTATGCAAGCTCACATTAGCTACCCAACCGAACGAACATCAAATGCTGGTAATTAATAGTTCTACAGGTAGCAAGAATATCGCACACAGGCACATAAATGCCTACACATATAGCGAGGAAGTGTAAATGTGTGTGAGTATGGTCATCGGGAAATAAAATTCTTGATGCACACACGAAAGTGTGTGGGTATGAAAATACCCTTTCCACAAATAATCATGAAAACGCTAACGTTTTGCATGAGCATGGCAAGGCCGTTTATGAATTCGGTGTACTCTTCGCTCAGAAGGGAACCAATGGGATCGCGTCAAAAAGAAATTTCAATTTTTGTGGGCTCTTGCCAGCATACATATATTTTTGTGAGTAGAGAGCAGAGAGTAAAAAGCATAGGGCAGAATGAGAAAGAGAGCAAGGGAAAGAGCGGCACATATCAGGCTTTTTTGGAATATTGACCGTCACCGTTGAGCGCTCGAAGCGGAATAATTTTGCCATCAGCAATTTTTCTCCCGAACTTATAAGTAAGAACCCGAGCAAATACGAAGTTTATTGGTAGCCAATGCCAAAAAAAAAGTGTGCACATTAATTTGTTCCAGTTGTTCAGTCTATGTGTTGTATGGTTAGTGATAGCAATTACCAGCAGCGCCACTGCCTTGCTCTCAGGTTAATTAACTAAAACCAAATAAGGCACTGCTAGAGTGCCTTTTGACAAAAATAAAGGAACGATCGAAAAATTCACAATTCATAGAAATTTTAGCACGCAAACTTTTGTATTCACGCATAGAAAATAGTTTTTATACTCGTATAGTGTGTACATACATCTGTAAATCTGTATCTATGTATGTATAGGAAAACATTTGTTGGTTGCCATGTACATTTGCTAATTGCCGAAATATTTCGTTTATTAAATGTTTATTAAATAAATAAACGGCGCCTACTGGAACAGAGTCTCTCGCAGTTAGTTGCGCCTAATCGCAACGTTCCATTGAAATTGGGAATTCAGGGTATAATGGTTTTGTTAAAATGTATGTAACAGGCAGAAGGAGAAGTCGCAGACCCTGAAATTTTCAGAATAGATTTAGAGTATCTAAATGTGTCTATGTGTCAAATCGCAGATGAAGATCGTCCATCTAGAAATGGAGTTATGAGCGTCCAAAGTTCAGCCCAACCCACCGCCAAGGCACGGCAGCAATTGCGCAGTTAGCAGAGCGCGCGCTTATACGTGCGTAAAGAAGAAGAGTATCACTTTTTTTTGCAGGGTTCAGGATATCTCATAGTCGAGCCGTCTCGACTAGAGCCTTCTTACTTGTTTTATGTTAGAATAGTATATTACACGCGCAGTACGAGTTTGTTTCAGCAATTCGATAATGACCGAGCAAGCTAGACAGCGGAACAGCAAGACGCCTACAATACTTACATACATACAGCCGTAGAAGCGTAGATCTGCGTGTGTATGTGCGTGGTTTTCCATGTATAGTTTGTTACTCATACAGAATCGAAACGAAGCATCCTTGGAATATTATTCGTTCGAAGAAGGGTTCAGGGGATCTTGTAGTCTAGCAGTTTCGACTACAGCTTTCTTACTTGTGTGCTCATAAATTTTTGTATACCCTGAATTAATTGAAGATGGGAATTCAGGTAATGATGGATTTGTAAGACGTGTTCATTTTATTTTTTTATAACATATCCCATCTCCTTATTATCCATAAATAATCAGTAATTCGTTTACTTTTTCTTTGTTTTTTAAGCATAGCATTTGATATTCAGATAGATATTATGGATACGAAGATTCAATTACGCAGTTAACAGATCGTGCGCTTTTGCGAGCGTAAAAAAGAAGAATATTACTTTTATGCAGACTTCAGGAGAACATTTTACTTGTTGTTTTTAAACCCCGTTCAATGGAAACCCCGGTAAATCGAAAACCTCTGTAATTCGTAAAAAATTCTGTTCCCTAGCCATTACGAATTATCGAGACTCGACTGTATATATATTCTTGATTGGCTCAAAAATATAAGTTGATGTAGCCCTGTTCGTCCGTATGAATGTCGAGATTTCGGAAACGAAAAGCTAGAGAGCTGAAATTTCACATGAATACTCGCATGCTTACGAGTTTATTTATTAATTTTTTTTTTATAACTCATCCCATTTGTTAATTATCGGTAAAAATCGAACATTCGTTTACTCTTTTTAAATTTGTATATTGAGATAGATATTATGGATACAAAGATTCTGTAATTTTCAGATTTCGGATGCCACGCCTCTTTAACCCTTAATTTATAGAAACCCATTTCAAATAGTAGAGATTTGCAATTTGGCACATAGATAGATTTAGATACTCCTAATCTATTCTGAAAATTTCATGAAGATCGTCCATCTAGAAATGGAGTTATAAGTGTCCAAAGTTCAGCCCAACCCGCAGTTAGCAGAGCGCGCGCTCATAAGTGAGTAAAGGAGAAGAGTATCACTTTTTTGCAGGGTTCGGGGTATCTCGTAGTCGAGCCGTCTCGACTAGAGCCTTTTTACTTATTATTTGCTCGAACTTAATTTATATTCATAATCTTGTATTTCAGTATTCGGAGTCTTAACCGGCTTAGAGTGCCCGAAGTTTCGTTTGGATCCAGATTCATTTCCGGATGAATTCCACGTAATAAGTGCAAGTACAGGATCGTTGCTTATTACGAGCACAAATAAAATTTACTCAAATAATCAATATTGCATTGAAAAAATACGAAATTCATCTTTTGCTGATCAAAAGGTAAATTCTTTTAAGCTTATAAAGTGTTAAAACCTTTTTATTTTTTTACAGCCAGATTAAAGAAGAAGAGTATTAATTTTTTTGCAGGGTTCAGGGTATCTCGTAGACAAGCGGTCTCGACTAGAGTCTTCTTACTTGTAAAAAATATTTTTTTTAATTTATTTATTTTATTTTAAGACGGAAGTTAACTGAGGTATATTGTATAAGGAAAACATTCCCGTTTAATGTCAGTTTGATTGTGTTATTTAACAAACCAGTATAGTGATGAATTCCTTTACTCACCTGATTTTTGTGTTCGTGTGTAATGTTTTAATAAACTTGATTATCGTTTTAAGGCACCGGCTCATCGCATTTTTTCCCTTGGAGGTAAAATTAGTAATCGTTTTCACGGAGTTGTAATGGGTACAAATTTTTTTATACAAATTGTGATGTAACAATTCTTATTATTTGGATTATTATTATTATTATTATAATATTATTGTTTCATTATTAATATTATTAAATTTAAAATTTGTTGCAAAATGTTGCATGTGCACTGATGCAGGACGTATCTTTGTTTGGAGTTTGGTTGGAGGACGATACGAAAACTGCGGCCATATAGATTTTCTGTGCCATTAGACAGCTGCTACAAGAGAGCTAAGGGATGTAAAAGAAAGGTTATTTCCAGAAGCATGGAAAGAGCAGAGACTTGTGCTCATTAGCATAGTGATCCCAACACACCATCGACACACCGTCCATTGTGAATGCTAAATACAGCTGGCAATCTGTTAAAAAAGCTCCTAAAACTAAGACTCTTCGCTGAAGTAGAGGTCGCTGGAAGACTTAGCCCCAGACAGCATGGTTTCAGGGCTGGAAAATCCACAATGGAAGCAATCGACGAAGTGGTTCGGACAGTCAGAACAACGCAAAGAGGGAATGCATACTTGCGCCTAGTAGTTCTGCTAGTAACGCTTGATGTCAAAAACGCTTTTAATGGTGTTAGGTGGACCGATATGATTGCTTCCTTCGAGCAACGTTTTCGAATATAGGAGTACCTATTGCATATGATGAGGAGCTACTTGCAGGATTGAGTACTCCTGTATGCCACACTGACTAGTACAAAATGCTACAGAGAGCAAAAAACAGAGCTACTTCTGCTTACAGCAGATTCCAACCGAAATTGAAATGCAAGTACGCAGATGCCAAATAAGCACCCGAAGGACATTGAACTATCAAGACGTTAGACTAGATAGTAAACTTACGAAAAACGGCTCCAGTAACGGGCTCACTGAGTAGACTGACGACGAACGCTACACTACTCTATGGTAGCGAAGTATGGGCGGAGACTCTAAATGTTAAAGTAAGGCGAAAACTGGTGTTACCCATGCAGAGAAGACCAGCTTTGCGGTTAACATCGGCGTATCGCGTATGAAGTCATTTGTAACGACGAAATATGAAAAGTTGTAAACTATTTACTTAAAAAATATATGTTTCTATAAACTTGGAAAAAATTACAGCAACAATTAATGTTAGCAATCTGCACACCAATGGAATTCTCTTGGTCAGTTTTCCCAAAAGCTTGAAACACAAGCCGGCATAGCTAAGATCAGCAAACTTAAGTGACCAACTTAAGGGACCTAGCGAAAAGATCTCTGAATTTCGAATTGCATCTTTTAAAAATAGTTGCAACAAAAAATTACAATAATTACATAATACACACCATAATAAATAATGAACATGAAAGGTCTTATCAAGAGCTATTTTAAGATTCGTTTATGCCAGAGACCGTAACAGTTATAACTTTTATAAAAAAAATTAAGAAATAATAATTATTTTTTTGAGTTATTAAAAACAAATTATTTTTAATTATTATAATTGATTTTTATGATAAAAATGAAAAATATTTATTACAAATCAATTTTTATATAAAAATCAAATCATAACTTTTATTTTTTAATTTTTATTATAAAAATCAAAAATAAAAGTTTTGATTTGATTTTTATTTTAAAAATTAAAATAAAAATCGAATTGTTATATCATTTGATACAAAGGAGCTAGATCATATATAGACCTATATATATGATCTACGCATTAATACCTTTCAGATGATATATAATATGTATGTAAATATGTATTTGTGTATGTATATTTAGTTATCTGTTGAGACAGTTGCCTTAGGCTTCATATTCAGCGAGTAATGTGTAGCCACAAATGATTCAAAGAGATAGATTGAATTAAATACTAATCACTATATATATGTACATATAGATAGCACTAAAGCTTAACGACATACTCAAAGTGAGTCTCAGAAGAAGAAAACTAAATTTTCTGTTTCCATATCAAAATGCGAGGTCGAAAGAGCGCGTGTGCAATTGGTAAAAGATGATTCTGCTACTTGATTCTGCATTATTCAAAGCGCTGACAATACCGTAATATCATGTGAATGTGAAACAGCTTGTCACAAAATAAGTATTAGCTCGAAAAGTCCGTCTTAACAGATCAATTTAATATTAAGACGCTATCGGTCAAAACTCACATTGTTTCTCGATATTCAAAAGGTATTCTGGATTTAAGCGTTCAGTACTATAGAAATCATGCAATTGAAGTGAAGACATGGGGACATGAAGACACAGGGCTCTATTTGAGCATGGAAATCGAAAAATATATATGTATATATATATATATATATATATAGTATAGACATAATATTTTTATATTATATATAGTGATTATTATTTAGTTCCATCTCTTTCACTCACTTGTGGCTACACATTACTCGCTGAATATGAAGCCTAAGGCAACTGTCTCAACAGATAACTAAATATACATACACAAATACATATTTACATACATATTATATATCATCTGAAATGTATTAATGCGTAGATCATATATATAGGTCTATATATATGTTCCTTTGTATCAAATGATATAACAAGTCGATTTTTATTTTAAAAATTAAAATATAGATAACACTAAAATCATAACTTTTATTTTTTATTTTTATAATAAAAATTGAAAATAAAAGTTATGATTTGATTTGATTTTTATATAAAAATTTATTTGTAATAAATATTTTTGATTTTCATCATAAAAATCAATTATAATAATTAAAAACCAATTTTTTATTAAAAATTGCAAATAAAAGTTTATCCTTTTTTTAAATTCGCCGTAAAAAAATAACTATATGCCTTTTTTTCCCACTCTTCCTGGTTATTTTTTTGTGCTTGATTTTTTTTAAAAGTCATAACTGTTATTTGCGGTCCCTGGTTTATGCATACATAAACAAGTAAGAACGTTGCAGTTAGGCGCAACGAACTGCGAAATACTTTGTTGCCATAGGTACATCCTATTTATTTAATAAACATTTAATTAACGAAATATTTCGGCAATCAGAAACATACATACATACTAGAGGTGCCAAACTATCGATGGTGGGCGCCATCGATTGTGGACGATAGTAATTTTTCAAACATCGATTGTAGTCGATAGTACCATCGATAGTGGTCGATAGCCGCAATAAGAAAACAGTGATTGAAAATCATTGAAATTTGTAAGAAATAACAAATCATTTGAATTTTAATTCATAAACGACATTTTAAAACTATATTTTTTATTTTATAATATTAATTTTATATTATAGCGAAAGACTTTTGTTTAAAAATAGCAAAACGTTCACATTTTCTTCTTTAAGCCGTGTTCGCCTATCAGAAACAGTTTGTCCCGCCTTGCTAAAAGCTCTTTCCGACTCTACAGACGTTGCGGGGATGCATAAATATTTAAACATCTAACACAACTAAGGCATCTGGCAAATTTCTTATCATCAGATCTTTTAAAATAATTCCATACATCCGAAATTTTACTTTTCTTTTTTTGTGCAGGCTTCTCCAACACAAAATTTTTTTCGCTGTCAGTGCTGTTGAAATCGCAACTTTACACTTTTTAATATTTGTACACAAGCGACGCCAAAAATAAAAAGCGCGAATATTTGCTCGATAGTGCCCTCCCATCGATGGTGACGATAGTGCAATCGATAGTTTGGCACCTCTAATACATACAAACGTTTTTCCTATACATATATACATACATACAGATTTACACATGTACACACTATACGAGTATACACATTTCTATGTATATTTATTATAAAATGCTTGCTGTCAATTGATAATAATTTATAAACATACGCATATGAATTGTGCATTTAAGCAAAAACTAAAACAACTTTTCCAATTTGCCACGCTGCGTGGCAAGCAGTTTTTCTATGCATGCATATATGTATGTATATATGTGTACACAGATGCTTGTACATGTATACACATCCAAGTGTGTATACAGTGGACCAAAAAAGTATTGGCACACCAAGAATCATAAAGTTTAGGAAACTTTAACATTTGTTTCATTGGGATTACAAAAATAACAAAAATGTTAAAATAATAAAAAATATTTTAAAATAAAAATTAATATTTTGTGGGGCCACCTTTGGCCTCAATCACGGCTTGGAGGCGTCTCCTCATAGTTCCAACTAATTTGGATGTCTCCTGTGAAGATATTTTTTCCCATTCGGTACTAAGTGCCGTTTTTTGGGAATCCTTCGATGTTATATGGTGCATCCTTATTTTTTTTTATCAAGTAAAGCCCATATGTGCTCAATGGGATTAAGGTCGGGTGATTGGAGAGGCGTTTTAAGCTGCTTACAATGATAAATAAGCCAATTCTGCACAAAAAATGACGAGTGTTTGGGATCATTGTCTTGTTGGAACAGCCATTGTGTTCCATTAAGGCCCAACTTCCCAACACTGGGGGTCAAATTATTTTTCAAAATATCCAAGAAACCATATTTATCCATGGTTCCATCAATAAAAGCTAGTTGACCAACTCCAGATGCCGCACAACATCCCCATACCATCACATTTCCGCCGCCGTGTTTTACAGTTTTGCGGAGATTTTTTTCTTGCAGCTCTTTGTTGGCTTTGCGCCACACTTTTGGCTGCCATCAGACCCAAAAAGGTTGAATTTGGACTCATCACTGAAATTTACATTGTTCCAGAATGAGTCCGGCTGGCTTACGTATCTCTTAGCAAAGTCCAGCCTCTTCGCCTTATTTACTTTTGAAATAAAAGGCTTCCGCCGCGGAACTCTGCCATGATACCCAGCCTTATTCAGTGTATTTCGCACGGTTTGTGGGCAAAACTTAGCTCCAATAGAATCTTGCAGTTCCTGGCACAATTTAACTGCAGACTGCATCGGCTCCTGGTTCACAGTGGCCACAATAAGCCTTTCCTGACGTGGGCTACATTTTTTTAGGACGCCCAGCTCGTCTGTTTGGTTCCACTTTTCCGCTGGAACCATAATGTTTAATAACATTTCGCACACTCGAGAATGACCTATCGACTAGTTCTCCAATTTCTCGATTGGATTTATTTTTGCAGTACAAACTTATTATAATTTTTCGCGTTTCCAACGAAATTTCTGATCCTCTGCCCATTTTTGATGATGTATTAGAGAAATTAACTTAAAATTGATGCTAAACGTATAATATTTTCAAGCGCTTGTGTGTAAGAGAAGCATAGAATAAAACAAAACGAAAAAAATACGGGACTTTACCGTTACAATATAGCAAATCGTCGGGCAACACAAGAAAGTGTGCCAATACTTTTTTGGCGTGAATTTGTATATATATATATATATATATATTTTAACAACAAAAGTAGCGCACAACTGAATTCCTTGCAAAACCCCAAAATCATTCATTGAGGTAGGCACAGACCACATCCCCTATACCTATGTAAATGTGTGTTGCAGGCTGCAATTTGCAGCCCACAAGATTTGAAATTCGTATAGACAGCGAGAGTATCGCACACAGGCACATAAATGCTTAATACTGTGTGTGTGTATACTCATCGCAATATCATATTCTTTATGCGCATGAGCGCTTTCCCCCTTCCCACATATAGTCATGAAAAGTGAAAATTTGCATGAGTATGGCGAAGCCGCTTACTAATTCGGTATACTCTATACATATATATAAGTTTATAATTTATTAATTTCTTTACTTTGATCTTTGCACGAAGTTAAAACAATAAAATAGAATTATAGCTTGTTTGTTTATTGGTCAAATCCAAACTAAAAACTAAAGTACAAAATGTTCTTATAACAAGCTAGCCCTGACCTATACTCGCTGTGTCAGCGATTATGATGAGTGTGATGGAATGCTGACGGCAGCGTAGTGCAGAGTTTGTCATAGTTGGCATTAAACATTGTTGCAACTTTGCTGATACGCAGAATTGCAGTCGTTGACTTTTGTCATGCCGGATATGTTAACTCCTCCCTCACTAGTTAGAAAGCCGGCCTTGGTCTTCCTTAAGGTGTCGATGACAGCACATATCGAGGATTGTTGTTTATTTTTTTTGCATTTATGATAAATCTTAAGGACGACGATACTCTTAATCTATTCTAAAAAATGGAGTTATAAACGTCCAAAGTTCAGCCCAACCCACCCCCAAGACACGGCAGCAACTGCGCAGTTAGCAGAGCGCGCGCTCATAAGTGCGTAAAGAAGAAGAGTATCACATTTTTTGCAGGGTTCAGGGTATCTCGTTTACTTAATTCAAAGTTGAGGTAGGCACACGCCCAATATTCGAGACCCATGCACGAAACATGCAAATGCCCCAGGCAGAGCATTCATTCAAATGCCTATACAAGTGATACTCGGCGATTGTGATTATCACATCACAAACGTACAAATTATGATTTCGATATATTACCGTCTATTCGTGAGCAACGCACTGAATCAAACAGGTTAGATGAATCGCAACTTGCTGCTTTATTGGATAAATTCAAACTGACTGTAAAGTACAAAATATTGTTACACTAAGCTAGTCCTGACCTATAATCGCTGAATCAGCGATTATGTTTGTTGTATTATGTTACGACGTCGCGACGATAGCGCGGCGCAATGTTTGGCACAGTTGGCACCAAGCATTGACTCAATTCTGCTGATCGTGCAGAATTGCAGTCGTTGACTTTGCTGGCCGGATGTGTTAACTCCTCCCTCACTAGTTTGAAGGCCGTCCTCGGTTTTCCTCAAGGTGTCAATGACAGCCAGTATCGAGACTTGTTGTTTATTCTGTCTGTATTTCCGATAAGTCTTAAAGATGACGAAACCGATGACCAGGGTGGCGAGGAATGCTGCAAACATCATGGGCCATACTGACAGTTTCTTTTCGATATTGCCAATATATTGGGGATTCTCAAAGTTGAGCCTCTGATACGGCATGCTCAAAATCTCTGGGTGGCCAGTTATATTTAGGGCAGCCGATACTGCCGATCCTGGGTGACGGCTGACTATGTTTTTTGTATTTTTGTACAGGGACCCATTTACATAGATCCCTCATAAAACTTAAGTGTGTGCGATGGATGATTTTGTCTGTGCCTCCAAAAAGTAGTTGCTGCGCACAGGTTTCTGATTTTAGGATATTATGCTAGGATATTTAATGAGGAAGTGTACAAAAAATTTGATTTAACATAACTTTTATGTAAGCTATTTCAATTAAATCAGTTATGGTTAAATCTGTAAAGTGCTCATTTAAAATTTGGCTTATGTCATTAGAGTCAAGGATTACTGGGTTTATAATTTAGCGAGTGTAATAGACATTAGTGTTTTTATTTAGTTCAGAAATTACAAATTTATTTCTTGTGAGTAATGTTTGGTAGAGGTGTCCTGTGTCGATCTGTTTCTTTTTGGCAAACCTAATTATCGTATCAACGGAATCTGTTAAGTTATTAATTTTTTCCTGTACCTTAGTGTTTATAAGTACCTGTTGGTTAACTGACTCAGTCAACTTTTGCTGATAAAATTTCAGTTGCCCAAAGTCGTCAAAATCAGGAGTTCCTGCTACTACCTTTAATGATACTCCTAAATTGTGTATGATGCCTATTAACTGTTTCTAGAAATGATCTAATATGATCTAAATCGGATTTAAGAATTATTCTCATGTGAGACTGGGGAAAATATTCCATAAGTTTCCTCAGCGATTTCCGAGTACATTGTTAGATTAGAGGTATGCCCTAAAATTCTAAAGTCTTCCCAAATAATTTCGTTTCCGTCCATGATGGGAATATAGTCCAAGTTCGAATAAATGATAATTCCCCCAGCTGTCGCTACTACTAAAAGTAGGAAGCGTAGAATCCAAACCTTTGTATAGATACGGAGCAGAATAAGTACTGGATAGTTTTTCTTTTTATTTTATGTTATCCTTATATACCTCCCTCCCCTTTATAAGAACCTTTGACCCCAAATCGGCTTCCACAGTGACTTCTTCAAATAATGGAGTTAACTTGTTACCAAGTTCTATTTCTTCTGTCTGCATTTTGTCTTCGTAATAGCAGATCTTGCGCTTTAGATATTCTAACTTTTATTTCTGCTTCTAATTCGGCGTGGATTATGTCAATTGGGTTTTTGTTAACGACGGAGTAAATTATTTTATTGTATTATATTGTTGCTTGAAATATAACGTCCGTTATTGGTTAGAAAATATTTTTTTTCTGTAGAAAAAATGTCAATATGAAGAATTTCTCCAACTTGGTTAGGGACTGGCGCGTCGGTTGTATTTGCTTTTTTACAAATTTTACAATTTGCAACTCTTTCATTTCATTTTTGGAAAACAGGGAGCTATTTCTAAAAAATTGACCCCTTGATCCTCATCTTCTAAATCTGATACCTCCGCTACTGGTGATACTCTTGTTCCGATTGACTTGCAGAATTTACATCTTGTGAAAGATGATTAATTCTCTGTTGTTTGGGATCGGTATACCTAGATGTGCCACTATTTGCTCTCTTTGGTACTTGATTTTGATATTGGCCAAAACTGCCTTGGTTTTGCTATTGAGTTGTTTGTCTGAACCGAGATGAATTGTCAATAACCATAGGTTGGGGTGATTCTTGTTTTATATTCAGGTATTGGGTATTGTGGTATTGGGTCTTCTGCTTGTAAAATGGAGTTTTTGGGAATTACTTTCTATAGTAGATTGCTTCTGCTGTCTCTGTTAATGACGCTGAGCTTTCTCCAACTATTTCTTGCGAAACTACTAGCGAATTGGAAGCGTTCGTGATTAGAATCAACTTCCTGTGCTAGAGCCAAAGCTGGTGGCAAATTGTTTGGGTCTTGCTGAGAAGAGAATATCACTAAGAGACTTCCTTGTGCCTGAGATAAACACTCTCAATGCATTTGCTCTGTACTTCTTATTAAGAGAAGCAGCTGTACTGGAATCGTATGTCATAATTGTTTTATTTATAAGCAATGCCAGTTTCTTTTCAATTTCCTCATAGTATTGCATTATTGTTAAGGTACCCTGGCGTAGAACGGACAACTCTTGCTCTATTATATAGATGGGGCGTTTATCGGCATACGTAAAATAATGTCTGCTTATAATTGCCTTAAAATTTAGCGGTGTGTCATATAACGACAGTACCATATCAGCAGGGCCTTTTATTTTGTTCCTAATAATACCCAGTGCCTTATAATGCTTAGAGCTCCTGCATAGCTTTCGAAGATTTTGTACGCAGTGTGGGCGGCTTTCCGCAACGAAACATAAGTTTGGAGCTTTCCTTCGAAGTCAGGAACCGATTTTGTCGTATCTAATGTTTCATCGCATCGGATACCTGGAATTATTTCTGGATCTTTAAAAACTTCGACCTCGGGTACGGACACTGATAAATACTCAAATTCGTTTCAAATTTCATTTACTTTATTTTTTTTTTCTTTTTTTTTAACAAACCAAATTAAAGACAAGTAAGAACGTTGCAGTTAGGCGCAACTAACTGCGATATACTTTGTTCCCATAGGTGCATCTTATTTATTTAATAAACATTTAATTAACGAAATATTTCGGCAATAAGAAAACGTACATGGCAAGCAACAAACGTTTTTCCTACACATATATACAGATTTACACATGTACACACTATACGAGTATACACACAATTTTCTATGTATGCATACAAAAGTTTGCATGCCAGAATATTCTACGAATTGTGACTGAATTGGGAATTTTTCGATCGTTACTTTAGTTTTGTCAGAGACGCTCTATCAATGCCTTATTTGGTTTTAGTTAACACTACTCATATTAGGTCAGTGGCGCTGATGGTAAGCGCTATGTAAGCTATACTTGGGTGCGTGGGTTCGAATCCCGCAAAAAACTTTTTTTTTTTCAAAAATTATTATTTTTTAATTTTTTATACTTTGTTTCCGAAGGGGAAAAAGTATATTGGGTTTGTGCAATGTCAGCTCTTTGTTGGCTTTGCGCCACACTTTTGGCTGCCATCAGACCCAAAAAGGTTGAATTTGGACTCATCACTGAAAATTACATTGTTCCAGAATGAGTCCGGCTGGCTTACGTATCTCTTAGCAAAGTCCAGCCTCTTCGCCTTATTTACTTTTGAAATAAAAGGCTTCCGCCGCGGAACTCTGCCATGATACCCAGCCTTATTCAGTGTATTTCGCACGGTTTGTGGGCAAAACTTAGCTCCAATAGAATCTTGCAGTTCCTGGCACAATTTAACTGCAGACTGCATCGGCTCCTGGTTCACAGTGGCCACAATAAGCCTTTCCTGACGTGGGCTACATTTTTTTAGGACGCCCAGCTCGTCTGTTTGGTTCCACTTTTCCGCTGGAACCATAATGTTTAATAACATTTCGCACACTCGAGAATGACCTATCGACTAGTTCTCCAATTTCTCGATAGGATTTATTTTTGCAGTACAAACTTATTATAATTTTTCGCGTTTCCAACGAAATTTCTGATCCTCTGCCCATTTTTGATGATGTATTAGAGAAATTAACTTAAAATTGATGCTAAACGTATAATATTTTCAAGCGCTTGTGTGTAAGAGAAGCATAGAGTAAAACAAAACGAAAAAAAAAACGGGACTTTACCGTTACAATATAGCAAATCGTCGGGCAACACAAGAAAGTGTGCCAATACTTTTTTGGCGTGAATTTGTATATATATATATATATATATATATATATATATATATATATATATATATATATATATATATATATATATATATATATATATATATTTTAACAACAAAAGTAGCGCACAACTGAATTCCTTGCAAAACCCCAAAATCATTCATTGAGGTAGGCACAGACCACATCCCCTATACCTATGTAAATGTGTGTTGCAGGCTGCAATTTGCAGCCCACAAGATTTGAAATTCGTATAGACAGCGAGAGTATCGCACACAGGCACATAAATGCTTAATACTGTGTGTGTGTATACTCATCGCAATATCATATTCTTTATGCGCATGAGCGCTTTCCCCCTTCCCACATATAGTCATGAAAAGTGAAAATTTGCATGAGTATGGCGAAGCCGCTTACTAATTCGGTATACTCTATACATATATATAAGTTTATAATTTATTAATTTCTTTACTTTGATCTTTGCACGAAGTTAAAACAATAAAATAGAATTATAGCTTGTTTGTTTATTGGTCAAATCCAAACTAAAAACTAAAGTACAAAATGTTCTTATAACAAGCTAGCCCTGACCTATACTCGCTGTGTCAGCGATTATGATGAGTGTGATGGAATGCTGACGGCAGCGTAGTGCAGAGTTTGTCATAGTTGGCATTAAACATTGTTGCAACTTTGCTGATACGCAGAATTGCAGTCGTTGACTTTTGTCATGCCGGATATGTTAACTCCTCCCTCACTAGTTAGAAAGCCGGCCTTGGTCTTCCTTAAGGTGTCGATGACAGCACATATCGAGGATTGTTGTTTATTTTTTTTGCATTTATGATAAATCTTAAGGACGACGATACTCTTAATCTATTCTAAAAAATGGAGTTATAAACGTCCAAAGTTCAGCCCAACCCACCCCCAAGACACGGCAGCAACTGCGCAGTTAGCAGAGCGCGCGCTCATAAGTGCGTAAAGAAGAAGAGTATCACATTTTTTGCAGGGTTCAGGGTATCTCGTTTACTTAATTCAAAGTTGAGGTAGGCACACGCCCAATATTCGAGACCCATGCACGAAACATGCAAATGCCCCAGGCAGAGCATTCATTCAAATGCCTATACAAGTGATACTCGGCGATTGTGATTATCACATCACAAACGTACAAATTATGATTTCGATATATTACCGTCTATTCGTGAGCAACGCACTGAATCAAACAGGTTAGATGAATCGCAACTTGCTGCTTTATTGGATAAATTCAAACTGACTGTAAAGTACAAAATATTGTTACACTAAGCTAGTCCTGACCTATAATCGCTGAATCAGCGATTATGTTTGTTGTATTATGTTACGACGTCGCGACGATAGCGCGGCGCAATGTTTGGCACAGTTGGCACCAAGCATTGACTCAATTCTGCTGATCGTGCAGAATTGCAGTCGTTGACTTTTGCTGGCCGGATGTGTTAACTCCTCCCTCACTAGTTTGAAGGCCGTCCTCGGTTTTCCTCAAGGTGTCAATGACAGCCAGTATCGAGACTTGTTGTTTATTCTGTCTGTATTTCCGATAAGTCTTAAAGATGACGAAACCGATGACCAGGGTGGCGAGGAATGCTGCAAACATCATGGGCCATACTGACAGTTTCTTTTCGATATTGCCAATATATTGGGGATTCTCAAAGTTGAGCCTCTGATACGGCATGCTCAAAATCTCTGGGTGGCCAGTTATATTTAGGGCAGCCGATACTGCCGATCCTGGGTGACGGCTGACTATGTTTTTTGTATTTTTGTACAGGGACCCATTTACATAGATCCCTCATAAAACTTAAGTGCGATGGATGATTTTGTCTGTGCCTCCAAAAAGTAGTTGCTGCGCACAGGTTTCTGATTTTAGGATATTATGCTAGGATATTTAATGAGGAAGTGTACAAAAAATTTGATTTAACATAACTTTTATGTAAGCTATTTCAATTAAATCAGTTATGGTTAAATCTGTAAAGTGCTCATTTAAAATTTGGCTTATGTCATTAGAGTCAAGGATTACTGGGTTTATAATTTAGCGAGTGTAATAGACATTAGTGTTTTTATTTAGTTCAGAAATTACAAATTTATTTCTTGTGAGTAATGTTTGGTAGAGGTGTCCTGTGTCGATCTGTTTCTTTTTGGCAAACCTAATTATCGTATCAACGGAATCTGTTAAGTTATTAATTTTTTCCTGTACCTTAGTGTTTATAAGTACCTGTTGGTTAACTGACTCAGTCAACTTTTGCTGATAAAATTTCAGTTGCCCAAAGTCGTCAAAATCAGGAGTTCCTGCTACTACCTTTAATGATACTCCTAAATTGTGTATGATGCCTATTAACTGTTTCTAGAAATGATCTAATATGATCTAAATCGGATTTAAGAATTATTCTCATGTGAGACTGGGGAAAATATTCCATAAGTTTCCTCAGCGATTTCCGAGTACATTGTTAGATTAGAGGTATGCCCTAAAATTCTAAAGTCTTCCCAAATAATTTCGTTTCCGTCCATGATGGGAATATAGTCCAAGTTCGAATAAATGATAATTCCCCCAGCTGTCGCTACTACTAAAAGTAGGAAGCGTAGAATCCAAACCTTTGTATAGATACGGAGCAGAATAAGTACTGGATAGTTTTTCTTTTTATTTTATGTTATCCTTATATACCTCCCTCCCCTTTATAAGAACCTTTGACCCCAAATCGGCTTCCACAGTGACTTCTTCAAATAATGGAGTTAACTTGTTACCAAGTTCTATTTCTTCTGTCTGCATTTTGTCTTCGTAATAGAAGATCTTGCGCTTTAGATATTCTAACTTTTATTTCTGCTTCTAATTCGGCGTGGATTATGTCAATTGGGTTTTTGTTAACGACGGAGTAAATTATTTTATTGTATTATATTGTTGCTTGAAATATAACGTCCGTTATTGGTTAGAAAATATTTTTTTTCTGTAGAAAAAATGTCAATATGAAGAATTTCTCCTACTTGGTTAGGGACTGGCGTGTCGGTTGTATTTGCTTTTTTACAAATTTTACAATTTGCAACTCTTTCATTTGTCAAACGAGCCATTTTTGGAAAACAGGGAGCTATTTCTAAAAAATTTACCCCTTGATCCTCATCTTCTAAATCTGATACCTCCGCTACTGGTGATACTCTTGTTCCGATTGACTTGCAGAATTTACATCTTGTGAAAGATGATTAATTCTCTGTTGTTTGGGATCGGTATACCTACATAGATGTGCCACTATTTGCTCTCTTTGGTACTTGATTTTGATATTGGCCAAAACTGCCTTGGTTTTGCTATTGAGTTGTTTGTCTGAACCGAGATGAATTGTCAATAACCATAGGTTGGGGTGATTCTTGTTTTATATTCAGGTATTGGGTATTGTGGTATTGGGTCTTCTGCTTGTAAAATGGAGTTTTTGGGAATTACTTTCTATAGTAGATTGCTTCTGCTGTCTCTGTTAATGACGCTGAGCTTTCTCCAACTATTTCTTGCGAAACTACTAGCGAATTGGAAGCGTTCGTGATTAGAATCAACTTCCTGTGCTAGAGCCAAAGCTGGTGGCAAATTGTTTGGGTCTTGCTGAGAAGAGAATATCACTAAGAGACTTCCTTGTGCCTGAGATAAACACTCTCAATGCATTTGCTCTGTACTTCTTATTAAGAGAAGCAGCTGTACTGGAATCGTATGTCATAATTGTTTTATTTATAAGCAATGCCAGTTTCTTTTCAATTTCCTCATAGTATTGCATTATTGTATTCTACTGGCGTAGAACGGACAACTCTTGCTCTATTATATAGATGGGGCGTTTATCGGCATACGTAAAATAATGTCTGCTTATAATTGCCTTAAAATTTAGCGGTGTGTCATATAACGACAGTACCATATCAGCAGGGCCTTTTATTTTGTTCCTAATAATACCCAGTGCCTTATAATGCTTAGAGCTCCTGCATAGCTTTCGAAGATTTTGTACGCAGTGTGGGCGGCTTTCCGCAACGAAACATAAGTTTGGAGCTTTCCTTCGAAGTCAGGAACCGATTTTGTCGTATCTAATGTTTCATCGCATAGGATACCTGGAATTATTTCTGGATCTTTAAAAACTTCGACCTCGGGTACGGACACTGATAAATACTCAAATTCGTTTCAAATTTCATTTACTTTATTTTTTTTTTCTTTTTTTTTAACAAACCAAATTAAAGACAAGTAACAACGTTGCAGTTAGGCGCAACTAACTGCGATATACTTTGTTCCCATAGGTGCATCTTATTTATTTAATAAACATTTAATTAACGAAATATTTCGGCAATAAGAAAACGTACATGGCAAGCAACAAACGTTTTTCCTACACATATATACAGATTTACACATGTACACACTATACGAGTATACACACAATTTTCTATGTATGCATACAAAAGTTTGCATGCCAGAATATTCTACGAATTGTGACTGAATTGGGAATTTTTCGATCGTTACTTTAGTTTTGTCAGAGACGCTCTATCAATGCCTTATTTGGTTTTAGTTAACACTACTCATATTAGGTCAGTGGCGCTGATGGTAAGCGCTATGTAAGCTATACTTGGGTGCGTGGGTTCGAATCCCGCAAAAAACTTTTTTTTTTTCAAAAATTATTATTTTTTAATTTTTTATACTTTGTTTCCGAAGGGGAAAAAGTATATTGGGTTTGTGCAATGTCCGTCTTGCTGTCCGTCCGTCTGTCCGTATGAACGCAATATTTTTCGGCGCTATTAGAGCTAGAGACTTGAAATTTTAAACATATACTCATATATGTCCCCGAATTATAAAGTGTTAAAATTTTCCCGATCCGCCCACTAGGGGCGTGGCAAATCGGAAAACTCTTCTGCCCATAGTCAAGTTAGCATACTAGATGATGAGCTAGAGAGTTGCAATTTGGAATGTATACTCGGGGTGACAACCCAAGTTCAAAAAGCTATAGTGGATATATCTACGCCCACAGGGGGCGTGGCAAACCGCAGTTTATATCTCCTACAGTTTAAGAGCTAGAAGCTTGAAAATTGGATGGTTGAGTTACTAATGTTCTCCCCTATCGATGCCCCAAAAATAATTTTTCAGCCTCTTTGGGGGCGTGGCATATCGAAAAATACCCTGTAATTTTCGCATTTTTGGAATGTAAGCAACCAAATTTTGCAGTCATGTTAGTGTCAGCCCTTTCTAAGAACTGGCAAAAAATTATGCGTCTACGCCCACTGGGGGCGTTGCAAATCGGCAAAGAAGTTAGTTGTGTCCAACTGCATAATTCATGCATATAATAGCTTAGTAGCAATTGCTATGATGGCAGAAAGCATTTTAACATAAATATAATAATATTAATGAATTAAAAAATAAAATTTATAAGTTTTCGATTAATAAATAAAAAGTTAACAGCGGGATTCGAACCTAGGTCTTTTGAAAACAACATGTAATCGTTAGCTAAACCTAAATAAATTCACAATGGTCAGCTGATCAGCAGCTTGTGACAAAACAAAACAATACAATCGCACTTCTTGCAATATGTATTCACACTTGGATGTGTATACACGTACACATACATACATACATATATGCATGCATAGAAAAACTGCCTGCCACACAGCGTCGCAAATCGGAAAGCATAAAGCAGTTTTAGTTTTTACTTAAATGCACAATTCATATGCTTATGCTTATAAATGATTATCAATTGGCAGCAAGCATTTTATAATAAATATACAAATATAAAAAAAATTAAAAAAATAATAATTTTTGAAAAAAAAAAGTTTTTTGCGGGATTCGAACCCACGCACCCAAGTATAGCTTGCATAGCGCTTACCATCAGCGCCACTGACCTAATATGAGCTGTGTTAACTAAAATCAAATAAGGCATTGCTAGAGCGTCTCTGACAAAACTAAAGTAACGATCGAAAAATTCCCAATTCAGTCCCAATTCTTAGAATATTCTGGCATGCAAACTTTTTTATGTATACATAGAAAATTGCGTATACTCGTATAATGTGTACATGTGTAAATCTGTATGTATGTGTAGGGAAAACGTTTGTTGCTTGCCATGTACGTTTGCTAATTGCCGAAATATTTCGTTAATTAAATGTTAATTAAATAAATAAGATGCACCTATGGGAACAAAGTATATCGCTGTTAGTTGCGCCTAACTGCAACGTTCTTACTTGTTTTCAATTTGGTTTTGGTGTTAACGAGAGTTAGCCCTTTTTACTTTGCACGATTGGGGTGCGAGATTCGTTTTCGGTTGTTAGGCTTGCCACTTTGTTTATTATGTTGCAACTGAAAACACTGCGTTCAGGGTGAGTAGATTTATCACGTTGGCCGCCAATTATGATTTCGCTATATTACCGTCTATTCGTGAGCAACGCACTGAATAAAACAGGTTAGATGAATCGCAACTTGCTGCTTTATTGGATAAATTCAAACTGACTGTAAAGTACAAAATATTCTTACACTAAGCTAGCCCTGACCTATGATCGCTGAATCAGCGATTATGTTTGTTGTATTATGTTACGACGTCGCGACGATAGCGCGGCGCAATGTTTGGCACAGTTGGCACCAAGCATTGACTCAATTCTGCTGATCGTGCAGAATTGCAGTCGTTGACTTTTGCTGGCCGGCTGTGTGAACTTACACATATGTATGTGTGTGTGTAGACTCACATCAGCTACCACACAGCAATCGCTGGGAAATTAGAATCGCTACATGCAGCAAGTGTATTGCACACAGGCACATAAATGCTTACACATATAGCAAGGAGATTCGAAATCTTGACGAACTAGCAAGCAAAGAGGAAATATTAGAGGCAATTAGGGTGGAGTTGAAAGATAGCTCACTCCCCATTACGGTCATTAAATCGCTTCGGTCAACTTACGGGGGACAGCAAAGAGCTACAGTTGCTCTCCCAGTTGGGAAAGGCAAAACTCTGCTCGAGTTGTCCAAAATTAGGATAGGATGGGTAGTATGCCGTATCCGAGCCGTGGACCAGCCTAAACGCTGCTTCAAGTGCCTCGATTACGGTCATATAGCCGCTAACTGCGCTAGCGACTGTGATCTGAAGGGTGCCTGTTTCAGGTGTGGCGCGATGGGTCATAGTGCAAAAGCATGCACCAAGCCGCCCAAATGTAGCCTCTGCGTCCGTAAAGGCGAAAAGCAGACGGACCATTCAGCAGGCAGCTTCAAGTGCCCATCCTACCGTGAAGCTGCGCGTAAAATGAAATGTTAAGATTTCTTCAACTTAACTTAAATCATTGTATAGCTGCGCAAGATCTACTAGAGCAGACTGTAAGAGAAAAATTTATAGACGTAGCCTTTCTCAGTGAACCTCATCACTGTAAGACCAGCTGTCCCAGAACATGGGCAACAGACAGTACTGGCAAAGCAGCGCTATGGGCATGTGGCGGTTCAACGAATGTGCTTTCAGATTTTAAACCATTCAATGGATTCGTACGCGGCCGATACGGTAACTTATGGCTATACAGTTGCTACCTGGCCCCCAGCATGCAGGTTAGCGATTTCACAGCGACGCTCGATGAGCTTGCCGTGGATGCTAGGGGTCGGAAGGCCATTATAGCAGGCGACTTCAATTCATGGGCGTTAGAATGGGGTAGCCACACAACTAATACCAGAGGCCGTATCCTTCTGGAGATCTTCGCGACATTAGATGTTGCACTGCTCAATACTGGCCAAGAGTACACCTTCAGTAGGGCTGGATACGGGTCTGTAATTGACATTACTTTTGTCACTTCATCCCTTTTTCGGGAAGCAACATGGAGTCATTGCGACAGTTATACGGGCAGCGATCATACGGCACTTCTGTTCACAATAGGGGGGCCTCTTGCCAGGGCGCCAAACTTGTGGAGAGAATCGTATCAGCTGGATACTTTCAATCCCTTGGCCTTTTCAGTGGCCATTCAGTCGCTGAGCACATCTGGCAATGCTGAGTCCAGAGCATGCCAAATGGTAGCCCAAATTCAGAGTGCCTGTAGTAGTAGCATGCTACGCCGTAAGCGGTTCATGCGACAACAAACGCCTATGTATTGGTGGAATGCACAAATAGGTGACATTCGACGCAAATGCATCCAGGCGAGAAGAAGCTACCAACGCGCCCGTGGTAGGACCACATATGTAGAAATGCAAATAGCATACCAGGCGGCTAGAAGACAGTTGAAGAAGGCCATTCGGGCAAGCAAAAGAGAGTGCTTCTTAGAATTGTGCGACTCAGCCGAATATGACCCTTGGGGCAGGGCATATAAGATAGTGGTTAAAAGACTATACGCAGGTAAGCAGGTGCAGCCTATGGATCGTTTGGAGCTTAAATCGATTGTGGAAACACTCTTTCCAGAAAGACTAAGCTCCATTCATGCCCCTGAGACCATGTCTGCCGAGCAGGGCTCAACGAGCACTCAGATTGACTTAGTTACGGACGAGGAGATATTAGTAGCTCTCAGAGGTCTTAGACTTAACTCAGCCCCAGGGCCAGACGGGATCCCAAATCGTGCGCTAAAGCTAGCCCTCGCCTTGCACCCAAGCGCGTTCGCGGAATTATACAACGAATGTATAATTCATGAGACGTTCCCCGCAATATGGAAAATTCAGAACTTGGTATTGCTACCTAAGGCTGGCAAACCACCGGATGAGCCATCTTCATATAGACCAATCTGTCTCTTAGACACCATGGGAAAGGTGTTCGAGAAACTGATTTGCTCTAGGCTGGAGAGTGCCATTGATAGCGCCGGAGACCTTTCACCTAACCAATTGGGTTTCCGGAAGGCCCGTTCAACAGCAGATGCGCTTGATAAAGTTGTCGGCCTGGCAGCTTCCGCCATCCAAGGCACCAGATGGAAGCACGGGACGAAGCAATACTGCATCATTGCGACTCTTGATGTGAAGAATGCCTTCAACACAGCTAGTTGGGATATGATACTGGATGCGATGTCACAATATAATATCCCTAAATATCCCTAAATATCATATAGTGTCAGCTGGAGTCCCCCAAGGTTCAGTGCTGGGGCCTCTCCTATGGAATATTATGTACGACGGCGTACTGCGCTTGGAACTACCAGCAGGTGCGCACACCATTGACTTTGCTGATGATGTAGCAGTCGTCACCATAGGAAAAGAGCTTAAAGATACTGAGGATATGTGCAGCGCAAGTATCAATCGCATACGAAGCTGGTTGTCTGGAGCTGGACTAGAGCTAGCGGCGCACAAAACGGAAGTCGTCCTAGTCAGCAGTCGCAAGAGAGTGGAAACTGCCAATATAAAGATCGGCAGCGTTACCATCGCATCTAAGTGGGCGATAAAGTATCTTGGCGTCATGATAGACACGAGATTAACTTTCCGCGAGCACTTAGAATATGTGCATAAAAAAGCAGCTGATTCTTGTAGAGCTCTCTCAAGAATTATGCTCAACACGCGGGGACTAAGGCAACAACGACGTCTCCTCCTAACGAGCGTCATTAGGACCGTCATCCTCTATGCTGCACCAATATGGTCAAGAGCGATGGCAACGCCGAGCTATAGCCGAGGCATTTGTGCCACTTACAGACTGAGCGCAATCAGAGTCAGCTGCGTATTTAGGACAGTCTCCGATGACGCGGCACTTGTTATTGCCGGTATGGTGCCACTGGAGGAATTGGTCGCCGAAGCCGTGGAGCGGAACATGCACGAGCCTATACGACGCGACGCTATCAGGGCGGACAGCATTGCGCGATGGCAAAGACGATGGAATACCTCAACAAAAGGGCGCTGGACGCACACGCTCATCCCTGAGCTTGCACCATGGATAAACCGCAAGCACGGTGAGGTTAATTTTTATCTTACGCAGATTCTCTCGGGATACTTGAAGCGCTTTGGCCACGAGGACACGGACGAATGCTCCTGGTGTGGACGAGGACTGGTGGAAGATGCCAAACACGTCTTATTCGAGTGCGGACGCTTCCAAGAGGAGAGGCGTTGTCTGGAAGAGGCTGTGGGCCGCTCCATTAGAGCGGACAATATAGTCAACGCCATGCTGGAATTGGAGGCAGCTTGGAATCATACAAGCACTTTCGCGGCCACAATTATGACGGAGCTCCGCAGAGTTGAGCGGATAAGAAGTCGGGGTGTCCCAGCCTAAGATAGTGCAAATCGCTTGCGAAGCAATGCTTTACGGCCGTCCCGCAAGCATCTTGCGCTATCTTTAGTCACCTCATCTAAATTATCTAGTATTATATATATAAATTTTTGTTAATAAACGAATACAAAAAAAAAACATATAGCGAGGAAGTGTAAATGTGTGTGCGTATGGTCATCGGGAAATAATATTCGTTATGCACATCAACACTTTCATACCCTTTCCACAAATAATCATGAAAACGCTAACATTTTGCATGACCATGGCAAACCCGTTTAAGGATTCGGTATACTCTTCGCTCAGAAGGGAACCAATGGGGTCGCGTCGAGAAGAAATTTCAATTTTTGTGAGCTGCTTGCTGTTTGTGCCAGCATACATATATTTTTGTGAGAAGAGAGCAAAGAGTAAAAAGCATGGTTCAGAAACAGAAAGAGAGCAAGGGAAAGAGCGGCACATGTCATGCCTTTTTGGAATATGGACCGTCACCATCGAGCGCTCGAAGCGGAATGATTTTGCCATCAGCAATTTTTCTCCCAACCTTAAAAGTAAAAACCCGAGCAAATACGAAGTTGATGGGGCTCTAATGTCAAAAAATAAGTGTGCACATTAACTTGTTCCAGTTGTCCAGTCCATGTGTTGTATGGTTAGTGCTTTGGCTCACTTGATCACTTTGGCTCACTTGCTCACTTTGGATCACTTGCTCATTTTGCCTCACTTGCTCACTTTGGCTCACTTTGGCTCACTTGCTCACTTTGCCTCACTTCCTCTCTTGTGAGCGCATTTTTTCCAGCGCAGGTTTTCACTGCGAAAACGAAGGTCTTTGCTAAAGCCAAAGAACGTGGAAAGCCTGATGTTGTTGAATGTACTGTACTGTTTTAAATTCACAAACAGTATACCTAATCGTTGCCTTTTTTTATAGCCTAGATATCATCTACACACATATACTATAATACAACCCAATGAACGGATCTCAAAGAATACCTTTTTTTATTTTTTGATGTATTTTTTTAATTTTAGTTTTGTTATATGCCCAATGAAGGAAGCTACAAAATATATTTTTTATTAGTTTGTTCTATTACTTTTAAGAAAAAATTTTTAATGTGTCTTTATTTTTAAAGCGTAACGTATTTTTCAGTTTTTTTCAAGTTGCTTGCGATCATTATCGGCTCTTGAGCTATCAGCAAGTGAGCCATATGAGTGAGTTGGCTCACTTCACAAAAAAGAGCGAGTGAGCTGGCTCACCTCAATGAGCTAGATTTACCCAAGTATACTACTGCCCCCCACTGCAGTGCACTGTTTGGACTAGAGCTGGGAATCCATCGATGGAGGCACTACTCGATGGATTTTGCAGCGATGGAAAAAAAACCATCGATACTATCGAAGATTAAGTCTTTATTCATCGATGGACCACACCATCGATATATCGATGTTTCCATCGGTAATTTTTTTTTAAACTAGTTTAAGGTTTTAACACTAACCATATAACACATTGACTGGACAAGTAGAACAAACTTTTTTGCACGCACAAAAATATGAGCGAATTGCCGCATAACTTCGTATTTGTTCGGTTTGGGCTCGGTTTGGGTTCGAGCTCGGGCAGTCAAAATATGAATCGACAAATTCATTGCGCTGCCAGCGGTCGACCGGGATGATCATATTTTCATATGAGCATTTTATATGCGCTATTTTACTTTACTCTCCCTCTCTCTTTTTTCTCTCTCTATCTCACTCTATGCGAGCACAAGCCAGTTGCCCACAAAAATTGAAATTTGTTCGCGAGTGGCGATTCGCGACGATCCCGTCTGCCATTCTTAGTAAGAGTATGCCGAACTCTTAAACGGCTTTGCCATGCTCATGCAAAATTTTAATGTTTTCGTAAAGATTTTTTGGAAGGGTATGAAAGCGCTGATGTGCATAAGCATTACTTTTTCGCGATGAGCATGCACACACAATTGCAGAGAATTTCAAGTCTCTAGCTCTAATAGCGCCGAAAAATATTGCGTTCATACGGACAGACGGACGGACAGCAAGACGGACATTGCACAAACCCAATATACTCTTTTTCCCTTTTTAAGGGAACAGAGTATAAAAAGATATAACTTCAATATATCTACGTATATCTATGAGAATAACTTGAGCTTGAAAGAAAATAACTTATTTTTGATAACTTAACCTATTGAATAATGTCAATAAGAATCACTTATTGTGTAAGAAAAATAATAAATAAAAACAAAATAAATTTATAAATGACAACAGAGATCTCCAAATTAAGTTTATTGATTATTATTAGCCATTGGTTTTTGTTCATAAAAACCAATGTGCTGACTATAGTTGGCTTTAAACTTGACCTTCGGTCCGAAGCAATCGCTCTTGCTTTGCTAAACGTTCTTTCTGACTCGGCAGAACTTGCTATATATGAATATTTTCTAACACATGCATACGTAAATATGCATACTTAAATATTCACAAGGGCCTACAATTATATCCGGGTAAAATACTTACGAGAGGACTGTAAGAACTTTTTCATTGCTATTATCTATTATGTACCTTACTTTTTAGCTGTTGAAAATTGTAAAATTGCAATTAATAACAAAAAGATTGCAATTTATTCTTATTGCCATCACCACGCTCACAACAAGTTCAATGTATCGAAATCGAAAAATTTCCATCGATCTATCGTAATTCACATGTTCCATCGATACCATCAATGGAGCTCTCGATGGATTTCCCAGCTCTAGTTTGGACCTGCCCCTCAATCTACCATACGACCCCTTAATTCAATGACCAATTCTGTAGTAAGAATATCAGTCGGTGCCTTCAGAACCACTCCTGTCAACAATATGCTTCACGAAGCTCAGATACCCCCACTACACATACGAAATCAAATTGCCACAGCTAAACTCTGCAAATCACTAATAAACTCACATAATTCCCCAATCAAAAACATAATAAACAAGTAAGAAGGCTCTAGTCGAGACGGCTCGACTACGAGTTACCCTGAACCCTGCAAAAAAAGTGATACTCGTCTTCTTTACGTACGTATAAGCGCGACCTCTGCTAACCGCGCAGTTGCTGCCGTGGCTTGGGGGTGGGTTGGGCTGAACTTTGGACGCTTATAGCTCCATTTCTAGATGGACGATCTTCAGAGTAAATACAGAGTATCTAAATCTATCTATGTGCCAAATTGCAAGTCTCTAGTATTTGAAATGTGTTTTTTTTTTTCAAATTGGGGGCGGAGCGGGCGTGGCATCCAAAATCGGAAAACTACTTAATCTGCGTATCCATAATATCTATCTAAATATATAAAGTTGAAGTCTCTAGCTAAAAAAAAACTAAAAAATGGAAACGAATTTTCGATTTTTATCGATAATTTGGAAATGGGACGAGTTATCGAAAACACAAAATAATCTCGTATTGCGTAGGTAACATACGAGTGTTCATGTGTAATTTCAGCTCTCTAGCTTTTGTAGTTTCCGAAATCTCGACGTTCATATGGACGGACGGACGGATCAATCAACTTATTTTTTTATGCTGATCAAGAACATATATACTTTATGGGGTCTGCGACGTCTCCTTCTGCCTGTTACATACATTTTCACAAAACCATTATACCCTGAATTCCTATTTTCAATGGGTTCAGGGTATAAAAACTATAAACACAATAAGAAAGTTAAATACCAATCAACAATAGATAGAATCATCAGCACTGCCAAAAACCTCGACTCCTCCTCTCATATACAACAAATGATTTTAAAAATCCTTGACGACAACAAAAAATACAAAACCATATTCACAGACGGCCCCCAAATAAACAAAATCTCATCTTACACCATAACCAACGAACACAACATAATAAAATCAAGCTTAATACCATTTTACTCAACGGTCTTTTCAGCTGAAATCATCGCGATCAGAGAAGCCCTCAAAATTAAAAATAAACAAGCTCGGGAAATATGCCACATACACCGACTCCCTCTCATCCATAGACGCAATAGTAAACATCAACAACTCATCCTATTATCCATCCTTCATCCGAAACATCCTCACCAAATACCAATCAAAAATTAAAATCATCTGGATCCGCGGCCATGTAGGCATTAAGGGTAACGAATTAGCCGACCTTGCTGCGAAAGATGCAACCGATCTTCCACTCATCCTAACCCCAAATCATAACTTTGATGACATAAACAAATATTTAAACAAGTAAGAACGTTGCGATATACTCTGTTCCCATAGGTGCATTTTATTTATTTAATAAACATTTAATTAACGAAATATTTAGGCAATTAGCAAACGTACATGGCAAGCAACAAACGTTTTCTCTACACATTCATACAGATTTACACATGTACACACTATACGAGTATACACACTATTTTCTATGTATACATACAAAAGTTTGCATGCCAGAATATTCTACGAATTGTGACTGAATTGGGAATTTTTCGATGGTTACTTTAGTTTTGTCAAAAGGCGCTCTAGCAATGCCTTATTTGGCTTTAGTTAACCGAACCCAGGTCAGGGCAGTGGCGTTGGTGGTAAGCGCTATGCAAGCTATACTTGGGTGCGTGGGTTCGAATCCCGCAGAAAACATTTTTTCAAAAATTATTTATTTTTTATTTTTCTTATATTTGTATATTTATTATAAAATGCTTGCTGCCAATTGATAATCATTTATAATCATTTTTCAACCTCTTTGGGGGCGTGGCATATCGAAAATACCCTGTAATTTTCGCATTTTTGGAATTTAAGCAACAAAATTTTGCAGGCATGTTAGCCTTGGCTCTTTCTAAGAACTGGCAAAAAATTATGCGTCTACGCCCACTGGGGGCGTGGCAAATCGGCAAAGAAGTTTGTTGTGGCCAACTGCATAATTCATGCATATAATAGCTTAGTAGCAATTGCTATGATGGCAAAAAGCATTTTAACATAAATATAATAATATTAATGAATTTAAAAAATAAAATTTATAAGTTTTCGATTAATAAATAAAAAGTTTCCACCGGGATTCGAACCTAGGTCTTTTGAAAACAACATGTAATCGTTAGCTAAACCTAAATAAATTCACAGCTGATCAGCTGACCAGCTGATTAATTGCTCAAATAATCGCATCCCTAAGACGCAACATTTGCGCGTAAATCGTAAAAGTTTAATGTTCGTAATGACACCAACAACCAGCAAAGTATGGAAATATTTTTCTAAAGCAAGTGATGTGGAAGTGCAGTGCCGACTGTGTCAAAAAGCACTGAAATTTCGCCCACCAAAATTCGCTGGTACACAAACGCCCTAAAACAGACGACCCTTCTCAAATTCAGGAAGAACTTAGTTTCTTCTTAAATGCTCCTGTTATGGAGCTTAAACGCAATGTAATAAATGCCTGGGGGAAGATGAGTACGGTATACACCCAACTATATATCATAGCTTGTCGGTATTGCTTTTTGATTGGCCCTTCTGTACGTGCAGAGCGTCTTTTTTCTAAAGCGGGTGCTACACTCACAGAAAAGAGGAACAGGTTAACTACTGACACTAACCATACAACACATAAGCTGGACAAGTAGAACAAACTTTTTTCACGCACAAAAATATGAGCGAATTGCCGCACAGCTTCGTGTTTGTTCGGTTTGGGCAATTCGAGCTCGGGCAGTCAAAATATGAAACGATAAATTCATTGCGCTGCCAGCGGTCGACCGGGATGGTCATATTTTCATATGAGCATTTTATATGCGCTATTTTACTTTACTCTCCCTCTCTCTTTTTTCTCTCTCTATCTCACTCTATGCGAGCACAAGCCAGTTGCCCTCAAAAATTGAAATTTGTTCGCGAGTGGCAATTCGCGACGATCCCGTCTGCCATTCTTAGTAAGAGTATGCCGAACTCTTAAACGGCTTTGCCATGCTCATGCAAAATTTTAGTGTTTTCGTGATTATTTTTGGGAAGGGTATGAAAGCGTGATGTACATAAGCATTACTTTTTCGCAAGGAGCATGCACACACACAATTACTGTGTGTTGCTTCATGTATGAGCACTTATGTGACTGTGTGCGAAACTTTTGCTGCCTGTAGCAATTGCAGGACCCAACACTTGCAGTTTGTTGTTAGATTGTGGTAGATATTGTGAGCCTGCACACACACACATATATATATGTACATATATATATTGTAGTATGCATACATATTAAATATCCACTGTACCAAGAGTACTTAAAGAATACACACTGTAACACTTTGTCGCAGTGTTTATGCCCGGGTCTTTAACCCGAAATATGAGTCGGTCAGCGCTCTCCCAGAATATGCAAGTGTCAGCATTCTTCGGAGAGACGCCGACCACTTGGCAGAACTCAAGTGTATGCATACTACATCTCCCTCCTTTTGAAAAATAACGTAATATTATGGAGTTATTTTATAAGATTTACTTGAGAGATTAGTTTTTAATTAACAAATGAATAGTTTATTTAAAAAAAATTTTTTTTTTTTGTATTTATTTATTTTACCTTTTTTTTTTTTTTTTTTTTTTTTATATAAATTTTTTTTTTTTTTTTTTTTTTTTTTTATATGAAATTCAAATTGAAAGTGGTGTTTTTCCTTAGCATGGCCATACTAAGCACAATTATGAAATAAACATTTTTAACCTATCTTTATGTACTGTTTGTTTTTTGTATATATTGTAATATTTCATTTAAAACACATAGAGCTTCTGCTCAGTTTAGTTGTTAAATTGATAATGATTCTTTATTTCGAAGAATATATCGTCTTAGGCTAATTACATTATTTGTACATATATAAAGAGTTCTGCCGCTGAGTGCAGCGACAGAGCGGGAGAGCGTAGTATGCTTATATATGTATATATGTATGTATATGCATAGGGCATATACATACGGCATGTACTTTAGGCATGCGGCAAAATGCAGACGCGGCATATCTCACGCTGCCGGTCAGTCACATATAAGTGGCTGATCGTATTTCAATTATTATGCTCGATATGTATATTTATGCATAGCGACAAAGTGTCACTATGTGCACATGTAGTATACACTATCATGCACTGAGCATATGACGCATTTATATGTAGAGTACTCTACATTGCGTCGGGTATTATTATTAAGTTATTAAACATACTACACCTCCCCTTTTTAAAGAAATGACGTAATATATGTAGTCATTTTATTTTAGTGTTGATTTTAAAGAAATTAATAATAATTTTTGTTTCTTATTGTAAACTAACGTATTTTTTTTATGTGTTATTTTCTAAATATATATTATTTTTGTTTATTTATTTATTTGTATGAGAATAAAAAAAGTTTTGTTTTTACTTGAAAAGGTTGATCAGTCCTATTCATGCATTCTTTCAGATATAAAATTCTTTTAAGCTATCTTTATGTACTTATTGTGTTTTCAATCGAGCATTTGTGCTCATTGATAAATTGTATGTTATTATTTAAATTTTTTTTTTTTTTTTTTTTTTTTTTTTTTTTTTTTTTTAACCTTCTTGGTCTATGAAAAATAGTTTTTCTTTTCTGTTAAAGTGTATGAACATATTTGGTAATTTTCCAAATACGAGTTCATATGGACAATATTGTTGTTGTGTTGATACATTACGTGAAATATTGTATCCAAACGTTACAATCAGTTTTGTGCGCAGAAATGTTTGAACGAACATATTCATTAAATTTTCTGCGACTTTTCTCTAGTGTCCCTAAGGTCTGATGATGGTGTGCAGTAGACGTTATATTGTCTATTTTAAATATATGCACAAGTCATTTATAACGGAATTCTTATATTCTGTTTCTATGTCCGTAATGAACGTCTTCATTGGACCGTACTTCAGAATGAAAGATTCCATATAGCTTTTATTGTTATTGGGGTCTTTATTCATGCTGTTATTTTGATTTTAGGCATTTTAGACATTTCTTATTGTACTTTTTGATATGACGTGTCATATTTTTTCCAATAGTAGTGTCTTTGTACTTTGGCCAATGTTTTATTTATGCCTGTATGACCTCCTTAAATATGATCATCATGGGGTGTAAACAGTTTTGCTTCTTTTTCTTCATCATCTTGGATGAGGGTCACCGGCTTGAGTAGCGCTACTCTTAATAATTTTATTATTTTATTGCCCATTTAAAAGTATCTATTGAACTAATTCAAAGATCTTTTTGCACGGTGCCACTTTGAGTTGGCTTATTTAGATACACCGGCTTGCCAATCAAGCCTTTGGAAAAACTGACCTAAGTCGAGAATTCCATTGGAGTATAAAACGCTAACATCAATTCTTGCGATTATCTTCTTTCCATGCTTCTAGAAGCATGTAAATTATCGATATGCAAGATTATTAATTTCCGTACCTCGTCATTGGAAATGACTTCGTATACGTTGGGCTTAGAAGCTTTGTCAATAGTTTGCTTAGGCAAATCTACTTGAACTTTTCTTGCGCAGGAGTTTTTCTGTTTACTTGTCATGACTTTATTATGCATGTCTTTTAGGTCGGATTGTAATCCGGAATGTGGCGTCTGCCACAAAATTATCTATCAGGTATTGGAATGTTTTTTCGCATTCCTCTGTCTATTCAAATGGAGCATTTTGTTTACATAATCAGATTATGTGGCGGGAATGTTCGGCGAAATTTTGTTTAAAGTGTCTATAATAATACAAAATGTAACCAATCTCCTAGCGCTGTCTGCGTCTGTAGGGACAGGATAATTATTGGTAATATTCCTTGATCTGTGCATTTGTGACTTAGGAATGTCACTTCATGCATAAAAGGTAATCGCGTGAGGCGATATGAGCCATTGCTCGATGAAAAGGCATTAACATTTTTTTATTGGGAATTAAAGTGTTTTCTCAAATGGAAATTTTAAAATGAATTCTTTCAGTTTGTACTTCTCGATATTTAAACTGTATGCCCGTTTTTGTAAAGACATTGAAAAAAAAAAAAAATTTTTTTTCTTATTTTTAAATCATTGTTTTTTGATTATTTTTTCCTATGCGATCAACGTAGTGATCTTCCTGGCTAATATTTGTATGGCTTTACGGGCCATACGCTAGACCGGGCAGAAAAGGTACCGCTCAGTTTAACAAAGGTTTTTATGGTTAAATTTATAATTAAATCTTATTTATTATATCTATTTTATATATATTATGTTGTACGCTCTATGTAGCGTTGTCGGATCCACGTTGTGTGCTCATTGTAGCACTGTCGGATCCTTTGGCACAGCTTGTTGCGCTGGCGGGGCCGGTGCTGGTCGCACAGGCTGTTGGGGCGCCGGCGCTGGTCTCCTTGTACACGTGTTTTCAGTGGCAGCTGTGGCACGCACCAGAACATCGCATCGATTTTTAATATTTTCCGTTGTTTTCGTTTGAGCAGTAGCAGTAGGAGCGGCTGTCTCAAGTTGAGTTACTGCATTGACATAATTTTTTTTTCGTCGGCCGGGACACAAAGCCAAAAGGATGATCTTTTCGCCAAGCCTTGCACTCCTCGCCCAAACGTGTTATTGGGATTCCACATCTTGTTGCTTGTTTCTTTTCTAATTATGATGTACACGTGGATTCATTCCTCGGGGATGTCCGGCTTAAGAGCCGCCGATTTCATAATGCGGTGGATTGTTATACCATGGGAATCACGCAGGATGATACCGATTTTTTGAAGGTAACATCATGGTGTACGAGCCCTGCGTATAGTGGATCCATCTCTCGGGCCCACGGGCACGGCAACTGAAGCGCCTCGCGTAGCCGCTACCGTGCCCGAGGAAAAACCGTTGTTTCACTTTAATTTTTTGATAACTGTGTCCACTTTACATGTTCGTGACACTTGTCACGGTCGCCATGTAATATTTCATTTAAAACACATAGAGCTTCTGCTCAGTTTAGTTGTTAAATTGATAATGATTCTTTATTTCGAAGAATATATCGTCTTAGGCTAATTACATTATTTGTATATAAAGAGTTCTGCCGCTGAGTGCAGCGACAGAGCGGGAGAGCGTAGTATGCTTATATATGTATATATGTATGTATATGCATAGGGCATATACATACGGCATGTACTTTAGGCATGCGGCAAAATGCAGACGCGGCATATCTCACGCTGCCAGTCACATATAAGTGGCTGATCGTATTTCAATTATTATGCTCGATATGTATATTTATGCATAGCGACAAAGTGTCACTAGGTGCACATGTAGTATACACTATCATGCACTGAGCATATGACGCATTTATATGTAGAGTACTCTACATTGCGTCGGGTATTATTATTATGTTATTAAACATACTACAATATAGAAAGAATAAATTCTCATCCAAACAGTCTGGCCAAGCGCCTAGGTACTGCAGCTCTCAGTCGCCGCACTTGAACTAGGGGAAAATTAAAACGACATCACCCTCAAGACCTGCTGGATCGTGTCTTGATATAAAAAATCTTCCCATTACCCATAAGAAAAAAAATTTCATATAAAATATTTTGTTATTGTCTTATTGTTATGTATTCTATGTTTAAATAAACATAGCTTTAAGTAGTAGTTTTTCCATTTAAATTAAGTTGCCTAAAATGTAGCGTCACGTTAAGCTGTAAATAAACATTTAATTAAAAAAAATAAAAATAAAATAAAACTAATTACAATTTGTTCGCGAGTTGTAAATCAAGACGATCTCATTTTTTACCTTCTGAGTGAAGAGTATGCTGATCTTTTCAAAGCGCTTGCCATGCTCATCCGATTTGCGGAGAAAGCATTGAATGCCCTTTTTATTATCACCTCAATTTTTCTAATAAACTGCCTATTCCTGAATCATTTTTAATTTTTATTTTTTTAAGCTATTACTTTTTTCAACTATTTTTTCTGTTAGCCATTTGCAGTTCTTCCTTATTAAAATTAATATAAAATGATCAAGAAGGAAATTTCTATGATCAAAACAAGGGTGGGTGGGGGAAAACCATTCATTATATAAAGAATTTGCTGTAGCGTGCATGCAGTACAGAACAATTTTTTCTTTAAGTCTAGCGATGTATGGTTTCTTGTCGAAAATTTTCTTGAATGTTTCAAAATGCAGTTTAATCAAATTATAAAAATTGTCAGAAGGGGCTTTCAATTTTAATTAATGATTAATATAATGGAAGTTTTTATTGAGTATTAAATACTCAGAAGAACATTGCATTTCATCACATGATTTTAGAAGACTATTACAATCTTCGCAATCAGTTTTTTGCAACAGCTTGTGCAAAAGATACCCACCAAAATACCGCAATGCATTTTCATTAAAAGCATTTTGAATATTGCCAATAGTTGCATCTAATGCCAATTCTATTTCTAACTCATTGTCTATTTCTAACTCATTGTCAATATCTGTTGACAAATTCACGTCACATTGATCGTGAAATACAGATATTTGGGACCCGCTATCTTTTATGATGTTAGCTAACATCTGATCTTCATCTGGAATACAATTTCCAGAAACTGAAGCAGATGTCAATATTTTCAACGATAACATTTTAGAAATTATTGTGTTAAATTCAAATACAGTTGGATTTGTATTTTAATTAAATTAATTAAATAAAAGAAATTTTCTAGCGGGTCCTGATTTAATTTGGAAGTGGCAACAAAGAAAGCATCTGTGTTGTCATTCCATACGTTTTCCGCCAAAGCAATTACCGATGAGATTGTTACAATCATCCCACATCAATGCAATATATTTTGTATGGATAATGCAGATTTTGGAAGTAGTCACGCATTTCCAGAAGGTATTCGTGAACTACATTATTTTTTCTAAGCGCACACCTATAAGGATTGCTATCAAATAGTACATGACTATTTAAACCATCAAACAGTTTATTTATTTTTTCTATAAATATTGCCGTTATAACTGCACTATCTTTGCAATCAGCAAATCAGCAGCTACACTGTGGCTAAATACCTGTGTGGCAAACTTTACCTTCATTTTTTCAAAACAATTCGGACTGACATGCTTTGGAGTTAATTTCGGACAAAGGCGTGTTAGGTTTTTAACCTCAACTTCATATAATTTTCAAATTATATCCCAAGAAACTATGCCTTCTGGTGAGGAAATATTTCGCTTTAAAAGTATATTCCTAAGAGATTTAATAAGATGCGGTGTATCGAATATCGCGAATATTTTTTCCCCATTAATTTCAAAACTAGGATTGTGTTGATTAATACCCCATCAATTAAAAACTGCTCTATTATTAGAGCCCTGATCACAAACTACGGCTTTGACACTAAGCCCCAATGCTTGCGATAACCCTATATTTTCTTCAATCTTATTTTTGAGGTCAGTATGTTTTATGCCATTAGCTGAAATTGTATAGCTTAAAACATACTTCCAATTTGTAGGATCAGGAGCGTTTTCCAGTCCAGCATGAGTTTCAGAGTATGGGGGTGCTATTCTACTAAACTAATGAGCCGTATATTAAATTCAGCGCATCGTAGGTGCAACGTTTATTCATCGAGTTCTCGTTATAGACTAAATTACAGAAACGTATGAGCAAGCGCAGCTTGCTTAAAGTTAGGCGAATGAGTGTAAGTGAGAAGAGTTCAAGAATGTAAAGAGAGACAATTAGTTAGGGTGGTCCCAAATATAAGAGTACACATAGGTATAAATTGAATGTGAACAAATATTAATGATTTGACCCAACATCCCGGCCCCATTGAATGACACAGTCTTTCAAGAGACAGGAAGTAAAGCTAGTTTGTGAATTGGTCTCCGGATTATGCCCTTTGTGGTGCGGGCATCTACAACTCGTACTCGTTGATCCCGTCCAGGAATTATAGCTGTAATGCGACCCATTATCCACTTCTGAGAAGGCATGTTGTCCTCATGTACGAGAACCATGTCACCGATAGATATACTGGGCCCTGGTTTGGTCCACTTAGACCGCACGTTCAGCTCGTTGAAGTAGTCTGCCAACCAGCGTCGCCAAAAATATTGTTTGATACCAGTTATCAAACGCCAGCGGGATAAAGATGTCAGCCTTTCGTCTTCTATGTTGTGTTCAGGTAATGCCCGCAAGGAGTCTCCAACTAGGAAGTGACCAGGTGTCAGAGCACCCAAGTCACTTGGATCTGACGACAGTGGGGTGAGCGGGCGCGAGTTGAGAATGGCTTCTACCTCCGCTGTGATTGTAGCCAGTTTCTCAAAAGTGCAGCGAGAGTTCATTAGGCTGCGCGTCATGAGTCCCTTTGCGCTTTTTACTGCCTTCCCCCAGAGGCCGCCAAAGTGTGGTGCTCTGGGTGGGATGAAACGAAAGTTTATGAATTCATTTGTGCAAAAACTGATTATTGACTGTTGATTTTCTTGCTTGAAGAAGAAGTTCCGAAGATCCTTTAGGTGATTGCTTGCTCCGGTGAAATTTGTGGCGTTATCGCAGAATATATCCACAGGCAATCCATGTCGTGCAATTATGCGCCTCAAAGTGGCTAAGCATGCATCCGTTGAAAGGTCAAATACCACCTCGATATGTACTGCCTTGGTGGCGAAGCATACGAATATGGCAATGTAGGCCTTACGAGGTGCCTTGCCCTGTATGCGAAGATAGACAAAAGTCAACTCCACAGTGAGCAAAGGGCCTCGATGGAGTCAATCGCTCGACAGGCAGGTTCCCCATGAGTTGCTGTTGCAGCTTTGGCTTGTAGCGCACACAGTGCACGCATTTCCTGACAATAGAGCGAGCCAAGTCTCGAGCATTGACGATCCAGAATTGAAGACGAAGTAGTGCAACAAGTGCCTTTGAGCCAGCATGGTAGTGTTGAATATGAAGAAACTGCATGTAGTGACGAATAAAATCATCTTTACTTGGAAGTAGGATTGGATGTTTCTGAGCGTCTGGTGCATTTGCCAATTCGAGACGGCCACCAACCTTCAGTAGTAGGTATCCGTCTGTAATCTGTAAAAATGGATTAAGAAATTTTATGTGACTTGATATTTGCCTGTTTTTGAGCAAAGCGTGAATTTCATCTGCGAAATGCTGTTGCTGCAGATTCCAAATAATGCAATTAAATGCACGCTGAAGTTCCTGAGGTGTCGGCGAGGGCGTAGACAGCTCAATGGGTTTCCGAAGCACGTGTGTGAAGCGCAGCATCCATGCAACAATTCGCAAGCAACGAAGATGCGAACTTATGTTTCTTAGTGTGTCGAGTAGGTAGTTGCTGTTCGTCGTAACCTTGAAAGCTGACTTGCGCATCTCAAGTGTTATGATCTCCGGATCTGGTTCGCGCCGTTTCTCCCTTGGCCAAGCGTTCGAGCTCTGCTTCAGGTACTCCGGCCCCATAAACCAGATTGATTCATTCAATTCTATGGGTTTACACCCCCTCGAAACCAGATCGGCTGGATTTGAATGTGTTGGAACGTGTCTCCAATGACAATCCGGTGTGGCTTCTTGTATGTCAGAAACGCGGTTTCCAACAAATGTTGATAGTGTCGCAGAATGTTGCCGTATCCAATGAAGAACTATCGACGAGTCGCTCCACAGATAGGTTGATTGTTTCAATGTGAAAATACCTTTAATTTTCATGTAGAGCTGTGCCAACAAATGGGCAGCAGCGAGTTCCAATTTTGGTAGCGATAACTTGCGAGTTGGCGCTACTCTGCACTTTGACGTGATCAGGTGAACTTGAACCTTGCCGTCCGCTGCAACTGTGCGTGCGTAGATGCAGCATCCGTATGCACGAATGGAAGCGTCACAAAATCCATGCAACTGCAATTCCTTGGTGTTCCTGACTGCATACAGAATCGAGGTATTGCCAGCGACTCCAATAACGGAAGCGATGCTGCAAACGATTTCCAAGCTAGGCAAAGTGTTTGCGGCACAGATTCATCCCATTGAAATTTGAGTATCCACAGCTCCTGTAGGATGATCTTTGCAGTCACAATGACTGGCGCTACCAATCCACACTGGTTCCGCTTGTATGAAGCAGCGGCCATAATTCCTTTTTATGGAGATAGCGGGCTGGAATTTTTTACCAATGCACTATGAGCTACTTAAAAGTCAAATTTATAATTATTATGACTATTAACAACATAAAAAAAAATAAAAATTAATCCTCTAGCTATATTTTAAGACTTATGCTAGGTTTTCGTAAGCTCTCTTTATTAAACATTTTCATTAGCAATTCTACGGCGTTTGGTTTTCGCTGAACTCTCAGGAAAGGGCAATTTGGGACGTCCTCGGTCTTTCTTGTTCACATTGACGTTTTCTTCTAACTTTGGTGAAACCAACACCGATTCCTTCCCTGAGAGCCACTCTGGATATGCTCTTAATACAACGCTTTTTGTTCGGTTAGATTTGCTCCAAAACTCGGCTATTTTTTTACAATTATATTTCAAGCATCTTTCCAAATTATTAGATTTGTGCTTGTAGCCCATGCTTATAATATTGTTTTGAAAAAAAAAAAAAAAACAGATTATATTGGCACATTTCTCTGCATTAGACCCGGTTTCATTTACCCACAGGTGAAACAAATACCTGTGTTCAAATTCGCAATAAGCATAAGAGCCCAAAGCAAAAATTAAAACAAAATAATTATATTAAAATTAAACTAGATAAACAAACAGAAAAAACACACATTTTCACAAATATTTGTAGCGCAACAACACAATCAAAACAAAAAAAATCATGCACATAACCTCACAAAGCCAGCGCGCCACGTGGCGGAGGCTATGCTTCGCGAATTTTACTACGTAGTGTGGCAGTTTGTGGCAGCTAAATGTAATGATTTTATAATCTCAACACATTTACATATACTACAAAAATATTTGCAAGAGGGGGTTAAGGGGGGATCACAATTAAAACTTTACCTAAAAATCACTAATAAAGACGCCAGAACACATATTGAGACGCTGACAAAAACAAACGATTTATTAATAAACAACAAGTTTTTAAACATTGCCTGTTACTTATAATTGCAGAAAATACCTCTGTTTTCAATATTCATTTTTATTTCAAATGATTTTGCAAACTATTTGTTTAAATTGAACTCTTGACTGATGCGCTTTATTTTGAGCTTAACGCAGGTTTGCATTTCATCGGTTAGATCTTCGCTCTTTTGACATTATTTGCAAAAAGAACGATTTGAATGGAACAAAATGAACTTGTTCAGTGAAAAATATGATCAATTCTGAAATGATTGCAAAATAATTCATCTGAAAATTTTGACTTTCATTTTTTGCATTTATGGCCTCTGACGAAACCACTGTGCAATCCCAATGGATCAAATAGTGAAGATGCTACAGATAAAATTGTCCTCTTGGTGATTGTGTCAATGGAGCACTTGGGACGAAAGGCAAATAGCAATATGTCTTGACGTTGATTCCATGCTAAGCCCAATGTGCTTGTAACTGAGTCGTCTTCTAGATTCAAATCCTTGATAGTCCTGTCGTCGACAAAGTCTGGGTGATTTGAATGCCATTTTGCTAGTTCAAATTTGCCTTTGCCAAGAATCTCGATGACCTCTGCCTTGAGTTGCTGCAAGCCTTCCGCCGTGTCATGCCCACACAGAAAGTCATCCACATAGAATGATGAGTTGATAGCTTGTGCTCCAAGTTTGTGAGTTTGCATGTGTAGATCGGCCAAATATGTCATACTGCGTATAGCGAGATATGGGGCTGCTGCCGTACCGTACGTCACTGTGTTTAGCTCATACGTCTGAAGTGGTTTATCTGCCGACTCTCTCCAAAGTATGTATTGAAATTTGCGGTCACGATAATCCACTAATATGTGCCTGAACATTTTCACAACATCGGCAGTGAGCGCATATTTGTATGTTCGGAAGCGTAGCAGAAGCGAGTATAGATCTGTCTGAATGGTCGGTCCAACCATTAACAAGTCATTGAGCGATCGTTGCGACGAGGTTCGATTTGAGGCATCAAAGACAACTCGGAGCTTCGTTGAAGTGCTATTTAGCTTAAAGACGCAATGATGTGGTATGTAATTGTGTGGCTCGTCAAGCCGCGGTAAGTTTATCAAACTCATGTGATTCAAATCTTCATATTCGCGCAGAAATTCCGCATATGATGCCTTTAGCTGAGGACTGCGATTTAAGCGCCGTTCCAATGACTTAAATCTCAGCTTAGCTGACTCGTATGAAGATCCTAGATGTCTTGGGTCATCCTTAAATGGTAGCCGAACGATAATTCTACCATCTGTTTGTTGGCGTACAGATTGAGTAAACATTTGTTCGCACTGCAGTTGTTCAGGTGTGAACTTGTCGTTTGGTTTGTTTAAGTCTTCAATCTGCCAAAGCCTTTCCAAATTATTGTTGATTGACTCCTCCTGTGAGAGCGAGTAGCAGAGTGCCTGTCGCTGCGTTGCCTCATAACGTCCAGACACAATTATATAAAGAATTTGCTGTAGCGTGCATGCAGTACAGAACAATTTTTTCTTTAAGTCTAGCGATGTATGGTTTCTTGTCGAAAATTTTCTTGAATGTTTCAAAATGCAGTTTAATCAAATCATAAAAATTGTCAGAAGGGGCTTTCAATTTTAAATAATGATTAATATAATGGAAGTTTTTATTGAGTATTAAATACTCAGAAGAACATTGCATTTCATCACATGATTTTAGAAGACTATTACAATCTTCGCAATCAGTTTTTTGCAACAGCTTGTGCAAAAGATACCCACCAAAATACCGCAATGCATTTTCATTAAAAGCATTTTGAATATTGCCAATAGTTGCATCTAATGCCAATTCTATTTCTAACTCATTGTCTATTTCTAACTCATTGTCAATATCTGTTGACAAATTCACGTCACATTGATCGTGAAATACAGATATTTGGGACCCGCTATCTTTTATGATGTTAGCTAACATCTGATCTTCATCTGGAATACAATTTCCAGAAACTGAAGCAGATGTCAATATTTTCAACGATAACATTTTAGAAATTATTGTGTTAAATTCAAATACAGTTGGATTTGTCTTTGTAATTAAATTAATTAAATAAAATAAATTTTCTAGCGGGTCCTGATTTAATTTGGAAGTGGCAACAAAGAAAGCATCTGTGTTGTCATTCCATACGTTTTCCGCCAAAGCAATTACCGATGAGATTGTTACAATCATCCCACATCAATGCAATATATTTTGTATGGATAATGCAGATTTTGGAAGTAGTCACGCATTTCCAGAAGGTATTCGTGAACTACATTATTTTTTCTAAGCGCACACCTATAAGGATTGCTATCAAATAGTACATGACTATTTAAACCATCAAACAGTTTATTTATTTTTTCTATAAATATTGCCGTTATAACTGCACTATCTTTGCAATCAGCAAATCAGCAGCTACACTGTGGCTAAATACCTGTGTGGCAAACTTTACCTTCATTTTTTCAAAACAATTCGGACTGACATGCTTTGGAGTTAATTTCGGACAAAGGCGTGTTAGGTTTTTAACCTCAACTTCATATAATTTTCAAATTATATCCCAAGAAACTATGCCTTCTGGTGAGGAAATATTTCGCTTTAAAAGTATATTCCTAAGAGATTTAATAAGATGCGGTGTATCGAATATCGCGAATATTTTTTCCCCATTAATTTCAAAACTAGGATTGTGTTGATTAATACCCCATCAATTAAAAACTGCTCTATTATTAGAGCCCTGATCACAAACTACGGCTTTGACACTAAGCCCCAATGCTTGCGATAACCCTATATTTTCTTCAATCTTATTTTTGAGGTCAGTATGTTTTATGCCATTAGCTGAAATTGTATAGCTTAAAACATACTTCCAATTTGTAGGATCAGGAGCGTTTTCCAGTCCAGCATGAGTTTCAGAGTATGGGGGTGCTATTCTACTAAACTAATGAGCCGTATATTAAATTCAGCGCATCGTAGGTGCAACGTTTATTCATCGAGTTCTCGTTATAGACTAAATTACAGAAACGTATGAGCAAGCGCAGCTTGCTTAAAGTTAGGCGAATGAGTGTAAGTGAGAAGAGTTCAAGAATGTAAAGAGAGACAATTAGTTAGGGTGGTCCCAAATATAAGAGTACACATAGGTATAAATTGAATGTGAACAAATATTAATGATTTGACCCAACATCCCGGCCCCATTGAATGACACAGTCTTTCAAGAGACAGGAAGTAAAGCTAGTTTGTGAATTGGTCTCCGGATTATGCCCTTTGTGGTGCGGACATCTACAACTCGTACTCGTTGATCCCGTCCAGGAATTATAGCTGTAATGCGACCCATTATCCACTTCTGAGAAGGCATGTTGTCCTCATGTACGAGAACCATGTCACCGATAGATATACTGGGCCCTGGTTTGGTCCACTTAGACCGCACGTTCAGCTCGTTGAAGTAGTCTGCCAACCAGCGTCGCCAAAAATATTGTTTGATACCAGTTATCAAACGCCAGCGGGATAAAGATGTCAGCCTTTCGTCTTCTATGTTGTGTTCAGGTAATGCCCGCAAGGAGTCTCCAACTAGGAAGTGACCAGGTGTCAGAGCACCCAAGTCACTTGGATCTGACGACAGTGGGGTGAGCGGGCGCGAGTTGAGAATGGCTTCTACCTCCGCTGTGATTGTAGCCAGTTTCTCAAAAGTGCAGCGAGAGTTCATTAGGCTGCGCGTCATGAGTCCCTTTGCGCTTTTTACTGCCTTCCCCCAGAGGCCGCCAAAGTGTGGTGCTCTGGGTGGGATGAAACGAAAGTTTATGAATTCATTTGTGCAAAAACTGATTATTGACTGTTGATTTTCTTGCTTGAAGAAGAAGTTCCGAAGATCCTTTAGGTGATTGCTTGCTCCGGTGAAATTTGTGGCGTTATCGCAGAATATATCCACAGGCAATCCATGTCGTGCAATCATGCGCCTCAAAGTGGCTAAGAATGCATCCGTTGAAAGGTCAGATTCCACCTCGATATGTACTGCCTTGGTGGCGAAGCATACGAATATGGCAATGTAGGCCTTACGAGGTGCCTTGCCCTGTATGCGAAGATAGACGTTGACTGGTCCACAAAAGTCAACTCCACAGTGAGCAAAGGGCCTCGATGAAGTCAATCGCTCGACAGGCAGGTTCCCCATGAGTTGCTGTTGCAGCTTTGGCTTGTAGCGCACACAGTGCACGCATTTCCTGACAATAGAGCGAGCCAAGTCTCGAGCATTGACGATCCAGAATTGAAGACGAAGTAGTGCAACAAGTGCCTTTGAGCCAGCATGGTAGTGTTGAATATGAAGAAACTGCATGTAGTGACGAATAAAATCATCTTTACTTGGAAGTAGGATTGGATGTTTCTGAGCGTCTGGTGCATTTGCCAATTCGAGACGGCCACCAACCTTCAGTAGTAGGTATCCGTCTGTAATCTGTAAAAATGGATTAAGAAATTTTATGTGACTTGATATTTGCCTGTTTTTGAGCAAAGCGTGAATTTCATCTGCGAAATGCTGTTGCTGCAGATTCCAAATAATGCAATTAAATGCACGCTGAAGTTCCTGAGGTGTCGGCGAGGGCGTAGACAGCTCAATGGGTTTCCGAAGCACGTGTGTGAAGCGCAGCATCCATCTTAGTGTGTCGAGTAGGTAGTTGCTGTTCGTCGTAACCTTGAAAGCTGACTTGCGCATCTCAAGTGTTATGATCTCCGGATCTGGTTCGCGCCGTTTCTCCCTTGGCCAAGCGTTCGAGCTCTGCTTCAGGTACTCCGGCCCCATAAACCAGATTGATTCATTCAATTCTATGGGTTTACATCCCCTCGAAACCAGATCGGCTGGATTTGAATGTGTTGGAACGTGTCTCCAATGACAATCCGGTGTGGCTTCTTGTATGTCAGAAACGCGGTTTCCAACAAATGTTGATAGTGTCGCAGAATGTTGCCGTATCCAATGAAGAACTATCGACGAGTCGCTCCACAGATAGGTTGATTGTTTCAATGTGAAAATACCTTTAATTTTCATGTAGAGCTGTGCCAACAAATGGGCAGCAGCGAGTTCCAATTTTGGTAGCGATAACTTGCGAGTTGGCGATACTCTGCACTTTGACGTGATCAGGTGAACTTGAACCTTGCCGTCCGCTGCAACTGTGCGTGCGTAGATGCAGCATCCGTATGCACGAATGGAAGCGTCACAAAATCCATGCAACTGCAATTCCTTGGTGTTCGACTGCATACAGAATCGAGGTATTGCCAGCGACTCCAATAACGGAAGCGATGCTGCAAACGATTTCCAAGCTAGGCAAAGTGTTTGCGGCACAGATTCATCCCATTGAAATTTGAGTATCCACAGCTCCTGTAGGATGATCTTTGCAGTCACAATGACTGGCGCTACCAATCCCAATGGATCAAATAGTGAAGATGCTACAGATAAAATTGTCCTCTTGGTGATTGTGTCAATGGAGCACTTGGGACGAAAGGCAAATAGCAATATGTCTTGACGTTGATTCCATGCTAAGCCCAATGTGCTTGTAACTGAGTCGTCTTCTAGATTCAAATCCTTGATAGTCCTGTCGTCGACAAAGTCTGGGTGATTTGAATGCCATTTTGCTAGTTCAAATTTGCCTTTGCCAAGAATCTCGATGACCTCTGCCTTGAGTTGCTGCAAGCCTTCCGCCGTGTCATGCCCACACAGAAAGTCATCCACATAGAATGATGAGTTGATAGCTTGTGCTCCAAGTTTGTGAGTTTGCATGTGTAGATCGGCCAAATATGTCATACTGCGTATAGCGAGATATGGGGCTGCTGCCGTACCGTACGTCACTGTGTTTAGCTCATACGTCTGAAGTGGTTTATCTGCCGACTCTCTCCAAAGTATGTATTGAAATTTGCGGTCACGATAATCCACTAATATGTGCCTGAACATTTTCACAACATCGGCAGTGAGCGCATATTTGTATGTTCGGAAGCGTAGCAGAAGCGAGTATAGATCTGTCTGAATGGTCGGTCCAACCATTAACAAGTCATTGAGCGATCGTTGCGACGAGGTTCGATTTGAGGCATCAAAGACAACTCGGAGCTTCGTTGAAGTGCTATTTAGCTTAAAGACACAATGATGTGGTATGTAATTGTGTGGCTCGTCAAGCCGCGGTAAGTTTATCAAACTCATGTGATTCAAATCTTCATATTCGCGCAGAAATTCCGCATATGATGCCTTTAGCTGAGGACTGCGATTTAAGCGCCGTTCCAATGACTTAAATCTCAGCTTAGCTGACTCGTATGAAGATCCTAGATGTCTTGGGTCATCCTTAAATGGTAGCCGAACGATAATTCTACCATCTGTTTGTTGGCGTACAGATTGAGTAAATATTTGTTCGCACTGCAGTTGTTCAGGTGTGAACTTGTCGTTTGGTTTGTTTAAGTCTTCAATCTGCCAAAGCCTTTCCAAATTATTGTTGATTGACTCCTCCTGTGAGAGCGAGTAGCAGTGTGCCTGTCGCTGCGTTCCCTCATAACGTCCAGACACAATCCATCCAAGTAACGTTTTCTGTAGCGTAGGAAGACAGGGACCCAATTTGATTTGTCCCACTGCAAGAATATCAAAAAATGTTTCAGTTCCAATAAGTAAATCGATATGGCGAGTTTTGTGGAACTGCTCATCTGCTAGAGGCGTATTCTTGGGTAGGTTCCAAGATGAAATGTCGATGTCCGAATCCGGCTGATATGCAATGTGTGACGTCACGCAGAAATCAATGGGCATCTCGAAATTCTCCAATCGTGACTTGATTGTGGCCGAAGTGCCAAACTTGATGTATGTGTGTGCATTCCCAATGCTACCGATTCGCATATGCCGTTTGACCTTTGGCAAGCGAAGCGATTGCGCGAACTGTTCCGAGATGAAGTTCACCTGGGAGCACGAATCCAATAGCGCACGGCCGATCCTGTAGTTTCCAGATGCATCCATGACCTCGACGATGGCCGTTGCCAAGATGACTTGGTCTGTTTGATTGGTGTGTGTATGTGTGAAACATTGCTTGAATTAGAGACGATGGGCAACGTAGCTGTCTCTCGATGTAGTAAGCTGTGATGAAGCTTAGAGCAGAATCGACATCTTTGAGTAGATGGACACTTGGCTGCCTGATGGCCCTTGCCAAGACAGATAAGGCACAGCGCATATCGTTTTGCTGTTTCATAGCGCTCCGCGATCGACATCTCCTGAAGCCGACTGCAGCGTGAAAATCGATGTTCTGAACTAAGACAAAGAGGACATGAGTGAGTTGAGCAATTAAACGACAAGCCATGTCGCATGGTTGTCTGGCTTCGTTGTTTGGTAGCAGTCGAAGTTCGAGGCAGGCTCGATTCGGACTTACCGCATGATTCCAAATGTTGGCAATGCCTTTTAACTACCTGTACACACAAATCCCATGTAGGCAACTTGGAATAATCCAATGATTCGTCCATTTGCGCTTAGGTTCCATATCCATCTTTTCCATGACAATGGAGCAATTGAGCATAAACAATGATGAGATATTATCCAAAAACACTAATGTTGGATTGTCGTAGCGCTGATTTAAACGATCAAGTGCCTTCCGATAGTTTTCAGGTGTGATCTGAAATGCCTTTATAGTTTCCAATGCTGGTCCTCTTAAGCAGCTAATCAGCTGATTAAACTTCTCGATGTTTGACAAGCTGTTCTGTTGATCCACCATCTGATGGAATAATGCACTAAAATTCTTGTAGTCAGCATAATTGCCATCAAATGTGGGTAGCGTAAGTCTGGGCAACTTGGCAGACGATGAGAATGTCAGTCCTGATGCCGCAGCAAAGGTTGATTCGTGCATCTCTTCCGTAAGTTGCTCTGTTATGCAAACCTTTATGTCTACATACAGCTCCTCCAGATCGGTGCGTCCTGTATCGGTCGGACATTCCTTTTCTATTTGAGTCTGCAAAACCATTGCTTGCTTAAAGTAAGCTTCCAAAATTTCCAAGCGACACTTTAATTCAGCTTGACTTGGCGCAGACTTGCCTTCTCTTAGTTTGGGATCGACTACATTACGAATGCGGCTAATATTCCGGCGCGTATGCGCGCGCTGTGTTTTAAGACTCTCCAAAGACATGGTTTGATCAACAACAACTAATATTTCCTTTATTTATATATTTAATAAGTGTTGATCAGATTCACTGCCACAATTAAAAACACAGAGTGCAGAATAATATGCAAGCGACGCACAATGCAAGTGTCAAATTTCACTCAATTGAGCGTGCAGAATATCAGGCGATGAGTTTCACTCAACCGAGAGTCGAGCGTCGAAAAGAAGCAAGCATGTGACGAATTTCACTCAACTTGTTGTTGCCCTTACGAATCGTAGGCACAGCGAAGTGACGTTGATTGCAAAGCATAAGCTGCTGTTGCTGCGAAAGAACGAAGAGATGACTCGGTGATGCGACAGCGGGGGTCACAGAGCGACAGCGAAGTCAGTCAAAGCGATGAACGGTTTCTCGGCGGTGCAAAGAATAGCAAGGCAAAGCGCATGTATGCACAGTTAACACTTTGTATGCTGGAACATTCTCGTTGACATATGTATGTATGTATAGAATGTATATACGCCAAATTAGAACTCTAAATATGTTGCACTGAACTTGAATAGCACTGCCCCACGTTGGGCAGTATAAGAGTACCCATAGGTATAAATTGAATGTGAACAAATATTAATGATTTGACCCAACACAATTCTCAAAAAGACCCCTAACAAGAAAAACACAGACTTGTTGCCCTAAAAATCTACTACGTTTTTGGCCATCATCTTCAATTCCCTGAATTTCGTCAAGGGAAGAATTGTATTGAAGACCTCTTTTTATTTTCACCTCATCTAAAACTAAAACTGCACATTTTGCCTTTTCAGTCATTTTTTCCACAATGCTCTGAATATTTTCTAATAATTTTGGATTAAATCCAGGAACTAAATTTTTGAAAAGAGCCCATCGATTCAGGTATTTTTTGCAGGGAAGTCTTAACTGGAGAACATCCCTAAGATAGTCATATGCTCTAGCTGAGTAAAAGTTTATATTTTGCGATATAACCTTTTCAGCGCTATTATAAGCATGACTAGCTTTCAAAAGCATTTTGCATAACACTTTTGATTGCTCAGAAACATTTGGTAATTTATTGATTGTCGTGAAGACATTGCTACGCTTTTTTACCTTTCTAATTTTATAAGAAATGCTCCTGTATCTAGAAGTATTTTTTAAGGCTACATATCTTTTTTTTTAATCACTAAACTCTTTCTGTACTTTTTTTTAAATGTATTCCCATATCAAAATATGTTTTCCTATAATATACCTCATTTTGCTCTCTCTTTAAGCAATTTTCACAAAAGGAAGACTTACCAACACTTAAATCCTGCCACAATTGATTTTTTAAAGTGCAGTCAAAACTCAAAAAATTAGCCACATTTTCTTCCTCTTCGCTCTCATTATGGTCGATTTTATTTGCCTGTTCTAATTTATCTAAATTATTTTTTTGATAACTATAAGGAGAAATATCCTCTTCCTCACTGTCTATTAAATAAATATCAGCATCATGCTTATTAAAAGGAAAATTTTGGCTGGACAAATTCAAGGTTGGGACTGCATTACCTATTAACTTACGCTTACCAATAAATTTCCTTTCGAAATGCCTCTTGCATATTTTTACCTTCTTCCAATCCAAATTATTGGACAAATTGCATGCCTTGATCCACTTGTTTAAATAAAACTGCTTTGTTGGAAACGAGAATAAGCTAACCGAACAATTAACGGAACTATTTCTATAGCTTGCGCCACACGCAAGCCAGAGTTTTGAAAAAAACTTATGTTTATAAATTTTGGGACGAAAAAGCACTGAAGTGATAAGTTTTTTAACGCACCAATCTGATCCGACCGAAATCGTTCACACAATTAAAAGCCCATGGCAGGTTCGCGCCAATTCTCATATATGTGTATATGCACACACACACATGTATATAGTTCACAGGCAGCAAAAATATTTTCCCACATAGCAAATAAATGCTCATACTGTAAATGCTGTAACGGCCGATTGACCAAATCATATCTTCATGCGCTTCTACGCTTTGATACCCTTTCTACAAATATTCATAAAAACGCCTACATTTTGCATGACCATGGCAAACGCTTTCAATAATTCGGCATACTCTTCACTCAGAAGAGATCCAACCGAAATCGTTCAGACAATCAAAAAGGCCCGTGGCAGGCACACGCCAATTCTATGAACACGCATATGTATGTACACGTATATGTATTAGAGGTGGGCATGGGCTGGGTTTTTGTCGGGTACCCGTGGGCACCCGCGGGTACCCGTGGGTGGGTATGGGCTGGAAAATCGAGTTTCGGGTTGGGTGCGAGCGGGTGCGAGTTACGCCGCTCAATCCGCTTTACCCGAAACAATTTGGAAATATGAGAACGCAATTGTGAAATGTTTTAATATTTTCAATTTGGATTGCAAATATTTTCTTTTCTTAACTTCGTGTACACTATTATCTATTATCTCAATTATAATTATCATCACTAGCTATTACAATTGTGATCACTAAAAAAAGAAAGCTCGGAGGAAAAAAGAAAAAGAAGAAACAAATTTTTCGGGCGAGCGGGTTGGTTTCGGGTTGCAAAATTTTTGTAGCTTTCGGGTGCGGGTAAAATTTTGCTCTTCGGCCCATGGGCTGGGTCGGGTTGGGTGCAAAATTTCGGCCCATGCCCACCTCTAATATGTATGTAAACATTTCACACAATTACAGTAGCTTGCTACATGTATAAGCATTTATGTGCCTGTGTGCAAAACTATTCTTGCTACCTACTCCACCCAGTAGATCTTTCAACAATTCTAAGTCTCTCAAGCCATGCAACTGCAAATATTAGACTTGACAATGTATGCATGCTCATCGTTAAAGCATTTTCTTCAGGCGCATCAACGCTTTCATACCCTACATAAAAATAATAATAATAATCTTTATATTTTGCATGAGCATGAGCATGGCAATCGCTTTGAAAAGTTCAGCATACACTTCACTCAGAAGGTAAGAAATGGGATTTTTTGCAAGTCGCGAACAAATTTGAATTTTGTGCGCTGTCGACTGGCCGCATATATGTACATATGTATGCATACACACATTCAAACATACATGCATATTCATTTGAGAGAGCATAGAGAACATGGTGGGCCAGTCAAAGAGAGAGAAACAGAGAGAGAGAGAGAGTGTGAGAGTAAGAAAAGAATAGCAGTTAGTGGAGCTTCATACAAAAATAAGACTATTTCGTTCGAGCGCTGGCAGCGAACTAAATATCAACTACGATATTTTCGCTGCCCGAGCAGCAAATGACAGAGCCGAGCAAATACGAAGATGATTAGGACGCGAAATCAAAATCTGGTTCGTGAAAAAAGTTTATTTGTTCTAGTTGTATGGTTGGTGGTTGTATTCTATGCCTCAAATAAAGAACATGTATTAATCTAAAAAATAAGTACATAATTGGCGCAGCCGGTAATCGGAGTAACACAAAAAATAAAGTTTTGTGAAATCTTGTAAAAGTGAACAAAATAAAAATTGAGTGTTACATGTTCGGACATATAAATCCAAGCAACGAAACAATTAAAAACTGTGTTAAAAATATGAAGTACAGATAAATAATTGTGGAAACTTCGGACATAAATATCCAAGATAACGAAACAATTAATAAAAAACTGTACAGCGGAAAAAAAAAATAAACAAAAATTGCAAATCAACAACAAATCAGTGAAGTGCAGCAGTGCTCACAATTGTAATACTTTCTTAAGAAGCTGATGTCAGAAACCCAATCACAAATCAAAGGAACTGCATTGAGAAGGAGACGAGGTACTTACCGATATTCAATGGACAGGAAGGAACTCTACACGGATTCGTGGCCGCAGTGGACCAGATAATGGAGGAATACGAGGACAACAGCCAGTTGTTAACTGTCATATTTAACACCAAGATTCAAGGTCAGGCTAGAACTATACTTAGTATTAATCCACCAACAAATTGGACGGAGTGCAAAAATCGTTTGAGACATCATTATAGACCAAGAATAGATCAGATGGGACTAACTAGGAAGATCAATAACCTAAGAGTAACAAACGTAAGAGATCTTGATATTAAAATAAGAACACTTGTTGAAGAAATTACTGATTTTTCGGTCTTTGAAAATAATAGTAGACTTGTTGATATTCTAAGTGGATTATTAATTCAAAGAGTTAAAGAATTAGCATGTGGTCCGATGGCAGTTGCCTTAATGAATAAAACAACTTTATCAGATGTAAGAAATGAACTTTCTAATTTTGTTGGTCTAAATTTTAGAAATTTAAATAAAAAAATATTATTAAAAAAAGACAATAATTATTCATCGAATTACAATAACAGACAATTCAACGAACAAAATAACCAAAACTTAAAACAAGACACAGACAACAGAAATTTAAACGAAAATAAGCAAGCAAATACTAATTACCAAAGACAAAACATACAACAACAAAGCCAAAACATGAGACAACCAAGTCAGAATACTCGACAAAATCAAAATAATCAGCAACCACAACCAGAAGCAATGAGTGTAGACAATATAAATGAGGAAATTAATAATGATCAAAATTATGAAAATATGCAGGAAGAGTTTTTTACCAAATAGCCTCGAACAAAAGAAAAGTTTTCATTAAAGGAACTATTGAGGGAGATACCTTTCTAATCTTAGTAGATACTGGATCTACTATAAGTATATTAAACACCAAAAATATACATGAGTCAAAGTATAAAATAATTGAGAAATTTTCAAAAACCATTTACACTATTAATGGCAGTATAAAAAGTGACAGCTATTTAGTAAAAACAAAAGTACCGAGTGAATTTAAATATACAGAGGGCGCAAGAATAAGATGGGTAGCTATGTCCCTGGAAAGATCATATGACTTTCTATTGGGCATGGACTTCATCCAAGAAAATTTGGAAAATATTGATTTTAAAAACAAAATGATTAAGCTTTGCAATGGAGTCGAAATTCCGTTCCTTTCCAAATTATCAGAAGATATTTTTGTAATGGAAGTAGGTAGGTAGCTAGAAGAGCTCAATACTGAAGAAGTTCAGATAATAAAAAATCTTACGAAAAAATATGAAAAGTTATATTTTAAAGAAGGGGATCAGTTAACTAATACTAAAACAATAGTGCATAATATTAAAACCACAACAGATCAGCCCATAAATTCAAAACTCTATAGGGTTTCTCCAAAATATGAAGATGAAGTAAGGAAGCAAATAATTGAAATGGAAAAAGTGGAATAATAAGGAAAATTAAAAGCAAATATAGCTCTCCTATATGTGTTATTAAGAAAAAAATTGGCAATTCAGGAATTCAAAAATATCGTATCTGTGTAGACTATAGGCGGCTAAACCAAGTAACCGTACCAGATAAATATCCAATACCTATTATGGACGCTGTATTAGATAAACTTGGAAAAGCCCAATATTTTTCTACCCTTGATTTAGCGAAAGGTTATCACCAAATACTAATGTCAGAAGAAGATATTGAAAAAACTGCTTTCATAACACCAATGGGATTATATGAATATGTTAGAATGCCATTCGGGTTAAAAAATGCTCCAGCTACATTCCAACGTTTAATGAATGATATTTTGAGGGATTATATAAACAAAATTTGTATAGTATATCTTGACGATATTCTAATATTTTCAACAACACTCGAAGAACACAAGATTGCTTTAGAAACAATTTTTAAAGTACTTAGAAATCATAATTTGAAAATACAACTAGATAAATGCTCATTTATGAAGAAACATACAGAATATTTGGGACATATTCTTACAAAAGAAGGGTTCAAACCAAATACAAGATATATAGAAGCAATAAAAGAAATTCCATTACCAAAAATTGAAAAACAATTAAAAGGATTTTTAGGTATGACAGGATTTTATAGAAAATTTATCAAAGACTATTCCGAAATAGCTTACCCAATGATAAGATATTTACAAAAAGGTGTATCAATTAATACAAATGATCCACAATTTATAGATGCATTTGAAAATCTTAAAGCGCTCATAAGTTCACATCCAATATTAAAATATCCAGAATTTGACAAACCATTTACAATTACTAGAGATGCCAGTGATTTCGCCATAGGTGCAGTTTTATCTCAACAAGGACAACCAATCGCTTATGTTTCAAGAACACTTAATAAACATGAGAAAAATTATAGTACAATTGATAAAGAATTTTTGTCCATTATACATGCAGTAAATTATTTTAAACACTATTTGATTGGAAACAAATTTCAAATTATAACCGATCATGCCCCTATAAAATACTTAAATTCAAAATACAAAGGAAAAGAAATGACAGCTAGACATCAAAGATGGATTTTAAAACTACAGGAATTTGATTATGATATTATATATTTAAAAGGTAAAGACAATAAAGTAGCAGATTTTTTGAGCAGACAGGAAGCAGCACAGTTAATTAATGCAGAAAATAACGAAGAATCAAATTTTGATTTAACAAATACACAGCATTCAGCAGATGAAGAAGAATTAATTCATTATTATATAAAATATGATATTGTTAATAAATATAAAACTCAGATAATAATTACCTATTCAGCAACAGATAATATTAATATACACAATGGAAGAAAAATAATTGAAGTAAACCCAGCAGACACAGAAAATGAAATTGAAATAAAATTACAAAATAATATAGAAAAAGGAACAGTAGGAATTTTTTCAGAAGTACCAGACTCAGAATATCATAAAATACAATGTATATTAATTAAAATTTTTTCTCACTGTGAAAATATAAAATTTTTCAAATGTACAAAACGAGCTCAAGAAATTTCAACGGAGGAAGATTTACATAAACAAATTTTAATTTACCATTCAAAAGATTCATTACACAGTGGTATAAATGAAACGTTCAATTCACTAAAAGTAAAAATCCTTTTTCCAAAATTAAGGAAACATATTCAGTTAATAATAGCAAATTGCAGAAAGTGTAAAGAGATTAAGTATGATAGAAAACCGATTAAACCATAATTTCAACTTACAGAAACACCAAATAGTAAAAATCAAATTATACACTTAGATATATTTCATATAAAACACAAATGTTTTGTTACAATCATAGATAAACTTACAAAATTTGCAGTTGCTTATAATATTACGGATAGAAATTGGCGAACAAAGATGCTAATTATGATAGAACATTTTGCAAAATTTAATAAACCACAGAAAATAATAATGGATAATGAATTTAGATCAGAACATATAATACAGTTTTTAAACAAGGAAGATATTGAAATACATTATACAAAACCAAATTCCCATAGAGGAAATGCTGATATTGAAAGATTACATTCCACATTAATTGAAATAATAACAGGAATAGATAATAATGAACTCTCCATTGAATCTAAAATTCAATTAGCAATAAGAGCGTACAACAAACGTTATCATTCTACAATAAAATGTACACCGAATCATGCTAAAGATACAGAAGATGCAAATAAATTGAAAATGACTATTGAGGAATGTAAGAGAAGGTGTTCAAGCATGAACATGCCACTTATATAAACATATTAAAAAATAGGCAATAGTCGATAACCTGCGCGTTATCTGAAGCCAAGTAATAAACATGTCATCCCTTAGCTGCAGCGACCAACGCAGCAAGTAATAAAAATGTAACGCGAGACGTGAGAACGGCTTAGCGATCGAAAAGGGACACTTGACAAACATCTGTGCACTTGTGTGCATGGAATTAATTATAGCCTTCCAGTGCCTGGAAGTATTTTTAAGGTATATAAGCACTAGGATTTTAAGGAATAAACAGTTCAATTTTTGATCTCGCAAAGGCGAGTTCAATTTTTGGGCTCGCAAAGGCGAGTTCAACTTTTTTACTCAAGAAGTAGAGTTCAATTTTGGAATCCAAAGGGACCAGAGTTCAATCTGAACTCAAAGAGTTCAGGGTTCCATTTTCGGGCTCAAGAAGACTAAGCCAAATAACATTTTGGTCCTTCGAGCCTTCTCTGTTGTTTTCCCCCACCAGTGGTAAGAGACACAGAGAAGGAACCAGCGTCTTAATGCTGTGAGTTTTTATAAAAACCTCAGCTTAAGATAAAACATTTAATATATTTCTGTTCTCCCCCACCAGAGGTAAGAGGCAGAGAATATATAAATGTATTGCTCAAATTCAAACAAGAGAATTTGTAGTGCTGGTTAAATCCGTTATCCCAAAAAAGAGGAACGGAAAAACAAATTCCATAAGAGAATTTGTAAAAGCTGGTAGATCCGTATCTCCAAAGAAGGGGAGCGGACGATCAATTCCTGAAGAGAATTGTATCGCCAGTGGAAACGTATCCCCAAATAAGGGGAACGAACAAAAAATTGCTCAAATTCACAAAAGAGAATTTGTAGCAATAGAGGGTCCGCATGAAGGAAGACAAAGAAGATACGAACCTTCGGGAAGATGACAGGACTCTCATCAACCACACAGAAGCCACTTCAGAGACGAGTGGACAATCATCAGGAGGGCAGTTCTGAGCATACACAAATTTTGGGCCCCCTGGCAGTATGTTCAAACATGAACATGCGACAAAAATTAAAATACTAAAAAATTAAAATTTCCCAGCCACAAATTTTAGGCCCCTGGCAGTATGTTCAAGCATGAACATGCCACTTATATAAACATATTAAAAATAGGCAATAGTCGATAACCTGCGCGTTATCTGAAGCCAAGTAATAAACATGTCATCCCTTAGCTGCAGCGACCAACGCAGCAAGTAATAAAAATGTAACGCGAGACGTGAGAACGGCTTAGCGATCGAAAAGGGACACTTGACAAACATCTGTGCACTTGTGTGCATGGAATTAATTATAGCCTTCCAGTGCCTGGAAGTATTTTTAAGGTATATAAGCACTAGGATTTTAAGGAATAAACAGTTCAATTTTTGTTCTCACAAAGAGAAGAGTTCAATCTTTGAATTCGGTAAATGTGGAGTGTTTCATTTCGACTCTCTAACAGAAGGACTGTAAACAAAATAAATAATACAAGGGAAGAATACAAAGAACAAAGACAGGAAGGTCCAATTAAAAATTATAAAAGAGTCAGACATAAGGATGAGCCTTATTTTAGATATGCAGAGTTAGAAAACATTCATCCAAGTAACATTAAAAGACCGTTAAATCAGAAAATTAACAAATCTAATGAATAAAATTAAAAAAAAAATTTTTTTTGAGATTAATAAAGGCAAAGAATAAATCCATTAAACCTTTTAGCAGAAATAAAGGGACTTATAAATATAGCAGGTACAGCATACAAATGGCTATTCGGACTGATTAACGATGAAGACAGGACAGATATCTTAGAACACCTTGATATAACCGACCAAAATAACCATAACATCATAAACAACATGAACCAACAAATAATCATAAATTCACATTTTAACGACCTAATACATAGTTTAGCAGATTTAGCATGACCGAATAATCATTAATAAAACACTGACAAGTATAAATAACCAAAATAAAGAAATCATAATGAAAATCTTATCCAATGATCAAATGCAGAAATTAAAAAATATCGAATACAAAGTAAATTATATTCAGGAGAATATTGCCTCTGCAAAGAATAATATAATTTTACCAGAAATTTTATCAGAAGAAGAAATAAACCAATATGACATTCATTTTTATAAATTAAAATTAATTCGTATGGGTATTTTGAAATACAAAAATAATTGCATAATAATAGCAATAAAAATTCCAAAAAATTATATAAATGTAGATGTTAAGTTACTTATGCCAATGCCAAAGACAGAGTATATCCAAATTGATCAAGAAAATTTATTAATTATAGAAGTTAACAATAAAATATTGGAATATAAACCAAATACAATTTTAAAGGAACTTAAATCAAGTAAAAGTTGCACTCTTACCAACAGCTGTAAATTTATATTTAATAATATCACTAGTATTGAAAAGATAGATGATGACACAATAATAAAAAATGCCAGAAAAGAAAAGTTATATCAACATTGCGACAAAAGAAATATTACATTAAATGGAAATAATCTCATACAATTTGGAAATTGCAAAATACAAATTTTAAAAGAAACATTTTCCAACGAAAAAATAGAATTTTACGACAAATTTTTTTATCCCACAGAACTATTAAATCAAACTTACAAAAACACTATTAATTTTGATCATTTAATATAATATTAATAATAAAATAATAAAACATTTTGAAAATTTAAAAGAAATCACAGAACTAAAATATGAAAGAAAAGTAACAAATGGCATTATATTAATACTTTTAATCATTTTTATGTTTTATTATTTATGTATACTTAAGATCCAAAAGGCAAAATATTAATATTAATTAAGAATTCAGGAGAATTCACACTCTAAGAGGGGAGGAGTTATCATCACTTCTCACAGCGTCAGCTGACACCATACCATTAGCTGAATTTCCAAGAACTACAGTCGACACTAAAGGCTTACAATCTTGCTTAATGTAAAAAACTCTTGAGCCATAAGTATCATAAGAATAACGGACACTTATTGCTAACTCAAGAGCAGACCTAATATTGTAAACAATAATGTTTGTCACAGCTACAAAATATAAACAAGCATCGCAGCCTCCACTAGCTATCAAAGGCTCTTTGACACTTTTTGGTCACAGCCCAGCTGCATAATATAAACACACTTTAGTAATAAGACGCCGCTCCAATATTGTAAACATAAACAATTATCGCAGCCTCCGCTGCCTAGCATTAGAGTATTTCACCATGATTGGAAACAAAAAGAATTATATAAAAACCCCCTTAGAATTGAATAAGTTGCTAAGTTGTATTCTATGCCTCAAATAAAGAACATGTATTAATCTAAAAAAGACGTACATAATTCGCGCTCATAAGAGGTCATGCTCGAGCCCTAATTATCTATGCGCAGTCTGTGAAAGTTGAGTCAGTAGAAGGTATTTCTGCCAAACTCCTAAGCCCGCAATAAAAGAGCAAAACTGCAAACCAATATACCCAAGAGGTAGAAAAATGGACTAAATCCCTCGAAGGAGCATATCAATGATGGCTTCTCACATGATTTATCTAGTAAGTACAGCACAACACTTACTGTCAGGACTATGACTCAAAACTGATCTATAGATAAGGTAAATTTATCATGCAGGCAGGCACATTCAATAATATGAATGATGCTAATCAAAGTTTGTAAATAGCTGTACCGAACCAATAGGACAGACAAATACTGTGTTGTTCTGCCAATATCATCAGTATGGCCATACTCGTGGTAACCGAGTTAATTACCGAGAAAGAGGTAATTACCAAAATACCGGTTACCGAAACAATAATATTTACCGAGGTCATTATAGAGGCCAAAATAGAGACCGTGGAAATTCCAACAGGGGAAATTCCAACAATATAAGAGTAACCCAATAAACTTCGGGAAACCCCCAAACACCTCCAGATACTTAGCATTAAATAACAAATTATATACCGTCAACCTTAGTCTCAGTAATTTCGTATCATTCAAAAATGTTGCAACAAACAAAATGATAACATCTTTTATTGATACAGGTCCAGATATTTCAATTACTTAATTCTGATGTCTTTCATGACATCCATTCAAATAAACTAATAAACATTCGAGGCATAGCAAAAATAGTAATAAACTCCAAAGGACTAGCCTCAGTAGAGTTCCAACAGACAAATATATTATATATTCCATATAAATCTCATTTACTTCATTCAGATTTCGCAATCCCATGCGATGGAATAATAGGAATAGATTTCATAAAAAAAAAATGCAGCTACGGGGTGACATGCTTATTACTTGGCTTCAGATAACGCGCAGGTTATCGACTATTGCCTATTATTTAATATGTTTATATAAGTGGCATGTTCATGCTTGAACACATAGACTGGGCAACTGGAACAAGTTAATGTGCACACTTGTTTTTTGACATTAGAACCCCCTCAACTTCGTATTTGCTCGGGTTTTTACTTTTAGGGTCGGGGGAGAAAAATTGCTGATGGCAAAATCATTCCGCTTCGAGCGCTCGACGGTGACGGTCGATATTCCAAAAATGCCTGACATGTGCCGCTCTTTCCCTTGCTCTCTTTCTGTTTCTGCCCCATGCTTTTTACTCTCTGCTCTCTTCTCACAAAAATATATGTATGCTGGCACAAACAGCAAGCAGCTCACAAAAATTGAAATTTCTTCTCGACTCGCGACCCCATTGGTTCCCTTCTGAGCGAAGAGTATACCGAATTCTTAAACTGCTTTGCCATGCTCATGCAAAATGTTAGCGTTTTTATGATTATTTGTGGAAAGGGTATGAAAGTGTTGATGTGCATAACGAATATTATTTCCCGATGACCATACACACACACATTTACACTTCCTCGCTATATGTGTAAGCATTTATGTGTTTGTGTGCGATAGATATTCTTGCTGCCTGTAGCACTATTAGAACCCCCAGCAGTTGATGTTCGTTCGGTTGGGTAGCGATGTGAGCTTGCATACGCACACGTACGTTTGTGATGTGATTATCACAATCGCCGAGTATCCCTTGTATAGGCATTTGAATGAATGCTCTGCCTGGGGCATTTGCATGTTTCGTGCATGGGTCTCGAATATTGGGCGTGTGCCGCCTACCTCAACTTTGAATTAAGTAATCGATTTTGGGTTCGAATTGCAGGAGCGGTCAATTATTATACCCTGAACCCATTGAAAATGGGAATTCAGGGTATTATGGTTTTGTGAAAATGTATGTAACAGGCAGAAGGAGACGTCGTAGACCCCATAGAGTATATATATTCTTGATCAGCATAAAAAAATAAGTTGATCTAGCCCTGTCCGTCTATCCGTCTGTCCGTCCGTCCGTCTGTCCGTCTGTCCGTCTGAACGTCGAGATTTCGGAAACTAAGAAAGCTAGAGAGCTAAAATTTCACATGAACACTCGTATGTTAGTTACGCAGTACGAGTTTATTTATTTATTTTTTTTTTTTTCGATAACTTATCCCATTTCCAAATTATCGATACAAAATTTCGAAATTTCGTTTACATTTTTTAGGTTTTTGGGCATAACTTCTACATCGTTTTAGCTAGAGACTATATTCAGATTATGGATGCCACGCCCCCTTCGCCCACACCCCCTGAAAAAAAAATCGCATTTCAAATACCAGAGGCTTGCAAATATATACATTTAGATACTCTTAATCTACTCTGAAAATTTCATGAAGTTCGCCCATCTAGAAATGGAGTTAGAAGTGTCCAAAGTTCATCCCAACCCACCCCCAAGCCACGGTAGGAACTGCGCAGTTAGCAGAGCGCGCGCTTATACGTGCGTAAAGAAGAAGAGTATCACTTTTTTTGCAGGGTTCAGGCTATCTCGTAGTCGAGCCGTCTCGACTAGAGCCTTCTTACTTGTTTTTTTTTAATCTGCTCTCGACTAGAGGCTTTTTACTTCTTTAAAGGTAATATACTTATTACTACAATCAAATGAATTCGTCGAATATGGAGTTGCTTTATAACTCTCTAGCAATATTTTAATTATATTAATCTTATATTCTAATTTGTCATTCTTTATAGATTATTACATTCATATAACATCTTTTTTTTTCAGCACAGCTGTACACATTCTTATGCTTTGATTCCAAAGTTGTGAGCAATGATCGCATACGATTTAGAATGTATCCGGTTGGTCTTCTGATATCATGCTGCTTTTATATAATAACACTGTTGGTATATTCATCAATCGAAAAACTGCGAAATCTCCCAGGAAAAATTCTAATTTGTTTAGTAAGTAGCCTACTCTTCGCCTATCTTGGAATCGCATTAGGTCAATTGCTGCCTACTTCAAACAATGACATATGTTTTATGTCTGGTAAGTCAACCATTAATTAATATTCTGTTAGGAACAAAAGATTATTTATAATTCGTATTTAGAAGTATGAATTATCGATCAAATCGATAATAAGGAAATCAATGGAAAATTCGTTTACTTTTTATACCCTGAGCCCATTGAAAATGGGAAATCAGGGTATAATGTTTTTTTTTTTTTTTTAAGTGTCTAACAGACAGAAGGAGGCGTGGCAAACCCCATATAGTATATATATTCTTGATCAGGGTGATGAGCTGAATCGATATAGTCCTGTCCGTCTGTCCGTATGTTTGAAGGCGTCGATTTCTGAAGATATAAGAGCTAGAGAGTTCCTTCTTTATACCCTGAACCCATTGAAAATGGGAATTCAGGATATAATGGTTTTGTGAAAATGTATGTAACAGGCAGAAGAAGACGTCGTCTTGATAAGTTGATCTAGCCCTGTCCGTCCGTCCTTTCTTATGAGCGTCGAGATTTCGGAAACTTCAAAAGCTACAGAGCTGAAATTGTTTTTTCTATAACTGGATAACGTGGATGCCACGCCCCCTTCGCCCCCAATTTAGAAAAAAAGCATTTCAATCACTAGAGACTTGCAATTTGGCAAATTGGGACAGATGAACAGGACCTAATGGACTCAGTTTCGAGTATATAAACCAGACCTACAACCTCGACGTCCTTTTCTCTGTAACATATTCCCTCGTAAAAAAAAAACATATTTAACGCGGCAATCCGCATATCACTCAGAGCACTACGGGATTGGGGTCCATTACCAACTTTTCAAAACTATCTTAGCAACAATACAGAAATAGCAGCCTGATCACAGTCAAAACCTACAAAACACTACTACACCCAACACAAATACGCTCAACAACAAGCAAGAACGTCAGACCCCACCGATTGTGAAATAATTCATAACTTTTTTTTTTAAGTTAGCAATGTCTACAAAGCTTTGTAAGGTTATTCTTTGCTGGGATATCTATTCAGTCTACCCAGGGTCCTTTACAAGAAATTTATAAGGACGGGGCAGTCGGTAGAGGAAGGGGAAAGTGTTATTAGGAGAGTGTATGGAAAGGCAGAGCCACTGGCCGAGGAACCTCCAGACGCTGCCGTCGGTGTTCGCTCAGAGGCCAAGTGCCTTTTGTACAGCCGAAGGTCCTCCGTCCGAACGGGACGAAGTCTTATTATTTATTTTATTTCTCTTGTTTTCTTTTACAATTATGCGTCTCGCTTCTCCCGTTCGCGACCGACTAACTGCTACGTTCAAGCTGATCCATCTTCCCTTGCCGTGCAATTCCCCCTGGGCATCGGCAATGCAATTTCACTACGGCGTGCGCCTCTGCTCAAATACTTAATCTTAATCAAGGCTCTGGTGTTGACAAGATTTTCCGCTCTAATGGAACGGCTTGCTTGACGAGTTATTGAGGATTCGTCGACACTCTTCCACCTGATCTCGTCCACATCAGGGGCATTCATCAGTTTCCTTATGGAGAGCATCCGTGTCTGTAGAGAATTTGCGAAACATAAAAATTAATGGTGCCATGCTAACGGTTAACCCGTGATTCAAGCTCCGGGATGAGCGAATGTGTCCATCGGCCTTTTATCGAGCTGCTTCACCTTCTTTCCCATCGTGCAGTACATCACAGACTCGTGTGTGCTTCGCTCCACGCCTTCGGCAACCAAGTCCTCCAAAGGCTATCGGGAATGCACAGCTGACTAAGATTACGCTATTGACGCGATGGGGACGCTGACTTTTTTTATATGGATCGCTTCCACTCTTTTGCGACTGCTGACTAGAACGACTTCATTTATGTGAATTGCTAGAAAAAAATAAGTTGATTGAGCCCTGTCCGTCCGTCCGTATGAACGTCGAGATTTCGGAAACTACAAAAGCTAGAGAGCTGAAATTTTACATGAATACTCTTATCTTAGTTACGCAGTACCAGTTTGATTTGTTTTTTTTGATAACTCATCCCATTTTCAAATTATTGATAAAAAATTCGTTTCCATTTTTTAGGTTTTTTGGGCGTAACTTCTACGCCGTTTTAGCTAGAGACTCAAATTTATATATTTAGATAGAAATTAATTAATACGCAGATTTTGTAATTTTTAAATTTACGATGCCACGCCCCCTCGCCCCTAATTTTAAAACGCATTTCAAATACTAGAGACTTGCAATTCGGCACATACATAGATACATTTAGATTTAATTAATCTATTCTGAAAATTTCATAAGGATCATCCATCTAGAAATGGAATTATAAGCGTTCAAAGTTCAGCCCAGTCCATCCCCAAGGCACTGCAACACGTTCGTAAAGAAGAAGAACCTGTTTTTGTTTTTTGCAGGTTTCAGGCTATCTCGTAGTCGAGCCGTTTGTTTTTGGTTTTGTGAAAATGTATGTAACAGGCAGAAGGAGACGTCGCAGACCCCATAAAGTATATATATTCTTGATCAGCATAAAAAAATAAGTTGATTGAGCCCTGTCCGTCTGTCCGTCCGTCCGTATGAACGTCGAGATTTCGGAAACTACAAAAGCTAGAGAGCTGAAATTCTGAAAATCACATGAACACTCGTATGTTAGCTACGCAGTACGAGTTTATTTTGTTTTTTTGATAACTCGTCCCATTTCCAAATTACCGATAAAAATCGAAAATTCGTTTAAATTTGTTAGGTTTTTTACGTATAACTTATACACCGTTTTAGGTAGAGACTTCAACTTTATATATTTAGATAGATATTATGGATACGCAGATTTTTTAGTTTTCAGACTTTGGATACCACGCCCCCTCCGCCCTCAATTTGGAAAAAAACGCAAGTACTAGAGACTTGTAATTTGGCACATAGATAGATTTAGATACTCTTAATCTACTCTGAAAATTTTTTGAAGATCATTCATCTAGAAATGGAGCTATAAGCGTCCAAAGTTTAGCCCAACTCACCCCCAAGCCACGGCAGCAACTGCGCGCTTATATGTGCGTAAAGAAGAAGAGTACCACTTTTTTTGCAGGGTTCAGGGTATCTCGTAGTCGAGCCGTCTCGACTAGAGCCTTCTTACTTGTTTTGTGTTAGGTTTGTATATTGCACGTGCAGTACGAGTTTGTTTCAGAAATTCGACAAGTTTTATATATTCAGAGCTATCGCTACAACAATTATCGAGAATCAGTTATAAATTTATATTTCGGTCGTCTTTGGAGTTAGAGTCTCCAAGTCTTCTGTATATATATAGATACTAATTTTATACAATTTCGGTTTTTGTCAGATTTTGGATTCCGGTTCCCAATTCACCCCATATACAGTTTGGTTTGATATATACAGTGGCTCCAACGCCAAATCGGACAAGCCATTCAAATTATTTCAATGTTATTTTTAGTTAGCATTAAGTCACTTATATTAAGTTTTAACATTTTTCCTTAATTCTATGAAGTCTTAACTTACTGAAACAAAAAAAAAAATTTAATTTTCAAGCTGCAACAATTTTTTATTTTTAAAAAACCAATAACAAGTCCGATTATGAGCTTCAACGCCAAATCGGACAAAAGAAAACTGCAAGAAAAAGATCCGTTATTTATCGAAGTTTTCGGTTTTTGTTTTGGTTCTTGTATTTCGTTATGTTCTAGAAAGAAAGAACTCAGGCTGTCGGTGAAACATAAGTTTGGAAAGGATGTTTGCGACAACACTGTGCGCAATACCTTGCATCGATACGATTTTCATGGCCGAGTCGCCAAGAAAAAGCCATATATAAGTCCTAAGAACAAGGCGTTTAGAGTTAAGTTTGCAAAAGAGTACTTGCTAAAACCTAATGATTTTTGGAATCATGTAAGTTAGTTGTATATCAAGCTTGTTGAATAATTTGGTTTCAACGAACAGATGCAGTTGTACAAAAGTTATGGAATAGACAGTCCTTGGAAAATTATATGTATACGTTTATTTGTGCGTTTCTTCATTTAGCTCTTTTCTGCGCGACGATATGCAATCAACTGAGTTTCTCTTACAACTAGACATAGATCATCTGGCAACATTACAATATGTGATGAAATACAATACACAGTGTTACCAGATTGTTACTTTGCATTTAACATTATTTCAAACACACCCCCTCAAAGTAACTAACTTTAAACTTAAACATACGTGATACCTAACGATAAGCTACATTCATTATGCTTGTTGGCGCTTAGGCCCTTCGTTAGTACATCAGCCGGCATTTCCTCTGTCGGCATATATTCTACAAAAATATCACCACTCTTATGCTTCTCCTGGATAAAGTGATGACGCACATCTATGTGCTTCGTTCGAGGATGAAATCCAAAACCTTTCACCAAATGTTGTGCGCTTTGGTTGTCGTTGTAGATACGCACAGACTCACATTTCGTACCAATTCTTTCCAGTAGCGCTTTTAGATACAGAGCTTCCTTAACTGACTCTGACATAGCCAAATACTCTGCCTCGGTACTTGATAACGCCACAGTACGTTGCTTGCGCGCCTCCCAGCTTATTGCGGCGCCTGTCAATATAAATGCCTGTCCTGAGTAGGATCGACGATCAGTCAAGTTACTACCCCAGTCAGCATCGACCACGCCATATAGTTCTCTTCCGGTATGTTTGAAGAGAAGTCCAATCTCCTTGGAACCGCTTAGGTATCGCAAGATACGTTTCGATGCCTTCCAATGTTCAACTGTGTAGTGCTATATCTATAATGCTATATCTGGGCGTGTCGTTACTGAAAGAAACATTAAAGAACCAATTAGTTTTTGGTATGGATACTTCTCCATCTCGTCTTTGCTGGGTTCATCTGGAAGCTTCAAAGTTGATTTGGCTTCCATCGGGGTCATTGCGGGTTTACAACCTATCATGCCAAATCGCTCCAATATGGCATCTATGTATTTCTTTTGCGAAAGAAATAGTTGTTTCTTTGTTCTGTCTTGACGAAACGTAATGCCCAAACATGTCTTCACAGGTCCAAAATCCTTCATTTGGAAATTCTTGCAGAGATGTGCCTTCGTCTGTTGTAGCCAATCTGTACAGTTTGAAGCAAGTAGCAGGTCATCAACATATATTGTGACAATTAAAAGTTTTCCTTTTTTCCGTTTAACGAACAAACATGGGTCCTGTTCGGTTGCTTCAAGTCCAATTTCCTTAAGCTTCGTCGATAGTTTCCAGTACCATCGTATTCCTGACTGCCGTAGCCCATATAATGCCTTCTTTAACCGGCATACGGGGTCTTGTATCTCCTTTAAGGCTTTTCGCCACTCTTTAGCCGTTTCTATGACTTCTACGTCTGGATGCTGTTGTTTTAATCCGATAGGTTTTCCTGACATCAGTTTCTGCATAAAAACATCTAAGTTTTCTGGGATGTCCATGTAAACCTTCTCCTCTAGCTCTCCATTGAGATATGCTGTGACAACGTCCATTTGATGAATTTCCAAATCATATTCTGCTGACAAGGCTGCTAGTAGCCGAACTGAAGTAAATCGCGCAACAGGGGAATATGTTTCGTGAAAATCCTCTCCAGGCTTCTGCGCATATCCTTTGGCAACTAGTCGAGCCTTCTTTTTGCCTTTAGAACTTCCATCGTCCTTTGTCTGAAATACCATCTTGTTTCCTATCACTTTTCTGTCCTTCGGCCTTTCAACAATTTTCCATGTCTTGTTGAGAATCTGTGCCACGAACTCGTCTTCCATGGCATGTGTCCAGCTTACAGCATCATTACTATCTTGTGCTTCCTTGATAGTCAGGGGATCATTTGTGGATATATTGAATGCCATTTCACATTCCTCAAATGTGTCATCGTCATCTTCGTTGCTCTCAGGATCGTCCTCTACAACTGGTTGATAAACTTTTCGTGGTCTTCCTTTCTGACCAGTCTTCAACTTCTTTGGACGTCCTCTGCCGTGTCTAACTGGCTGTGTCTCCTCTTCTGTTATTTCTTCACCGCTTGAGCAAGTATCTTCCGGTTCGCATGTGTCATTTATCTGGATATCAACAACGTTTTCAGGGCTGTCATAGAATTCCTCGAATTCATTTTTGAATCCTGAAACATTTATAAATTTCACTTCGTTACTAATAATGACAGTGCGTTTCCTTAAGTGGTAGACTCGATAAGCTTTTGATTCTAGAGCATATCCCACCAATATACACTCTTCCGATCGTGATTCAAACTTGCCCTTCTGTTGGTCTTTTATTAACACGTATGCTCTGGTACCAAACGTGCGCATATACTTGACCGTAGGCACTTTAGATGTCCAGAAAGTATATGGTAGCTCTCCAGACAATGCTTTGGTTGGACATCTGTTTCGGATATAACATGCTGTGTTAATCGCCTCTGCCCAAAATGAGGGTGGTGCTCCAGATTGTTTCATCATGCATCTGGCCATTTCTACAAGTGTACGGTTCTGCCTCTCAGCGATGCCATTTTGCTGAGGTGTGTATGGCGCAGTTAGACGTCGGCCAATACCATGTTTTTGTAGATACTCGTCAAATTCTTTGTTTTTGAATTCTGTTCCATTATCAGTTTGTAACATCTTGACTTTGTTACCTGTAAAAGTCTCAACAGAAGATTTATACCTTTTAAATAAATTTCACTTCGTTACTAATAATAACAGTGCGTTTCCTTAAGTGGTAGACTCGATAAGCTTTTGATTCTAGAGCATATCCCACCAATATACACTCTTCCGATCGTGATTCAAACTTGCCCTTCTGTTGGTCTTTTATTAACACGTATGCTCTGGTACCAAACGTGCGCATATACTTGACCGTAGGCACTTTAGATGTCCAGAAAGTATATGGTAGCTCTCCAGACAATGCTTTGGTTGGACATCTGTTTCGGATATAACATGCTGTGTTAATCGCCTCTGCCCAAAATGAGGGTGGTGCTCCAGATTGTTTCATCATGCATCTGGCCATTTCTACAAGTGTACGGTTCTGCCTCTCAGCGATGCCATTTTGCTGAGGTGTGTATGGCGCAGTTAGACGTCGGCCAATACCATGTTTTTGTAGATACTCGTCAAATTCTTTGTTTTTGAATTCTGTTCCATTATCAGTTTGTAACATCTTGACTTTGTTACCTGTAAAAGTCTCAACAGAAGATTTATACCTTTTAAATACTTCAAGCACTTCTGACTTTTGCTTGATAAAATAGATCGAACAATAACGAGAGTAATCATCTATGAAAGTTACGAAATACTTGCATCCACTCATTGATTGATTCCGCATTGGTCCGCATACGTCGCTATGAACAATTTCCAAAGTCTGCTTCGATCTTTTTTCAGTTGAGCTTTTATAGTTGTTTGCTGTTTGTTTTTCACTTACGCAAATTTCGCACTGTGATAGTTTCGCATTCTCTTTTATGTTCATTCCGTGCGCTCTGCCTGACTTGCACATGGATTTCAAATCATTTTCATTTAAATGGCCCATGCGTCGGTGCCACATATCTATTTCACCATCCTGTGCAATATTTACTTGTTGCTCTTCGGTGTTCAAGTAATATAAATTCCCATATCTTTTCGCACGAAGCCATACCTTATTGTTTTTGACAATTACTGCTTCATTCTTGCGAAAATGCACTTCGTGTCCTCTATCAGTTATTTTTGATACAGAGAGCAGATTTTGACGCAGATCGGATACATACAACACTTCTTTTAATGTGATTTCATTTTTCTGCCTATTTTCCTGTACTTCAATACGCACTTCACCGACTCCATTTACCTTTGCATTTTGGTTTGCTAAATACAGTGTCTTGCCACTTTGCTCTAATTTTCCAAATTCGTCTTTGTTTGAGCTCATATGTGCAGTACATCCACTGTCTAGACACCATATATTTCCTCTACGCTCTGTTATGTATGCATGTTCGCTTATATTGAGTGATTCGTGTTTTGCTTGTTTTTTATTTGCAATTTTCTCACTCTGTTTATGTTACTTCTTCTTATTTCGGCAGTCTCGCGCGAGATGACCGATTTTTTTACAAGAATAACATTTTCTTGTTTCCTTTTGCTCGTTCTTTTCTTTGCCGTTGCCTTTGCGGCGGTTTGCATATAACGCAGTCTGTTCTTCGCGTTCATTTTTCGTTTTTCGCGCTTCTGCCTCTTCTAATATCTTCACTCGTAGAATATCGGGGCTCGGCAACTCGTCCCTTGTTTCTATGGCACACCGAAATGTTTCATACGAATCAGGCAGACTGTATAACAAAAGAATCGCGAGTAAATCATCTCCAATTGCTACGCCGATTTCTTTTAATTTTTTCACAGCATCAAAAAACTCTTTTATATGCTGACGTGTGTCACTATCTTCGCTCATACGATATAACGCCACTCGTTTGAGTAAACTTGCTTTTCTCACAGGTCCAGTGGATTGAAATGTCTCTTTTAATTTTATCCAACAATCATGAGCCGTTTCACAGTTTTCTATTAACGCCAACTCTGATATGCTGATTGACAGCAATATGTCAGCACGGGCTTTCTCGTCTTGCACTTTCCATGCTGCATGTTCAGCCTCCTCTTCGGGGCATATTTTTGATCCATTTACAAATGGCCATAAATCATTTTTCACGAGTATAGCATTCATTTGTAGTTTCCACGTATCATAATTTTCCGCGTTTAACGGCTCAATCCTAATAAACGCACCTGCCATTTTTCACGGCTTATTGTTCACTCAACTTATTGTCCTATTCCTATTGTACAAGTGTGTCTGGGCCCATAACCTGTTGAATAATTTGGTTTCAACGAACAGATGCAGTTGTACAAAAGTTATGGAATAGACAGTCCTTGGAAAATTATATGTATACGTTTATTTGTGCGTTTCTTCATTTAGCTCTTTTCTGCGCGACGATATGCAATCAACTGAGTTTCTCTTACAACTAGACATAGATCATCTGGCAACATTACAATATGTGATGAAATACAATACACAGTGTTACCAGATTGTTACTTTGCATTTAACATTATTTCAAACAAAACTTAAAAGAAAATTTTTTTTATTTAGAATGTTTTTTAAAGGTTTTGTTCACTGATGAAAGTAAATTTAATTTACATGGGTCAGATGGGAAGGCGTATGTGTGGCGTAAGCCAAACACTGCGTTTGAGCCGAAAAACACCATTGGCACAGTTAAGCATGGAGGTGGTTCTCTCATGGTTTGGGGCTGCATGTCGAGTGCGGGAGTGGGCCAGTTAAATTTTGTCGATGGTATCATGGATAAATTAGAATACCTTGATATTTTAAAGCAAAATGTTAAGCAAAGTGCAGAAAAATTAGGGATAATTGATGACTTTGCTTTTTATCAAGACAATGATCCGAAGCATACATCAATGGTAGCTAAGCTCTGGCTAATACATAACTGTCCCAAACTTATTCAGACGCCTGCCCAGAGCCCGGATTTAAACGTAATTGAGAACCTTTGGGAAGTTTTGGCTAGAAAAGTCTACCGAAACCGGTATAGCACGCTTGGCCAGTTAAAAGAGGGATTAATGACAGCTTGGAACTCCATAGGGCCAGAGATCTGCTACAATTTGGTGAAATCTATTCCCAATCGCTTGCAAGCAGTTATATCTGCAAAAGGTTTTGCAACCAAATATTAAAAATTAAGTTTTAAGTTCGTTTTTCATTAAATTTTTCTTTTGTCCGATTTGGCGTTGAAGCTCATAATCGGACTTGTTATTGGTTTTTAAAAAATAAAAAATTGTTGCAGCTTGAAAATTAAATTTTTTTTTTTTGTTTCAGTAAGTTAAGACTTCATAGAATTGAGGAAAAATGTTAAAACTTAATATAAGTGACTTAATGCTAACTAAAAATAACATTGAAATAATTTGAATGGCTTGTCCGATTTGGCGTTGGAGCCACTGTAGATATTAATGTCATGATCATAATCGATTGTCCGTCTAAAAACAAAATTATTAATAAAAAAAAGTAAGAATCTTGCAGTTAGGCGCAACTAACTGCGATATACTTTGTTCCCATAGGTGCATTTTATTTATTTAATAAACATTTAATTAACGAAATATTTCGGCAATTAGAAAACGTACATGGCAAGCAACAAACGTTTTTCCTACACATACATACAGATTTACACATGTACACACTATACGAGTATACACACAATTTTCTATGTATGCATACAAAAGTTTGCATGCCAGAATATTCTAAGAATTGTGACTGAATTGGGAATTTTTCGATCGTTATTTTAGTTTTGTCAGAGACGCTCTAGCAATGCCTTATTGGTTTTAGTTAACACAGCTCATATTAGGTCAGTGGCGCTGATGGCGCAAAAAACTTTTTTTTTTCAAAAATTATTATTTTTTAATTTTTTTATATTTGTATATTTATTATAAAATGCTTGGTGCCAATTGATAATAATTTATAAACATACGCATATGAATTGTGCATTTAAGCTAAAACTAAAACAACTTTTCCGATTTGCCACGCTGCTTGCTTGGCAAGCAGTTTTTCTATGCATGCATATACATATGTATGTATGTATGTACACAGATATTTGTATTTGTGTATACACATCTAAGTGTGTATACATATTGCAAGAAGTGCCATTGTATTGTTTTGTTTTGTCACGAGCTGACCAGCTGATCAGCTGTGAATTTATTTATGTTTAGCTAACGATTACATGTTGTTTTCAAAAGACCTAGATTCGAATCCCGCTGGAAACTTTTTATTTATTAATCGAAAACTTATAAATTTTATTTTTTAAATTCATTAATATTATATTTATGTTAAAATACTTTCTGCCATCTTAGCAATTGCTACTAAGCTATTATATGCATGAATTATGCAGTTGACCACTACAAACTTCTTTGCCGATTTGCCACGCCCCCAGTGGGCGTAGACGCATAATTTTTTGCCAGTTCTTAGAAAGAGCCGAGGCTAACATGACTGCAAATTTTGGTTGCTTACATTCCAAAAATGCGAAAATTACAGGGTATTTTACGATATGCCACGCCCCCAAAGAGGCTGAGGCTATTTTTGGGGCATCGATAGAGGAGAACATTAGTAACTCAACCATCCAATTTTCAAGCTTCTAGCTCTAAAACTGTAGGAGATATAAACTTTTGCGGTTTGCCACGCCCCCTGTTGGCGTAGATATATCCACCATAGCTTATTAGTCTTGGGTTGCCAACCAAAATTTCAAGTCTCTAGTGTCAATAGTGTTCAAAATATAGCACAATTTGAAAAATCACTATATATTCAGGTCCGATTTGCCACGCCCCCAATGGGCGTAGACATATAACTTTTTGATCGATCTTCTTAGAATCATAACATTAACTCACATGCAAAATTTCAGCGTTCTAGCTTTAACGGTGTAGAAGATATGTATTTCCCGATTTTCCACGCCCCCAATGGGCGTAGATATATCCGCCATAGCTTTTTGAACTTTGGTTGTCACCTCGAGTATACATTTCAAATTGCAACTCTCTAGCTCATCATCTAGTATGATAACTTGACTATGGGCGGAAGAGTTTTCCGATTTGCCACGCCCCTAGAGGGCGGATCGGGAAAATTTTAACACTTTATAATTCGGGGGCATATATGAGTATATGTTTAAAATTTCAAGTCTCTAGCTCTAAAACCGCCGAAAAATATTGCGTTCATACGGACAGACGGACAGCAAGACGGACATTGCACAAACCCAATATACTTTTTCTCCTTCGGGAACAAAGTATAACAAGTAAGAAGGCTCTAGTCGAGACGGCTCGAGTTCGAGATTCCCTCAACCTAGCAAGCCACAGCCAAGCCTATACCGCCATAGCTTTTTGAACTTGAGATGTCACCGCGAGTAAAAATTGCAACTCTCTACCTCATCATATAGTATGATTACTGGCCTATGAGCGCAACAGTTTTCCGATTTGCCACGCCCCTAGAGGGCGGATATGAGTATATGTTCAAAATTTCAAGTCTCTAGCACTAATAGTGCCTAAATCTAGTTTCTATCAGGTGGTTCGCTCATGGTTATTGTTGTTGGGTGGTAGCCCGACGTAACTGTTTATGGTGAGTGTTTGTTTTTTTCTCTTTTGTGTTTGATATTTGCACGTCGCGCGTTTGCTGATATGCTTTGCGTTTGCGTAGCGGGGGTTTGTTTTGTTTTAATGCAGCACGTCTTATCTTCTGAGAGGTTGAAGTGATACTGAGGTTACGATTTAATTTCAGAAAATGTTCTTTTATTTTCTATTTGATTCTTTTTCTTTTCTTGGTTGATGATTGCTATCGGTGCGTTTGATTCTTATTAATTTTTTTTTCTTTAAAAATTATTTTTATATGATACGCTTACAGTATAATTAGCATCGTTGACTACCACGACGATAGTCCGGACTTGTCTTTGTTCCTTAGATTCTGATATTACTGGAGCTCTGTTACTGAAGATCCTGCGACGTACACTTACTACGCGGTACCCTACAGGCGGACACTTATAGGGTGCAACAATATTTTTTCTTCCGGGGATCACTTGCGTCGTGAACACGTTGAGATTGCGCATTAGACACTCGTACTGTTCACTGCTATGTCTTTTTTCGGACCACGACCGCTAACGCTTTTTCGCGAACTCTTTGGGATTGCGGATTAGGCACTTGTATTATTCACTTCAATGTCCTCTGACGTTATTAGTGTCTGTGTGAGTTGCGGATTAGGCTTCACTTTCGAAAATCGCGGATTAGGCTTTAACGTTTTTTCGTTGCGGATCCCTGCTCGAGCGCCAATTAAAAATTCAAATTTAGTTTTTATTAAACAAAAAATATATATATATATTTTATCGAATTCGGAGTTGGATTAGAACTAACTTAGGAATAAGTGTACAGGAATATAGCTAAGCTGCTGCCGCTGTTATTGACATCGTTGCCGCTGCGGTCATTGCCGTTGTTGCTGAATGGTGTCTTATGACACGGTGTCGCCGATCGATATGCTCATTCGGCGCGCGTGTCGGATATGCAAGCGTTGGCCATTATCGGTATTGGCCAAGTGTATTGATCTTACTGCTGACGATAGGCTCTCATGGTTGTTGTTAATTTGTGCTGACATAGCACTTGTGTCGAAATTTCATGCATTGAGACTGTGATATAATTGGGCCGGTGCAATGCCTTAAGTGGATTCGATCGGTTGTAGGTGTTGTTGTTAACTTGTATGAATGCGTCGATTTCCGAAGATATAAGAGCTAGAGAGTTACTGCTTTTTGTCTTAGATTCGTATATTCCACGCGCGTACGAGTTTGTTTCAGAAATTCGATAGCTTTTATATTTCCAGAGTTATCGATAAAAACACACATACAGTTTGGTTTGGCATATAGAAATGAATGTCATGATCATAATCTGATTGAATACGATTGTTCGTCTAGAAACAGAACTATGAATCAAGTAAGTTATGGCAGCAAAACCCACGCGGCCCAGCAAGAGAGATGTACAAGCGTAGATCAGCGTGTGTGTGTGCAGGCTTTTGCAAGTATAGTAAACGAAGCATTCTTGGAATATTATTCGTTTAAAGAAGTGTTCAAGGGATCTCGTAGTCGAGCAATTTCGACTAGAGCTTTCTTACTTGTTAGTTTTTCGGTTTCTTCTGGGTTTAATTGATGTAGGACTTATTCTTTAATTCTCCGATGAGTTACCTAAGATTTCCGATGTAGTTGATGTTGTATAGCCGTTTCAGTAACTCCTCTGTCTGCGTCTTTAGTTCGTTGATTAATCCTGTCCTCAGTCCCGACCAGTTGTTGGATTGTGAGAGCTGGAAAATCCTTTACGATCTCACGCTTTTCGGCTGCTAAGGATAAAAAGGCTGATCAGGCGTTTTTACGCTTGGGGATTATGGCTGTCGTTTTCAAGTGGAATGTTTATATAAGTGTTATGCAACTGGCTGATATAGGGAGAATGAATCCGCTAAGTAAAGCGCTTGTCGCTAATTTATTACGTTATGTGAGGAGGCCGATATATTACTATATAGATAATAATTTGATACAATTTTGATTTTTTTTTCTGAGTCGAGACTGTTTGACTACGAAATCCCCTGAGCCCTTCTTCGAACGAATCATATTCCAAGAATGCTTCGATTCGATTCTCCACGCGTAAGAAACTATACATGCAACAAGTTAGAAGGCTCTAGTCGAGACGGCTCGACTACGAGATACCCTGAACCATGCAAAAAAAGTGATACTCTTCTTCTTTACGCACGTATAAACGCGCGCTCTGCTAACAGCGCAGTTGATGCTGTGGTTGGGGGTGGGCTACGCTAAACGTTGGACGCGTATAACTCCATTTCTAAATGGACGATCCTTACGAAATTTTCAGAGTAGATTAAGAGTATCTAAATGTATCTATTTGCCAAATTGCAAGTCTCTAGTATTTGAAATACGAGTGTTCATATGAAATTATAGCCCTCTAGCTTTTGTAGTTTCCGAAATCTCGACGTTCATACGGACAGACGGACGCGTTTGTTTTGTTTTTTCGATAACCCGTCCCATTTCCAAATTATCGATAAAAATCGAAAATTCGCTGCAATTTTTTACGTTTTTTGGCATAACTTCTACACCGTTCGAGCTAGAGACTTCAAATGTTACATATACACATATTATAGATATTATGGATACGCTGATTTTGTCCTTGACTAAAAGTTTACGAATAGTAAATGGTCTTTGATTTAGAAGCTATTTTCTTTCAAGTATTTTACCATATTTTGAAACAAACATATTAATTTAAATTATATTTTACTAACAATATGGAATTTATTTTCAGGATGCTTTGTATACTTTTGTTTAATGGCCGCATTCTCTTGGATGAATATTACATGTTTCGACATATGGAAAACGTTTGGGTATGTGCAAATGTAGTTGTAAGAACCTTATGGAATCATAGGTTAAGGTTACGTTTTTAAGTCAGTGTACACATCATAGCCTGCCCAAGCTCATAATTTGCAAGTCATTTGTAAATTTGCTGAGACAGTGTTTGCAAGTCTACGAATATACAAAATACTACTTCCACGTCTTCGCAAACGGAACAGAAACGGGGACCAGCGTGTGCAGCTTGTGTGACATTTTGTAGATCACAACCTCTGGGTCTGGTTACCCAATTCATTTTCACGACTCGCCTCATTCAAATTACGTATTATACCCTGAACCCATTGAAAATGAGAAATCAGGGTAACCGTAATTGGTTCTAGTAAAATACTCAAACCAGAATACTCATACACTACATACTACACCATAATTGGTTCTAGTGAAATACCCAACCTTCTGGAACAAGGTCATATTTTCGGAACAGAGCAAGATTTGTATATTTGGAATTAAGGGGAAAAAATGATTGGGGAAAGGAGTCCACACTCTTTATTTTGTTAGCTTTTTCTATGGACAATTCTTCCATTAATCCCCGACTCCTTTCAAATGCGGTGAACAGTTTGTTCGGACACTGTTTTGTTGAAACGTTCTGCGACTTCAAGACTTCCTTGGTGGGCAGTAATCCTTGGATTTGGCACCAGCTGAACAATTGTTTTGTTTTGTCACGAGCTGACCAGCTGATCAGCTGTGAATTTATTTAGGTTTAGCTAACGATTACATGTTGTTTTCAAAAGACCTAGATTCGAATCCCGCTGGAAACTTTTTATTTATTAATCGAAAACTTATAAATTTTATTTTTTAAATTCATTAATATTATTACATTTATGTTAAAATACTTTCTGCCATCTTAGCAATTGCTACTAAGCTATTATATGCATGAATTATGCAGTTGGCCACGACAAACTTCTTTGCCGATTTGCCACGCCCCCAGCGGGCGTAGACGCATAATTTTTTGCCAGTTCTTATAAAGGGCCGAGGCTAACATGACTGCAAAATTTGGTTGCTTACATTCCAAAAATGCGAAAATTACAGGGTATTTTACGATATGCCGCGCCCCCAAAGAGGCTGAGGCTATTTTTGGGGCATCGATAGAGGAGAACATTAGTAACTCAACCATCCAATTTTCAAGCTTCTAGCTCTAAAACTGTAGGAGATATAAGCTTTTGCGGTTCGCCACGCCCCCTGTGGGCGTAGATATATCTACCATAGCTTATTAGTCTTGGGTTGTCAACCCGAGTATACATGCAAAATTTCAAGTCTCTAGTGTCAATAGTGTTCAAAATATAGCACAATTTGAAAAATCACTATATATTCAGGTCCGATTTGCCACGCCCCCAATGGGCGTAGACATATAACTTTTTGATCGATCTTCTTAGAATCATAACATTAAGGCTGGAAACACAGTGCACGCTGTGACGAAGACGAAGATGAAGACGAAGCTGAAGAGAAATTGCTTGCGTTGCGAGTAAGCGAATAGGTTGCACAGTGCAAGACGAATTGGTTGCGCTTTTGTTATGTTAGTCGTAATGGATTCCTCATCAGATGATGACCTGCTGATTGAGCAAAGCTTATATTTTAAATTAAAACGTATGAAAGTAAATAAAAAAGTACACCCTATAAATTTGGGAAGAGAAGCATTTGGCGAATTTCATCATTTGTATGATGAGTTGCGCCGCGATGAAAAGAAATTTGTGGAATATACCAGAATGACAATTAGCACATTTGATTATATTCTAATTAAAATTGAGCCACTTATTATTAAAAATTGGACTAATTTTAATAAAACGCCAATTATATGTGCTGAAAGGCTAATTGTGACGTTAAGGTAAAAAATAATTTAAAATATATTTAGTTTTATGCATTTTATTGATTATTTAATTACTTGTTTATCGACTGTCTTAACTTAATTTGAAAATGTAATAATATTTCCTGATGTAACAAAAGTGCTCGGTTGCTGCTGCTGTGGGGATAAAGCATTATCGGAATATTGAGTTGATGAGGATTCAAGTAAAGTCGGTGATGGTACAGAAACATAAGAAGCTTGGTTCTCAATATTTTGTAGATTAAAAGAGCGTGGGGCGTTGTAGAGGTGTTGATAGACCGATTTTTGCATATCCATTCTAAACAAAAGTTTCGTTTGTGGATCCATTTTTTTAACGTGTGGCAATAGGCTCACAAAAAAAGCCATATCTTCATCGTCGGCTGAAATCCTGTTTTTGGTTTTCTGTTCCAACAGCTCCAACTTCTTTTTTTCAATATTGAGCATTTCATCTTCTTTGTTATTAAGACGGCGTTTTGGATTTTTGGGAAGATAACGTGGGGAGGACGTTTGCACTTCAAACGTACTCATGTCGCTTTCTTCCTCATATTGCGGCGTCTCTACATCTTCGCTTACACTAATGTTCATATCTTGAACTTCATTGTTTTTTTGGCGACTTAAATTTCCGGAAGACTGGCGGCACTTTATTTGGTCCTTTATAAACATCATGGATTCGAAATGACTCCATTGAGAACACTTCTCGTTGACTGAATTAGGTCCAGCGTCGCCAGAACGGTCCAGTGGACATTTCCTTAACTCAGCTCGAAACGTGTCCCTCAATTGTTTCCATTTTTTTTTTCAAAACCATAGCTAAAAAATACATATGAGAATTTTATTAGTTGCATAACATTGTTTTAAATTGTTTTGTTATTTTAGATATCTTGCTACTGGAACTTCATTCAGATCAATCTCTTTTAACTTTCGAATGGGTGCTTCAACGGTTCGTTCCATTGTTCTAGAGACATGTGAAGCTTTGTGGACAGTTTTGCAGCCTTTACATATGGCTGTGCCCACAGAAGAAAATTTAAAGAAAATTGCGGACCAGTATTGGAATCTTTGGGAATTCCCAAATTGTGTTGGCTCTATTGATGGAAAGCACATACGTCTAAAATGCCCAGCGAATTCAGGATCAATGTTTTATAATTATAAAAAATTTTTCTCAATAATACTGCAGGCAGTCGCAGACGCAAAATGTAAATTTGTTACTATCGAAGTTGGTGGTTACGGACGCCAGAGTGATGGTGGAACTTTTGCTTCCTCAGCGATTTACACAATGAAAAATTCTGGAGACTTAAATTTTCCGAAGGATTCCTATTTGCCCAATACCACAATATCTATGCCACACGTGTTGCTTGCAGATGAAGCTTATCCGCTTTTGGACTGGGTTCTTCGACCATATGCCAGAAGAAATCTAACATTGGAAAATGAATATTTTAATAGTCGTTTGTCCAGAGCGTGTAGGTGTGTGGAATGTGCATTTGGCATAATTAACTCTAAATGGAGAATCTTATGGAAGCCAATTGAAACGACGCCATCTAACGCAGAAATTATTGTTAAAGCAATTTGTATATTGCATAATACAATGCTAGATTTAGAAGATCTGGACACGCACATAGCAGAGGGAGAAAAATTTATAAGCAACAAACCAAAAAATATATTGGAAAGTTCAAAGAAAAGAGGTCGAATAATCAGAGACACGTTCCGAAGTTATGTTTGCAGCCATAGAAATTCTGATAGTATTTAAATTTTCCATTCTATTATTATTTCACTTTGATTAAAATTAATTAAATTACTTACCATCAACATTCAATTCGTTTGAAATTTCGTTCCAATTTCGGTCAATTATTTGCCTATTGTGGTAGAGCTTGTTTTGCTGGTCCCATAAACAGGGTTTTCTAAATATTGCTGCAATTAATTCTTCGTTAATTGCAGACATTTTCACAAAATATATGTATGCGTCCGTCAAATCACAAATTGCAACTAAATTTGAACACATGCCAAAGCATGGACAGAAAACACAAAGAAAAGCAACGGTAAATAGCAAGCAATTCGTCTTCAAATTCAGTACAGCAGCGTTTGAAGCTGATTGCTTGCGTTTCGTCTTCATCTTCGTCTTCGTCACAGCGCGCACTATGCGTACAAGCGAGCGAATTCATACGATTTGTTCTGCACTGTTTTTCGTCTTCAGCTTCGTCTTCATCTTCGTCTTCGTCACAGCGTGCACTGTGTTTGCAGCCTTACTCACATGCAAAATTTCAGCGTTCTAGCTTTAACGGTGTAGAAGATATGTATTTCCCGATTTTCCACGCCCCCAATGGGCGTAGATATATCCGCCATAGCTTTTTGAACTTTGGTTGTCACCTCGAGTATACATTTCAAATTGCAACTCTCTAGCTCATCATCTAGTATGATAACTTGACTATGGGCGGAAGAGTTTTCCGATTTGCCACGCCCCTAGTGGGCGGATCGGGAAAATTTTAACACTTTATAATTCGGGGACATATACGCGGACAGACGGACGGACAGCAAGACGGACATTGCACAAACCCAATATACTTTTTCCCCTTCGGGAACAAAGTATAAAAACTGAATTGATTGAGCCCTATCCGTCTGTCCGTCCGTCCGTTTGAACGTCGAGATTTCGGAAACTACTAAAGATAGACATGAACACTCGTATGTTAGTTACGCAGTACGAGTTTATTTTATTTTTTCGATAACTCATCCCATTTCCAAAATATCGATAAGAAATCGAAAATTCGTTTACATTTTTAAGGCTTTTTGGGCATAACTTCTACACCGTTTCAGCTAGAGACTTCAAATTTGTTTATTTAGATGGATATTTTCATTTGTTCTTTAATATTTAGTACCTGATTTGAGCCTATAGGCAAAAATGGGACAAATTGTTCAATGCTTGCGCAAATTCAAATGATAACTGATCATCAGGTAATGCAAAATAATTGACCTCTCCTGCAATTCGAACCCAAAATCGTTCACCTAACATTTTGCATGAGCATGGCAAATCCGTTGAAGAATTCGGTATACTCTTCGCTCAGAAGGGAACCAATGGGATCGCGTCGAGAAGAAATCTCAATTTTTGTGAGAAGAGAGCAGAGAGTAAAAAGCATAGGGCAGAAAGAGAAAGAGAGCAAGGGAAAGAGCGGCACATGTCAGGCATTTTTGGAATATCGACCGTCACCGTCGAGCGTTCGAAGCGGAATGATTTTGCCATCAGCAATTTTTCCCTGCCGACTCTAAAAGTAAAAGCCCGAGCAAATACGAAGTTGATGGGGTGCTATAGTCAAAAAATATGTGTGCACATTAATTTGTTCCAGTTGTCCAGTCTATTAGTTGTATGGTTAGTAGCATAACCTAGAGCCTTTTAACAGTGGCAATCGACGATTGGGATATTCTATATTCCTACATTCGTTTTTTGAGCTACTACACTTTATTATACGAATAAAAAACACCCAGCTTTTACACAAAATAAAGACAACATACGCGTACGTATATTAGCGTGTCTGTGCGTGCGTCTTTGTACATGTATGATTTGTTACGCATGCAGAAATGAAGCGAATAATTTTTGGAATACGATTGATTCTTCGGCGAGTTCACAGAATATCGTAGTCGAGCATTATAAACTAGAGCTTTCTTACTTGTTAGTAACATTAGTATATCGGTCTGTCTTGACCGTATGAATGCAATATTTTTCGGCGGGTTGAAAGCTAGGTACTTGAAATTTTGAATTATAAAGCGTAACAATTTTTTCCAATTCGCCCACTAGCAGCATGGCAAATCGGAAAATGTATTTTCCGATATCGTCTTAAAGTTATCGATAAAAAACATATTTAAAACAAGGCTCTTGTCGAGACGGCTCGACTACAAGATACCCTAAACCCTGCAAAAAATTTCGATTTCTTATTGAAATTTTGGAATTGGGATGAGTATCGAAAAAATAAAATAAACTCGTACTGCGTAACTAACATACGAGTGTTCATGTCTAGCTTTTGTAGTTTCCGAAATCTCGACGTTCATACGGACAGACGGACAGGGCTCAATCAATTTAGTTTTTTATGCTGATCAAGAATATATATACGTTATGGGGTCTGCGACGTCTCCTTCTGCCTGTTACATACATTTTCACATTCCCATTTTCAATGGTATCAGGTTATATTTATGGGACTACACAGTAGAGCTGTAAAACTATCGATGGTTGCAAGTTGCAACATTCAATAGTTTCGATGGTTTTTCAAGAAATATTCAATAGTATTTGATAGTACTATCGAAAAATTTTCAAATTCCAAAGCCAACTAAATTAATGAATATTTAACAATAAAAATAAATATTTTAATAAACATTTCATTTGTTTATCATACTGAGATCCTTCATGGTCTATTATGAAACATAACAAGTTTAAATTAAGTTAACATTAAAGGTTGGTCTTATAGTCTTCTGCCAAGATCCAAGAATTGTGATGAAGAAAAAGGAGCATATCCACATGCTTAGGTTTTTAGGCAGCTCGTCGGCTCGTTATAATTTGTCCAGCTTTGCTGAACATTCGCTCTGACTCATACTTTATTGACTATTAAATATAATTGTATTTCTTACCTGAATTTGCTGTCGACCTGCTAAATTTCGCCAAAACAAGTGATGTGAAGTGATATTACCACTATCGATAGTACACAAAAATCATCGATAGCGACACAAAACTATAAATATTCAATAGATCGATAGTGCCATCGAAAATTAAATAATTTACTCGATACATAATTTTATAGAAAATATTAAATTGAATTTTGTTGGCCTCTTCTTCCTAAATATGACTCGTTGCTAAACAAAACAGTTTCAATATTTTAATGAATTTAAGTAGCTTTTCTTAAATGTTCAATATTATGATATTCGCGTCTGACTGCAACACTTTGAAATTATTATTTTTTATTACAGATCTACGGAGTCAGCAAATTTACAAAAAAAGGAACGGCGAAGTCGATTTTTGTGGTACTCTTTATATGGCTGGGGTATGCCCACAGTTTTGACATCAATTACAGCAGCATTAAGCAAATCCGACGTCTTGGCAGAAAATATCCGACCCATCTTTGGACACGGAAGATGTTGGTTTACCTGTAGGTTGAAATATTTCCTTTTCAATATAAGCATTTAATACTTTGTACTTATTTTCAATTTAAGATGATACGATTGGATATGCAAGCTTAGTATTTTTTTCTGGACCTCTCGGCGTACTTTTTATCATAAATCTTGTGTTCTTCCTGTTAACGTTGAAGTATTGCAACAAAGTTAAAAGAGAAATATTCAGAATGCAGAGTTCAAATACTGAAAAACACACATTGAGAAGACGTTTTTTTATGGACAAAACAAGATTTATTATGAACACAAAGCTCTGCTTTGTTATGGGAATAACATGGCTTTTGGAAATCGCAAGCATTTTGTTTTATGATCACAAAAAAAACTTTTTTTGGTCAATTAGTGATTCATTCAACGTTTTGCTGGGCGTCTTTGTTTTTATAATATTCGTTTTTAAAAGACGGGTGTGGAAAGAAATCACAGTAAAGTTAGGTAAGACAAATCCGTATACTGGTTTAACCGCAAATACGTCATTTTATTTTTGCAAATTTAACTAACTCAAATGGAATACAACAAATGGTTTACAATAATAAGAATATATAATAAATGCTACGATATTGTTCATGATAAGTGTTTTGAAAGTTCGTTGCATGCAGATGGTTTTTATATCCTGAACCCATTGAATGGGAATTCAGGGTATAATGGTTTTGTGAAAACAGGCAGAAGGAGACGTCGCAGACCCCATAAAGTATATATATTCTTGATCAGCAGCAAAAATTAAGTTGATTGAGCCCTGTCCGTCTGTCCGTCCGTCCGTATGAACGTCGAGATTTCGAAAACTGCAAATCTAGAGAGCTGAAATTTCACATAAACACTCGTTACGCAGGCTCTAGTCGAGACGGCTCGACTACGAGATACCTTAAACCCTGAGAAAAAAGTGACACTCTTCTTCTTGACGCACCTATGAGCGCGCGCTCTGCTAACCGCGCAATTGCTGCCGTGGTTTGGGGGTGGATTGGGCCACTAACCATACAACACATAGACTGGACCACTGGAACAAGTTAATGTGCACACTTATTTTTTGACTTTAAACCCCCTCAACTTCGTATTTGCTCGGGTTTTTACTTTTGGGGTCGGGAGAGAAAAATTGCTGATGGCAAAATAATTCCGCTTCGAGCGCTCGACGGTGACGGTCGATTTTCCAAAAATGCCTGGCATGTGCCGCTCTTTCCCTTGCTCTCTTTCTCTTTCTGCCCCATGCTTTTTACTCTCTGCTCTCTTCTCACAAAAATATATGTATGCTGACACAAACAGCAAGCGGCTCACAAAAATTGAAATTTCTTCTCGACTCGCGAGTCGCGATCCCATTGGTTCCCTTCTGAGCGAAGAGTATACCTAATCACAATCGCCGAGTATCACTTGTATAGGCATTTGAATGAATGCTGTGCCTGGGGCATTTGCATGTTTCGTGCATGGGTCTCGAATATTGGGCGTGTGCCTACCTCAACTTTAAATTAAGTAAGATTTTGGGTAATTTTAGTTAAAGAAAACTGAAAATGATTCGTGAATAAGAAATTGAATATAAATAAAACATAATACATGTATATTTTTGTTATTTAGTGGAAAATAAAAGGGACCTTTTACCTGTATATCTAGGCATTTCTTTAAAAGGGTTATATGTGACCTGAATTTTTGTCTATAGGGTCAAATCAGGTACTAAATATTGAAGAACAAATGATAACAGATCAACAGGTAATAACAAAAAATTGACCTTTCCTGCAATTCGAACCCAAAATCGTTTACATAATTTCAAAGTTGTCAAAGTTGTCAAAGTCAGGGTATAACAAGTTAGAAGGATGATCTTCATGATGGATGATTTTCATGAAACTTTCAGAATATATTAATAGCATCCAAATGTGTGTATTTGCCAAATTTCAAGTCCCTAGTATTTGAAATGCATATTGGTTGCGAGGGGGGCGTGGCATCCAAAATCTAAAAATTACAAAATCTGCGTATATGTAATACTATCTAAATATATAAATTTAAAGAAGAAGAGTATCATTTTTTTTGCAGGGTTCAGGGTATCTCGTAGAGACGTCTCGACTAGAGCCCCCCTGTTATATGTAACTACTTGTTATAATTAAAGCCAACAAGCAAAATGAACCGTGTACATAAAATATGTATTTAATTGATTAAACGAACTAGCAATTTCTTGCAGGCTTTTATAGTTTTAAAATTATTTGAACGAGAATGATAATATATTTATGATCCAAAAACACTAATTGTACTTTTTTTTAGGTTTGTGGTCGAAAAATGATCGACGAGGAACTCCAAATGCAACATGTTTAACACAATCAACATGCGTAAATCAAAGTATATCCCTGAAAAAACTTGGTGATAACAAAGGTGATGAGTCCCTTATAAGGCGTAGTACTTAAAAGCAAAAATCAACAGCCATGACCATGGTATAAGACGTACGACTTAAAGGCAAAAATCCTCAGCCTTCTTAGGGGAAATCAACCTAATTAACTTATTATTTTCTATACATTATTAATTAAATAAATAAAATGAGTGCCGCTATGTATACTTATTTCTTTTAATTTTCCAATAGTAAATAAATAATTTAATAATAAATAATCAGATACGCATATTCATAATTTTATATATAACTAATAAAGAATTTATACAATAATATAAACAATATATGTATAAAGAAGCATTTCTTGGTTTTCCAAGCCACTGCATGATATGTTATAGAACATTTCATGATATATGTATGTATATGTACATAAAAGTTACATTACTATCAACTGTGGAGAGTACAGGCACCACTTGTCCAGTCTTTGTGTTGTATGGTTAGTGGTACAGGTTAGCTACACTCTGCCTTTGAACCCTTCGAAGAACTGATATTCCAAGAATTAGGGACAAGGCAGTGGATTTTGGACCGTTATATAAAAAACTGGGAATACTCATTTACGACCAAAAACTGTCATATCAATGTATTTTTTAAGATTTGTCCCTAATTTTAGAATACAACAAACGAATTATTTGGGTAATTTGTAAACGTAGGTAACACCACTAACCATACAACAAATAGACTGGACAACTGGAACAAGTTAATGTGCACACTTATTTTTTGACTTTAGAACCCCCTCAACTTCGTATTTGCTCGGGTTTTTACTTTTGGGGTCGGGGGAGAAAAATTGCTGATGGCAAAATCATTCCGTTTCGAGCGCTCGACGGTGACGGTCGATTTTCCAAAAAGGCCTGACATGTGCCGCTCTTTCCCTTGCTCTCTTTCTGCGCCATGCTTTTTACTCTCTGCTCTCTTCTCACAAAAATATATGTACGCTGGCACCAGTGTTGCCAAATCAGCTTTTTTCCCGTCAAATCTGGCTTTTTTGAAAACCCAATTGCGGGAAAATTTCCAAAACAGCGGGAAGCGGAAATTCTGGCTTTTTTAGAAAATAATTTGCTTTTTTTCCGCTTTTTTTTTTATACTTAGCAATTTAACATATTTTAGAGAATTTATGTACAATGAAGTGATGTTCATTGTAGTAAAATTAAAACCAAATAGTTCAGTATAAACAAAAATACCAGGATGTGTAACTTAACAGCTAAGAATTCAAATGCTGGCTGCGAGGACTTAAATGATAAGACAAGAATAGATTTGTATATTGCAGTCATTGCAAATATAGTATAGCTGCCAGTTGATCACATAACCAATTTGTGCTTGAAATATTTTTGTAATAGATTTGAGAGTTCTGTGAAGTTTCAGAAAACAAAATGTTCAATCATTATTAGAAACGTTTTTTGTATAACCTTGCTTTCGATATTGGCGAAACAAAATATACCATTCTGATTGACGAATCAACGTATATACATTAAGAAGGAATGCTGTCGTGACTATAAGTTGCCAAAAGAAAACCCGTGCTCTGCTAACCGCACAGTTATGACCAAGTTGGGTTGGTCTATATTTTGGACGCTTATAATTCCATTTCTAGATGGACGATCCTTATGAAACTCCATTTCTAGATGCGTTTTTATTCTAATTGGGGCGAAGGGGCGTAACAATCCATAATATGTATCTAAATATACAAATTTGAAGTCTAGCTGAAACGGTGTAGAAGTTATGCTCAAAAAACGTAACGTAAACAAATTTTCAATTTTGTATCAATAATTTGGAAATGGGATGAGTTAAAGAAAAAAAAAAAAAATAACAAAATACAAAAAAAACTCGTACTGTGTAACTAACATAGAAGTATTCATGTGAAATGTATTAAAATATAATTGGCACTATGGAAGAACGCGATAAAAATAATAATTGTCACGAATAAGACGAAAAAGTGGACTATTCGTAAAAAAAAACCTTAAAATAAGGCAACAAAACTTCAGCTTTTTTGTCAGATTTTTTTTCCCGAAATTTCAGCTTTTTTTAAAGTATGTTCCCACTAAAAACAGCTTTTTTTGCTAAACAAAAATTGGCAAAATTGAAATTTCTTCTCGACTCGCGACCCCATTGGTCCCCTTCTGAGCGAAGAGTATACCGAATTCTTAAACTGCTTTGCCATGCTCATGCAAAATGTTAGCGTTTTTATGATTATTTGTGGAAAGGGTATGAAAGTGTTGATGTGCATAACGAATATTATTTCCCGATGACCATACACACACACATTTACACTTCCTCGCTATATGTGTAAGCATTTATGTGCTTGTGTGGGATAGATATTCTTGCTGTTTGTAGCACTATTAGAACCCTCAGCAGTTGGTGTTCGTTCGGTTGGGTAGCTGCTGTGAGCTTGCATACGCACACACATTAACATACACATTTCCACTTCCTTGCTATATGTGTAAGCATGTATGTGCCTGTGTGCGATACACTTGCTGCATGTAGCAATTCTAATTTCCCAGCGATTGTTGTGTGGTAGCCAGTGATGCCAACTTTTTTTTTGAAAAAAAGGCAAAACTGTCCGTAAAATACGGGAAAAAAGGTAGAAAATCTAAAAAAAAAGGACAGAAAACAGGACAAAAACATTTTTTTTTTCTTAATTTGTATTTTTTTTTTTTTTCTTTTTTATTATAACAATTTCAAGCCATTGTCAATTATGTTATCATTTTCCTCTTCCCTGTCCTCGTATGTCGCCATAAATCCAACACGCTCCAAGCACTCTTCTGGCAACTTATAGCTAATACAACACAAGTTGTGCCTGGCGACAAGTTTGGGGACATTCCGGAGGCTTAAAGCATATTTTATTTTTTTGGGCAAAACACGATGCGTTTTGCATATGTTTTTTTGTCGCCATTTGTGCGCGAATTTGGTCAATTTTGCAATTTATACTGCATTTGCAGTACTTGCAGTACGCCTTATTATTGTCGTTCTCATCCCGGGCTATCCACGACTTGAAATCTAACTACTTTAGCCAGCAATTCTGAAATTTTTGTTTATAGATCTCCTTGGGCATTTTATCACTGTTTTCAAATTAAATTTTAGATAAGAAACGATTTCGATAATGCATATAAACTTCCTACACTATCAATTTGTCACTGTTATACTTATTTTGGCGCTGTTCTTAACCAAATATCGGTACACAATTTAGTATATTTTATGCTAAAGTTCTGTTAAACTGCTCTGAAATGTTATTTAATAAAATTTTGTTGCATCAACAACCGATCAACTGGGAAAACAACCAACTGGGAAAATATGAACACGATTCGCATTCACAAAAAAAGGACAGATTTCCGGATAGGGGATGTTTGATATTTTTTCCGGACAAAGCGCTTAAAAACAGGACAGATCTGTCCGGAAAAAGGACAAATTGGCATCACTGGTGGTAGCTGATGTGAGTCTACACTCACACATACATATGTGTACGTCTGTGATGTGATAATCACAATCGCCGAGTATCACTTGTATAGGCATTTGAATGAATGCTGTGCCTGGGGCATTTGCATGTTTCGTGCATGGGTCTCGAATATTGGGCGTGTAATTTTAGTTAAATAAAACTGAAAATGATTCGTGAATAAGAAATTAAATATAAATAAAACATAATACATGTATATTTTTGTTATTTAGTGGAAAATAAAAGGGACCTTTTACCTGTATATCTAGGCATTTCTTTAAAAGGGTTATATCTGACCTGAATTTGCGCAAGCATTTGAACAACTTGTCCTATTTTTGTCTATAGGGTCAAATCAGGTACTAAATATTGAAGAACAAATGATAACAGATCAACAGGTAATAACAAAAAATTGACCTTTCCTGCAATTCGAACCCAAAATCGTTTACATAATTTCAAAGTTGAGGTAGACACACGCCATAAATCCAACACGCTCCACGCACTCTTCTGGCAACTTATAGCTAATACAACACAAGTTGTGCCTGGCGACAAGTTTGGGGACATTCCGGAGGCTTAAAGATATTTTATTTTTTTGGGCAAAACACGATGCGTTTTGCATATGTTTTTTTGTCGCCATTTGTGCGCGAATTTGGTCAATTTTGCAATTTATACTGCATTTGCAGTACTTGCAGTACGCCTTATTATTGTCGTTCTCACCCCGGGCTATCCACGACTTGAAATCTAACTACTTTAGCCAGCAATTCTGAAATTTTTGTTTATAGATCTCCTTGGGCATTTTATCACTGTTTTCAAATTAAATTTTAGATAAGAAACGATTTCGATAATGCATATAAACTTCCTACACTATCAATTTGTCACTGTTATACTTATTTTGGCGCTGTTCTTAACCAAATATCGGTACACAATTTAGTATATTTTATGCTAAAGTTCTGTTAAACTGCTCTGAAATGTTATTTAATAAAATTTTGTTGCATCAACAACCGATCAACTGGGAAAACAACCAACTGGGAAAATATGAACACGATTCGCATTCACAAAAAAAGGACAGATTTCCGGATAGGGGATGTTTGATATTTTTTCCGGACAAAGCGCTTAAAAACAGGACAGATCTGTCCGGAAAGAGGACAAATTGGCATCACTGGTGGTAGCTGATGTGAGTCTACACTCACACATACATATGTGTACGTCTGTGATGTGATAATCACAATCGCCGAGTATCACTTGTATAGGCATTTGAATGAATGCTGTGCCTGGGGCATTTGCATGTTTCGTGCATGGGTCTCGAATATTGGGCGTGTAATTTTAGTTAAATAAAACTGAAAATGATTCGTGAATAAGAAATTGAATATAAATAAAACATAATACATGTATATTTTTGTTATTTAGTGGAAAATAAAAGGGACCTTTTACCTGTATATCTAGGCATTTCTTTAAAAGGGTTATATGTGACCTGAATTTGAGCAAGCATTTGAACAACTTGTCCTATTTTTGTCTATAGGGTCAAATCAGGTACTAAATATTGAAGAACAAATGATAACAGATCAACAGGTAATAACAAAAAATTGACCTTTCCTGCAATTCGAACCCAAAATCGTTTACATAATTTCAAAGTTGAGGTAGACACACGCCCAGTATTCGAGACCCATGCACGAAACATGCAAATGCCCCAGGCACAGCATTCATTCAAATGCCTATACAAGTGATACTCGGCGATTGTGATTATCACATCACAGACGTACACATATGTATGTGTGTGTAGGCTCACATCAGCTACCCCACCTAGCATTTGGAAGACTGTTTTGTAAGAAATGAATTTGGCGAGTCGCTTTTGAGTCCCCGGGATGATCAAAAAATGATTGATCATATGCGCGATTTTTGGAAGAGTCAAAAACGACTCGCCTGTATGATCAAAAAGTGATTTATTTGAAATACAGGGGGATTGAAAAGTGATTGTTTTCACTTCTGCTCTGCACTAATACTCTGCACTAATACTCTGCATTTTCAAGAAGATGCTAGAGCCGGATGTGGCTCGGTGGGTAGGCTTGTGGCCTGGGAGACTTGAGAAACAACGGACCTGGGTTCAAACCCCATTTCAAATTTAGGAAAGAAAATATATATTTCTAGAAAAACATTAATTTAAAAAAAAGAAGATGCCAATTTGGGTTTCTTATGGGATTCATTAGTTTCTCTTGTCTCCAAATTCTTAAAGCTCGGGGCTAGTGCATTTCTCGATCACTCTTATTCGTACAAATTCAATGTAAAGTGCAACGCAGAAGCATTATTGAAATAAATTAAATAAATCAAAATGGGAAGCGAGAAAAATAAAATAGTTAATCAAAAGATAATAATGATAGTTCAAGTTATACTTGTTCTTTTTAATTTTTAGTTTATTTTATTATTTAATAAAAATATTTAATGAATTTAATTTAAATAAAATATTATTTGTTTTTGGTAATAATAAAAAAACGAATCAGCAAAGAGTCGCATGTGGTTGAAATTAAGACTCGAAAAAGAGTCGCGTATGATACGAAATATGACTCGAATATGACTCGAATATGACTCGAATTTGATTATAAAAATGGGTCATAAGCGACGCATCTAGAAGAGTCGCGGCTAGGGTATTTTTTTCTCCCGACGGGGGAGTCATTTATGATCCGAAAATGAGCTCATTTATGCTTATTTTAATCAGAAAGAGGACTCAAAAACGACTCGCTTATGATCGCAAATGTTTGCTGGGACCACACAGCAATCGCTGGGAAATTAGAATAGCTACATGCAGCAAGTGTATCGCACACAGGCACATAAATGCTTACACATATATCAAGGAAGTGTAAATGTGTATGTGAATGTGTGTGCGTATTCTAGCACAGAGCAGCTACCCAACCGAACGAACATAAACTGCTGCTGGGTGTTCTAAAAGTGATCTACAGGCGGCAGCAAGAATATTGCACACGAGCACATAAATGCCTACACATATAGCAAGGAAGTGTAAATGTGTGTGTGTATGCAAGCTCACATCGCTACCCAACCGAACGAACATCAACTGCTGGGGTTTTTAATAGTGCTACAAGCAGCAAGAATTTCTATCGCACACAAGCACATAGATGCCTACACATATAGCGAGGAAGTGTAAATGTGTGTGTGTATGGTCATCGGGAAATAATATTCGTTATGCACATCAACACTTTCATACCCTTTCCACAAATAATCATAAAAACGCTAACATTTTGCATGAGCATGGCAAAGCAGTTTAAGAATTCGGTATACTCTTCGCTCAGAAGGGAACCAATGGTATCGCGACTCGCGAGTCGAGAAGAAATTTCAATTTTTGTGAGCCGCTTGCTGTTTGTGTCAGCATACATATATTTTTGTGAGAAGAGAGCAGAGAGTAAAAAGCATGGGGCAGAAAGAGAAAGAGAGCAAGGGAAAGAGCGGCACATGCCAGGCATTTTTGGAAAATCGACCGTCACCGTCGAGCGCTCGAAGCGGAATTATTTTGCCATCAGCAATTTTTCTCTCCCGACCCCAAAAGTAAAAACAAAGCAAATACGAAGTTGAGGGGGTTTAAAGTCAAAAAATAGGTGTGCACATTAACTTGTTCCAGTGGTCCAGTCTATGTGTTGTATGGTTAGTGCATATATTCAGAGGACTTGGAGACTCTAAAGATGAAGGAGATATAATTTTATAACTGCTTGTCGATAATTGGTTTTATCGATAACTTTCGAAATATGTGATTTATCGAATTTCGTACTACTCGTGTGATATACGAATCTAACACAAAAAGAATTAACTCTCTAGCTCTTCGAAAATCCGCGCTTTCATACATACGGACGGACGGACGGACAGGCCGACAGGGCTATATCGACTCAGCTCATTACCCTGATCAAGAATATATATTCTTTATGGGGTCTGCCACGCCTCCTTCTGCCTGTTAGACACTTTTAACAAATCTATTATACCCTAATTTCCCATTTTCAATGGGTTCAGGATATAACAAAAAAACAAAACAAACGCGTCCGTCTGTCTGTATGAACGTCGAGATTTCGGAAACTACAAAAGCTAGATGGCTATAATTTCATATGAACACTCGTATTTCAAATACTAGAGACTTGCAATTTGGCAAATAGATACATTTAGATACTCTTAATCTACTCTGAAAATTTCGTAAGGATCGTCCATTTAGAAATGGAGTTATAAGCGTCCAAAGTTCAGCCCAACCCACCCCCAAGCCACGGCAGCAACTGCGCAGTTAGCAGAGCGCGCGCTTATAAGTGCATAAAGAAGAGTATCACTTTTTTGTAGGGTTCAGGATACCTTGTAGTCGAGCCGTCTCGACTAGAGCCTTCTTGTTTTGTTTTGAATTATTTTTTGTTTCTGTTGCTATTCTCATTATTTTCTTTATTTAGTAACATTAAGAATACATATAAGAAGAACGCTGTAAAAAAAATATTATGAACAAAAAGTGTCTTTCCTAGTAAAATATGATATCAAAGTCGCATTTGTATGAATTTTTTCGTTTTGCAAACAATTAATGGACATACTGTATTTGTGCATGTAAAGCTAATTGTAAAAGAATTATGATTTCTAAAAAAAACCTAAAATGTTAAATAGAATATGTATTATATATTATATATTTAAAAAATTTTAAAACAACTAAAATAACAATGGAAATGCAAGCAACGTTGAGCAATGCAAATCAATTTTCGTATGCGTGTGCACATATACACACAAAAAATCTTGGGCCGTTTTCTATGTTGCTATGCGTGTATATTCTAAGAATAACAATTGTTTTTTAATTGCGTTAGCATTGTCTTTGAATTGTATTAGCCACTGCTTTAGTTTTTCTTTCGTATATGGCGAATTTCATTCGTTTTCGCTACTCTGCCGTTTAGGTGAGCCGTGGTGTAGATGGCTAGGAAGATGCAACGAATGTTAGGGTGCCGCAGGTTCTAGTCTCGCCTAAGCTCTTTTTAATTTCCTATTCTTATTTTTAATTTTTATACCCTGAACCCATTGAAAATGGGAATTCAGGGTATAATGGTTTTGTGAAAATATAAAAATAAGTTGATCTAGCCCTGTCCGTCTGTCCGTATGGACGTCGAGATTTCGGAAATTACAAAAGCTAGAGAGCTGAAACTTCATATGAACACTCGTATGCTAGTTACGCAGTACGAATTTGTTTTGCTTGTTTCGATAGCTCATCCTATTTCCAAATTATCGATAAAAATCGATTTCTACACCGTTTGAGCCAGAGGCTTCAAATTTATATAACTAGATAGATATTATGGATACGCAGATTTTGCGATTTTTTTGGATACCACGCCCCCTTCGCCCTCAATTTGAAAAAAAAAAAAACGCATTTCAAATACTGTAGACTTGCAATTTGGGAAATAGATACATTTAGATACTGTTAATCTACTCTCAACATTTCGTAAGGATCGTCCATCTAGAAATGGGGTTATAAGCCTCCAAAGTTCAGCCCAACCTACCCAGAAGACGCGGCAGCAACTGCTCGGTTAGCAGAGCGCGCGCTCATATATATTTGAGAGGAAGAGAGAGAGAGAGGGAGAGGGAGGGAGAGGGAGAGGGAGAGGGAGAGGAAGAGGGAGAGAGAGAGGGAGAGAGTTAGAGCAAGGGAAAGAGCGAAGCAGGTTTGGCAATTATTCGAATATCGACCATCAGAGCAGAATACTCGAGGTAAAATGAAATTATGATATCCCTCATTTTGGTTCCCAAAGCCAAAAGTAAGGGCTGAAGAAAATTCAAAGTTATGTGGGACGTAACGATAACGATGTTGCAAAAATGTTTGATTTAGTTATCTAGCCTATGTGTTGAATGCTTAGTAGCTACAATTATCTATATGCGACTATAATTACTTGAGAAACTTAGCCTATAAAAATTTTTAAATCGAAAAGTTATTGTTCTGCAAAAAAAAATGTTTTCTGCCGAATATATCGGAAATGAAGCTATAAACTATTTAAATGGATCACGAAATAAATATGTATTGACTATTTCCAGGGTGCATCAAACTATATTCTTTATTTACATAAAGGCAAAATAGATAAACGACTGAATGGCGCAGATGGCTACAATGGAGTTTTGCACACTTAAATATATATGTATGTATGTATGCAAGGGACTGTAAAGGGGCCCATCCACTTGCGAACATTTTCGCCGAACACAATCAGTTTGCCCAATGTTCATCGAACATCATTTTATCAAATTTTTCGAGAGGGAAACATGTCTGAGGAGCGAAATAAAATCGTTGCCCTAATGACTGCACCGTTGCGCTTTCATCATGTTCTTTGTATTTTAGAACAAGAGTTTCCCAAGATTTGGTTCTCATATTCTTGTCCTTGTAACTATCGTTTTTATTTTGCCACAAGCATGGCTCATTTTGAAGAGATTCAATGAATTCCTCTAGAAATGCTTTGCTCATTTTGCACGTGTTGATTTCACAAATATTTTTTTAAATGTTCGAGCGAACATGCCAATCCATTGTCAAACATATTTGCACGAACACGCGTAAAATAGAAACATTTCTATTCTTTGCGAACACGGTCGGCGAACAATATGTTTGTGCGAAAACTACCATTCACCTGCAAACATTCGACGAACACAAAATGTTCGGCGAACATGTTCGCAAGTGGATGGGCCCCTTAAGGGACCGTAATCGTAAAATTAATCGACTAAATGGATGTTTACTCCTCTATAATGTAATGAGTAGCTAGCTTACTGCCGGTACCAGCCAGACAAATTTAGCAAATAAGACTTAGCTATCTTTAGTCATACTGATTATATAGCAACGTATTAAGACTTGAGATTATTATTGTTTAATACTCTAAACCCATTCAACATGAGAATCAGTGTATAATGATTGCATGATTATGAATGTAACAAGCAGAAAGAGGCGTGGCAAACCCTATAAAATATATATATTCTGGATCAGGGCGACGAGCTAAAGCGATATAGTTTTGTATGTTTGTCCGTTCATCCATCCGTATGAACGCAGAGATATCGTAAAACGCAAAAGCTAGAGAACTGAGATTTTACATTTATACTCGTGCATTATTTCCCTATTATCGATAAAAATCGAACATTTTGCTTCGTTTTTTAAGCGTAGATTGTACACCGTTTGAGCGAGAGACTTCAAATCTCTTATTTAGGCAGATATTATGCATGCGATGATTTTTTAATTTTCAGCTTTTATTGCGTTCTGAATGTTTCATGAGGATAGTCCATATAAAGACAATAAATATTTTTTACATAATTCGGGGGATCTCCTAGTCGAGCAGTCTCGATTAAAGTACAGGTAATTTAAATAGTATACTAATATCTATTGAAACATATTTTAGGTATTAAACTTTGTTTCGGATCCCTCTCTCGAATCTATATAAATATACATTAATTGTTTGAAGAATTTATACAAAGTTGACTATATGTAAAAGCTATTCAACTTGGTGTTCATTTGAAAAAATAAATTGTAGGCTGCAACGGGTTAATACGTGCAGCTTTAAGAGGAACTGACCTTAGGGCACGTAGATTTCTTAATCAAAAACTAACCTAAATTTGATGCATTATCGTGGTCACAAGCACACATGTACACAGCTCATACTACTGATAGCAGCTCAGTCAATTTAAAAAAGATTCAATACAGTTCGGAATATTATTTTACATGTTTTTACTATAACTAATTCACATACACATAAGTGAATTACAAACTTTACTATTTATAAATAAAAAATAAATATTCATCACTTTGAATAATAATAGAAATATAGTTATTTTAAGTAAGTACTAATAGGACATTCTACTTCATTAAAGTATATATTATATACAGAATACAATATACTACGTTATCAAAATTTAGTACGTATCAAAAATAAAAAAGTAAAAAATTTTTTTTTACAAAATTGAGTATTTCAATTGCTTGTAGAATTAAAAAATAAATTGAATTTTCCAAGTTCAGTGCAATAACTTATTCGGATGTATTTATGTTATCAATCTTATCTACAAATTAAAATTAATAAGAATATTTAATCCAGACTAAATCTAAAATATATAACGTAAAAAATTTCTTACACACCTAGCTTTGTATACCCAGAACCCATTGAAAATGGGAATTCAGGGTATAATAGCTTTGTGAAAATGTATGTAACAGGCAGAAGGAGACGTCGCAGACCCCATAAAGTATATACAGTCGAGTCTTGATAATTCGTACCCCGCTATATCGAAAACCTCAATAATTTGTAAGAAACTGCTGGTCCTTTGAAAAAACTTCGTTAATTCGTAAAAATCTCATACATTTTGGCCCCCTCGTTAATTCGTAATTTTTCTGCCTAATCGTCCATGATCTTGTCTCTTATAATTCGTTTCGAAACCTCTTATAATTCGTAATTCTTGATTTTGCTGGAAGTTAAACTGCCGTTAGGTCTCGCAAACTATTATACATGGCGCCTTTTTGTCGCTTCATGTACGAAATTTCGATTTACATTAGTTTGCTCATTTCATTTGAAGCGTGAAGACGAGATTCTTAAAAATGTCAAGCAAAAACCTCTACAATTCGTATTATTTTATTATTCTTATACCCCGTTAAATGGAATGGTTCCCTTGCCATTACGAATTATCGAGACTCGACTGTATATTCTTCATCAGGGTGGCGAGAAAAGTTGATATAGTCATGTCCGTCTGTCCGTATGCTTGAACACGTCGATTTCCGAAGATACAAAAGCTAGAGAGTTCATTCTTTTTGTGTTAGGTCCGTAAAATGCACACGCTTGTTTTAAAAATTCGATAACTTTTAGATTTCAAAAGTTATCGATAAAACACTTTATCGGTTATTATATAAAATTATTCTGAAATTATATCTCGTTCATCCTCAGAGTTAGAGTCTCCAAGTCTTCTGCATATATGCATATAGATACCAATTTATTACAATTTCGGGTTTTGTTAGATTTAAGATTCCGGTCCTCAATTCCCCCCACACCCCCAAATGTGTATTGTTAAACAGAATAGAAACAAGTAAGAAGGCTCTAGTCTTGACGGCTTGACTACTATTGTTTGAACGCTTATAACTTCATCTCTACCTTTTGTAGATTCCGAAATCTCAATGTTCGTACGGACGGACGAAGTAAGTTCGTGAGCCGTACAAATACAATTTAAAACAAGTAAGAAGGCTCTAGATTTATTTAGTGAATTGAAGTTTTGAAGTACAAGTAAGCCAGTATACAAATGTAACTTGTCTAAATATTTATCTAGAAAATCGAACAAGTCGACGCACATTGGACGGTTGATTGGTAAGTTCGTGAGCCGTCCAACTATAATTTAAAACAAGAAGGATCTAGTCGAGACTGCTCGACCACAAGATACTCTGAACTCACTTGCTTCTGTAGTTTCCCAAATCTCGACGTTCATACGGGCGGATGAGGCTTTATTTTTATTAATATATTCCCAAAGTTTCATGAATTTATTTCATCTAGAAATGGAGTTAAAAACGTCAAAAATTCAGCCCAACCCACCACAGCAACTGGGCGGTTAGCAGGGCGCGCGCTCATTCGTTCGCAAAGAAGGAGCGTATAAGTTATTTTGCAGGGTTCAGGGTATCTTGTAGTCCAGCCGTCAAGACTAGAGCCTTTTTACTTGTTCTGTATGTTTTGGTGTGTAGCATCGATTTTCTTTCGCCAAATTCATTGACAGCGTGTGTGTGCGACAATGTGTGTGTGTGCACATCGACAGCGTGACTGTGCGTGCAAGTCAGTATATGCGAATTTGAAGTCGCTGGACATTACCCTTTTAAGATCTCCTCCGCCGAATAGTTATAGTATGCGAGAGTATACCGGGTTACTCGCGTAAAAAAATATAACATGAATTCATCAACAGAAACAGAACACAAATAATTCTCCTGCTCATAATAAGAGCGTGTGTGTATACGTTTTTGCTGTTTCTTTCAGAATAGAATGAGAGAAGTGAGTCGGATAACTGTTATTTGCGACCTATGTTTAAAAAGTATTATCCATGCACATCAGAGCGTTCATACCCTTCCCAAAAATACTCAGGAAAACAGTAAAAATTTTTGCATGAGAATGGCAAAGATCGTAATACTCTTACTCAGAAGGAAAGATGGAATCGTAGCAAATCGCACATTCGCACATATTCTGAGCGTTGAAAGAGCATTTGTTCTACATGTCCAGTCTATGTGTTGTATGTAGTGGTTCAATATACGGAACTAAAAAAAAAAATATTTTTTATGAGATCGACATGTTCATACATATGGACGGACAGGACTAAATCGACTCAATTCATCGCCCTGACCATTATACCTTGATATCCCGTTTTCAATGGGTTCAGAGTATAAAAATATTGATAGGATAACTGTAACTGTAAGATAGGTGTTTTTGGATGTGTCTCTTCTCCAAAGGAAATGTAGATTTGAGCCATTCATCAACGATTCATATTCATAATATCTATTTAAATATCCAAATTTGAAGTCTCTAGCTAAAATTTTTCACAAAACCCATATACCCTGAATTCCCATTTTCAATGGGTGCAGGCTATAAATGGCAGTCTGAAATTGGTATAATATTACATTTTGTTCTGCGTTAATGAATACATAATTTCGTATATCTTAAAATCCAAATCAATCTCAGTTCAAGGGATCTCCTAATCGGGCACCCACACTAAAACGAAGAAAATCTTTAGTAGTATAAAGTATTAGTAGTATTTTTATTAGTGGGTAGCCACTAAGTGATTGTTTCATTTCTATATTATGCTAAAGGAGTATAATTTATGTTTATAATATGGTTAATTTCCCTAATTTAAGGAATCAGTTACGGCTACAATTCAAGCAGTATTCTATCAGGTACATTCGATCGCAACACATTTTATTCTTATCTCAATTGCTTAAAATGTTTTTATCTATCTATGTATACAAATATTCAAGTTGAATTAAACATTCTTTTTACTTTTTGTAGCCTCTTTTGCAAATCGAACATTGTATATATTGCTTTATTACATTTATTTATTAATATTAATATATATTATATATTAATCACAGTATATTCTCTCACCTCTCATAAATGCATAGCATTACAAAAACGATTTTTACTGCTGACAGACAAAAATGATTGTGGATTTTATTGCTGGCCTGCTCGGAGGTAATAATTTATTGTCTAACCCTAATTTTTTTTTTTTTGTTCTTTATTTTTCCCTTTTAATACTAAAAGGAATTTATAAACATAAGAATAAGACTTTTTGGATTTAGTACAATGTTTTCTATATTTTCAATTTTTTTCTAATAATATTTTACTCTCCCAACGCAGTTGAATCATTGTCATAATTATTTTAATTTGGGATATTTTCTATTCGTTTGTTATTAAAATTATACAAAAGGTAATTTAAAACATACTGTCCCAAATCAGTCATTGAAAGTGCATATGATTTTGCGTTCAATCACAGATAGATTAATAACCGGTGTTCCTGACAAGATCACTCTTCACATTTTCACTTGCTTTTAGATTACCAAAACTTTTTAGTTTTTATTAAATTAAAAAAAAAAATTTTTATTTCTAGGTGCCGCGGGTGTTCTTGTTGGACACCCGTTTGATACAGTAAAAGTTCACTTGCAAACTGATGACCCTAAGAATCCTAAATATAAAGGAACACTTCATTGTATGAAAACAATTTTACTAGTAGATAATATTCGTGGTTTATACCGTGGAATTTCCAGTCCAATGATGGGTATCGGTCTGGTTAACGCAATTGTATTTGGAGTTTATGGCAATGTACAGAAGTTATCTGAAAATCCAAATTCATTGATGGCTCATTTCAACGCTGGCGTATTGGCTGGTATAGCACAGAGCTTCGTATGTGCGCCAATGGAGTTAGCGAAAACACGGTTACAGCTGTCTAAGTATATTGATAACCAGCCCACTTTTAAGGGACCAATTGACTGTCTACTACACATTCAAAAAACTGAAGGTATCCGAGGAACGTTTAAAGGACTTTGGGCGACTGTACTAAGAGATATCCCAGGTAAAATGCTAATACAGCTTTTAAAATATAGAATTAGCATTAGATGATATTTTTTAGGCTTTGCCAGTTACTTTGTATCATACGAATTTTTAATGCAACTCAACGAGAAACCGAGTGTGCCGTATGTGCTAGTAGCAGGAGGATGTGCAGGAATGGCATCCTGGTTAGCATGTTATCCCATTGATGTCGTCAAAACACATATGCAATCAGATGCCCTTGGAACACATGCTAAATATAATGGGTTCGTGGACTGTGCAATAAACAATTATAAAAAGGAAGGCATCCCTTTTTTTTTCCGAGGACTAAATTCAACATTAGTACGAGCGTTTCCAATGAATGCTGCATGTTTTTTTGTAGTTGCATGGGTATTAGATTTCTGTAAAAAAAATGGAATCGATATGATAGATAATTCAAACCAAAAGTTAAATATTGTTAACTTAGACAATTTAACTCATGATTACTTTCAAAACGACCTTGGAACAGATGACGCACTTGTAAGAAAAATAATTTCAGAGAGTGAACCAGAACCCTACGAATCAACCCTTGAATCGGATAATGGTAGTGTTTTAGATTACTACAAAATATATGAAAGCAAAATACAGAACTCGCAATTGAATATGAGAAACACTTCAAATCAATCATAACTTGAATTATATACAATTTTATAAATAAACGAACTCATTTTTGTAATAATTAACAAATTATTGAAATATGAAGGTATAATTATACCCGTGTACAAAAAAAGAATTTGAATAATTTTAAGAACCAAAAACTTGACTGTGTTAAAACCTACAAAATCTTTACACAGAGTTATTTATTTTATTTGATAAGTCTCATGTTACAAACTAACAATATTTTACAAATTGTTGAAAATACTTCAATAATAATATAATATAATAATAACAAATTTTAGTAACTATAAAAGTAAGAATATAGTAATTAAAAATTTTAATTCAGTTTCGTGTTCGGCGCAGCAGCTGATAATTGCTCTCAGTTTAAGTTTTCTTAAATTCATCTTTTATTTTTTATATAATTTTAATTCGCTATTAGTAAACATAACACATATAAGTAGATATTACACACGTAAATATTTCAATTTTGGCTGCGATGTTATTTGTTTGTCGTTTGTAATTTTATTCTGTAATTTCTATTTATCTGTACGAAAATTGTCCTCAAGCGCGCAACACATATTCTGTAATCATTCTCTTATTCTTATATTAACCCCTATACGACACCCACGGACACGGCATTAAATTAAGAAATAATAAGCTAAATTAATAGTCGTAAACGGTCTATCTTCGCAAATGATTGGCGCCAGAAGAGACTTTAAAATTTTAACATGCATATACATATGTATGTATATACTCTTGTATATTTTTTTAAATTATAAAGTGTCCAAATGTTCACAATCCACTGGGGGTGTGACAGGTCGGAAAATTAATTTTCCACTATGCCAGAAATCATATAAGTTGATGAGGTAGAGAGTTCAAACTTGGAATGTATACTCACGTTGACCACCTTGGGGGCTGGACAAATCGGGAAAAAGCCTGCCAATTCGTCAGCCCGTAGGCATGAACTAGATGCATATATGTATGGCATGCAAAATCACGTTCGAGTGAACAATGAGCAAAATGGTAAACGGTAAATGGTAAGAAGGCTCTAGTCGAGACGGCTCGACTACGAGACACCCTGAACCCTGCAAAAAAAGTGATACTCTTTACGAACGTATTAGCTCGCGCTCTGCTAACGGCGCAGTTTCTGCCGTAGCTTGGGGGTGGTTTAAGCTGAAGCTTGAACGCTTATAACTCCATTTCTAGATTGACGTTCTTCATGAAATTTTCAGAGTAGCATCCAAAATCTGAAAATACATTATCTGCGTATCCATAATATCTATCTACATATATACATTTAAAGTCTCTAGCTAAAACGGTATAGAAGTTTTGCCCAAAAAACCTAAAAAATGTAAACGAATTTTCGAATTTTTTATCGATAATTTGGAAATGGGATGAGTTATAGAAATAACAAAATAAACTCGTACTTCGTAGCTAACATACGAGTGTTCATGTGATTTTCAGAATTTCAGCTCTCTAGCTTTTGTAGTTTCCGAAATCTCGACGTTCATACGGACGGACCGGGCTCAATCAACTTATTTTTTTTTTTCTGCTGATCAAGAATATATACATATACTTTGTGGGGTCTGTGACGTCTCCTTCTGCCTGTTACATACATTTTCGCTAAACCATTATACCCTGAATTCCCCTTTTCAATGGGTTCAGGGTATAAAAAAAAAACTAATATTCTTCTTCTTTAGGAACCTAATAGCGTATTTTCGTGGCGCTGGACTAGTTCAAACTATAATTGTTTATAATTATATTTTCATAAATTTATATAAAGAAACTTAAAAGCATGCAGTCAGCTGAGCAGTGAGCCGTTCATAACAGCTGATAACAGCGCTAACGAAAGGAGACCATATGATAACAGGAGCCATTTTCACTTTTGCTAGGAACTTGCAACTGTTTCCAAGCGCTGACTTGTCGCTCCGGCATCGGCCATGCTTTCTTTACTAATATCACTCGCAAATTCCAATTTTCAATGGGTTCAGGGTAGAGGTGGGCATGGGCTGGGTTTTTGTCGGGTACCCGTGGGTATGGGCTGGAAAATCGAGTTTCGGGTTGGGTGCGGGCGGGTGCGAGTTACGCCGCTCAATCCGCTTTACCCGAAACAATTTGGAAATATGAGAACGCAATTGTGAAATGTTTTAATATTTTCAATTTGGATTGCAAATATTTTTTTTTCTTAACTTCGTGTACACTAACGATTACGTTTGATATCTATTATCTCAATTATAATTATCATCACCAGCTATTACAATTGTGATCACTAAAAAAAGAAAGCTCGGAGGAAAAAAGAAAAAGAAGAAACAAATTTTTCGGGCGGGCGGGTTGGTTTCGGGTTGCAAAATTTTTGTAGCTTTCGGGTGCGGGTAAAATTTTGCTCTTCGGCCCATGGGCTGGGTGGGTTGGGTGCAAAATTTCGGCCCATGCCCACCTCTAGTTCAGGGTATACAAAAACTAATACTCTTCTTCTTTACGAACCTAACCGCGCAAGTTGCTGCCGAGGCTTGGGGGTGGGTTAGGCTATACTTTGGACGCTTATAACTCAATTTCTAGATAGACGATCTTCATGAAACTTTCAGAAAAAAAATATATAAAACAAGTAAGAAAACTCTAGTCGAGAGTGCTCGACTAGATAATACCCTGAACCCAATTTTAATAAAATAAAATAATAATCTGTACTGTGGTTTGGTTTTTTGTAATTATCTTGAAAATGCATCAATTTTAGTGCTGAAAATGGCAAAAAAAAAACTTCTTAATTTTGACAAATAGTTCAATATTGCTCTTGATTAGTATTAAAATTAATCCGCTTTCAAGATAATTACAACAAACCAAAGTGTCGAACGTGACAAAAAGTTGACTTTTCTGGAGAATTACCCATATGGATAAATCAGAAAGTATATTTAGATAAGAATGTATGCGTGTAACGTTCAAAATGTACATATGGACATGTATATATACATACATATGTGTGTATGCATTGCCAAAAAACTAATAATAGATGGCGCTTATATTAGTTGAAATGCGAAAAATGTTATATTATTAAATATCATTAAAAATAGACCCAACAAATAGACGTTCCTCGATTAACACGCATCACCTTAATTAACACAGACACTTCATAATTGTAAAAGAAATATATCAATGCCACTCAAAGCTGTAATAGCCATAATAAATAAGTTCACTGCTAAAGCGCCATCTATCAAGTTTAAATTCTTAGACCATGCTAGACTAGTTTTGAATGTACATACATATATGTGTGCATACATATAGGAAAACTGTTACCGCAGATGTCACGTGCTTTTGTTATTTGGGCAAACTTTCTGTTTATTATTTTCTGTTGACTTAACGGAATAAAATATAATTGAAACAAAAACACTTTCACAAATGATGCTATTAAATATTTGAAATTTAAAAAAAAAAACGCACTTATTCACAATTAGTTAAACTACCAACTGACTTTCAAAGGTATCAAATACAAAAGAATAAATAATAATAAAAAAGAAAAAGTAATAAAAAAAAAAAAATTAAAAATAAGAAATTATGAAGGGCTCAGGCGAGACTGCCTAGCCATCTACACCACGGCTCACTTGAACGGCAGAGTAGCGAAAACGAATGAAATTCGCCATATACGAAAGAAAAACTAAAGCAGTGGCTAATACAATTCAAAGACAATGCTAACGCAATTAAAAAACAATTGTTATTCTTAGAATATACACGCATAGCAACATAGAAAACGGCCCAAGATTTTTTGTGTGTATATGTGCACACGCATACGAAAATTGATTTGCATTGCTCAACGTTGCTTGCATTTCCATTGTTATTTTAATTGTTTTAAAATTTTTTGGGGGGATGGGGGAGAGCAGGCAAGGCAAAGTTTCTGATTGTGCTCAACTTGGTGAGTGCCAGTGCGATCCTTGTTCTTGCTCTTCTCAAGTCGACACACTACCTCCACGTGGTTCCTCCTGGATTATGACTCAGCCCCCGTTGAGTTATAAACCAAAGTGCGCGGCGGGATCCTAATCCTTAAATTAGGTTTTGGCGTAGGACTTGATATCCACCCATAGAAAAAAGACTCATCAGTGAATGAAGCAAGAGGAGCCTCGGAAAGGAACCCGGAAAACGTTGACGACCACGGCAAACGGAAAAAGGAAAATGATTTGAGAGTATGCACCTGGAACGTACGGACATTGTACAGACCCGGTGCTGCTCAACAACTAGCGGATACCCTCAATGAGTTGAAGGCTGACATCACAGCCATCCAGGAAATGCGATAGAAAGGGCAGGGGCGCATGAGAAAAAGCAGCTGTGACATCTATTACAGTTGTCTTAATGATAGGCGTGAATTTGGTTGTGGTTTCGTCGTAGGGCCCAAGTTGCGGCACCGAGCCTCGCACTTCACACCAGTTAGCGAGAGGATTGCGACGATCCGAATAACTGCCAACATCAGCCTAATCTGTGCGCATGCCCCGACGGAAGAGAAAGACGATGCTACCAAGGATGCTTTCTATGCAGAGCTCGACCGAGCATATGGCCGTTGCCCGTCACATGACGTTAAAATCCTTCTAGGAGATTTTAACGCCAAAATAGGGCGGGAGGGCATCTTTGGAGCAACCGTTGGCCCGTTTAGTCTGCACGAGTCCACATCGAGCAATGGACTTAGACTAATAGGATTTGCGGCCGCACACAATATGATTGTACGTAGTACAGGTTTTCGTCACCTCAACATCCACAAGGCATCCTGGCTGTCGCCTGATCGTCTGACGCGAAATCAGATTGATCATGTTGTGATTGATGCAAGGCATGCATCTAGCATACTTGATGTGAGATCTTGTCGGGGTCCTAACATCGACTCTGACCATTACCTTGTTGCAGCCAAGGTATGCGCACGGCTGTGTGTCGCAAAAGTCTCACGTCAAGGTATGCCAAGAAAGCTGGACATCGAAAAGCTGCAATCACAACGACATAAGGATGCCTTCTCCACTCGACTCTCGGGCCGACTCGGCCAACTCCCTCCAATGCCTATAAATACAACGGATATGTGGGCGTACATGTCCAATGCCATAAACGCCTCTGCTGTGGAAGTACTTGGGTTCCAACGCCCTCCCAACCGGAATCCATGGTACGACCAGGAGTGTCGGGAAGCGACTGCAGCAAAAGACGCCGCCTACAGAAGAACGCTGCAAGCAGGAGCTACTCGAGCGGTGGTGGATATTTATAGGTCGCGGAGACGAGACGAGAAGCGCCTTTTCAGGAGGAAGAAGCGGGAGATGGAAAGGCTTGAGTGTGAGAAGATGGAGAGTAGCAGAAGCAAGAACGATGCCCGTGACTTTTACCGGAGGGTCAAGCGCATGACCCAAGGGTATAAGTCTGGATCGCTTGCCTGCAGGAGTGACGATGGAAACCTGGTTACTGATGCGGAGATTGTACTGAGGTTATGGCGGGATCACTTTGAGAGTCTTTTGGCTGGAAACAGTGAGAATGAGCTTGACGAAGTTGGTCCACTAACCCCAATCAGAGATGATGGTGTTGAAGTTCCCGTCCCTAGCCATACGGAAGTCGAGACAGCTATACAGCGTCTCAAAAACAATAAAGCCGCGGGAGCAGATGGCTTACCGGCTGAATTGTTTAAGGCTGGAGGCGATGAGCTGGTAGGGTGCATGCACCAACTTATCAGCAGCGTATGGCTAACGGAAAGCATGCCCGATGATTGGAACCTCAGTATGATCTGCCCAATCCTGAAGAAGGGTGATGCAACACAACGCACCAACTACCGTGGCATCAGCCTTCTTCCCGTCGCATACAAGGTTCTCACGAGCGTAATGTGTGAGAGACTGAAACCATATGCTGAAGCATTGATAGGTCCTTATCAATGCGGTTTCCGTCCTGGCAAGTCTACAGTTGACCAGATCTTCACATTGCGCCAAATCCTGGAGAAAACACACGAGAACCAATTCGACACATACCACCTGTTCGTCGATTTTAAAGCTGCTTTTGATAGCCCACGGCGAGACTGCCTGTACGCTACCATGTCTGAGCTTGGTATTCCTGCAAAGCTAATACGGCTTTGTAGCATGACATTGAGCAACACCATCAGCTCTGTCAAGGTAGGAAATGACCAATCCGAAACCTTCAATACCAAGCGGGGTCTCAGACAAGGCGACTCGCTGTCTTGTGTGCTCTTCAATTTACTTATGGAGAGTATAATAAGGAAAGCTGGAGTGCATCGGATGGGCACAATACTGGGATACAAAAGTGTCCAGCTCCTTGGTTACGCTGATGATATTGATATCATTGGTCGTACCAAGCGTGATGTAACTGCGGCTTTTGGAGCTATCGAAAGGGAATCAGCTAAAGTTGGTCTTGCAGTAAACATGGGCAAAACAAAGTTTATGGTGTGCAGTACTAGGGAGTCGCGGCGTCTTGACTCTTACCTTACTGCTGGAGACTATAACTTTGAGTCTGTCAAGGACTTTGTCTATTTGGGAACTGCAGTGACCAACAAAAATGATGTCAGCCTGGAGATCAAGCGGAGAATTACACTTGCCAACAAATGTTACTTTGGGCTCAGTAGGCAAATGAACAGTAGAGCCCTCTCTCGAAAGACAAAGGTAACCCTTTACAAGACACTCATCATTCCAGTGCTGCTTTATGGAGCGGAAGCCTGGACCGTGACGCAGTCAGATGCAGCTGCTCTTGGTGTCTTTGAGAGAAAGATTCTTCGCAAGATCTTTGGACCAATTTGCGTTGGCGAAACCTATCGTATCAGGTGGAACGACGAGCTGTACGAGCTATACGGCGATGTTGACATTGGCAAGCGAATTGACATTCAGCGTCTTCGTTGGTTGGGTCACATTGCTCGTATGGAGGAAAACACTCCAGCTCGTTCGGTTTTTGATGCGGTAGTTAGAGGAGAACGAAGAAGGGGTAGACCTCGAACCCGTTGGAAGGACCAGATGGAGGCAATCCTGAATGGTGTTACCAACTGGAGAAGTTGCGCACAGGACAGAGAAGCGTGGAGGCAAATTGTGCATCAGGCTGTGCTCCGATAGGGGTGTTATTGCCAATTATTATTATATAAAATTTTTAAAATATGTATATAATGGAATGTAATGAGAGTTTGAGCATATGATCTACATATTCTATTTACCATTTTACGTTTTTTTTAGAAATCATAACTCTTTTACAATTAGCTTTACATGCACAAATACATATGTATGTACATATGTATGTATGTACGATTGCAGCCACACGCTGATCTACGTTTGCACACATATACATACATACATACATACATACATACATACATACATACATACATATGTATGTATGTATGTATGTGCGCCCGCAATGCGTCTTTGTCGTCTGTGTCGCTGCCTTGCTTGCTGCGCCACATGGGTTTTGATGAGAAAACTTTATAGACTAATAATTCTGTTTCTAGATGGAGAATCATATTGATATGTTCAGATTAAGATTATGATATTCATATCTATATGCCAAACCAAACTGTATGTCTCTAGTATTTGAAATGCATTTTTTACACATTTTGGGGTGGTGGGGCGAATTGACAAAAACCGAAATTGTATTAAATTAGTATCTATATATATGCAGAAGACTCGGAGACTCTAACTCTAAAGATGAATTAGCTAGAATTTTATAACTGGTTCCCGATAATTTCAGTTATCTATAACTTAGCAAATATACGAGTTATCGAATTTCTGAAACAAACTCGTACTGCGCGTGCAATATACGGACCTAACACAAAAAGAATGAACTCTCTAGCTTTTGTATCTTCGGAAATCGACGCGTTCAAACATACGGACAGACGGACAGACAGACGGACATGGCTATATCAACTTTTCTCGTCACCCTGATCAAGAATATATATACTTTATGGGGTCTGCCACGTCTCCTTCTGCCTGTTACATACTTTTAACAAAACCATTATACCCTGATTTCCCATTTTCAATGGGTTCAGGGTATAAAAATTAACGAATTTTCGTTTCGAATTTTTCTTATCGATAATAGAAAATGGGATGAGATATCGAAAAAAAACCAAATAAACTCGTACTTACCATACATCAGGCACTAACCACACAACTCATAGACTGGACAACTAGAACAAACTTTTTTCAAGCACCAGAATATGAGCGAGCGACCATTCAACTTCGTATTTTTTCGTTTATCGATAACTCTGGAAATATACAAGTTGTCGGATTTCTGAAACAAACTAGTACTGCGCGTGCAATAAACGGACCTAACACAAAAAGAATGAACTCTCTAGCTTTTGTATCTTCGGAAATCGACGCGTTCAAACATACGGGCAGACCGACATGGCTATGTATATCAACTTTTCTCGTCACGGTGATCAATAATATACAGTGAGTCAAAAAAGTATTGGCACACTTGAAAAATCAAACTTCTATGTGCTGTAACTTTTTTTTAAACACAGCTAAAAATAAATGATAAACGGTATTTATTAAAATGATTTATTATAAGAGTATTCAACAAAAAAAAAATAAAATTTCTGCTTTGGTTCCTTTACATTATACTAAAATATAAATAAAGGCACAAATTTACGTCAAAAAAGTATTGGCACATCAGGCATAATCAGTGTTCTCCGTCGTCACTGAATCACCCTAATATTTTGTTGGCCCTCCGTTTGACTGAATAACAGCCTGCAAACGTCTCTTCATGCCACTTACAAGTTTCGACGTTTAGTGACTGCTTATTTTGGCCCATTCAGTGCGTAGGGCCTCCTTTAGAGAATCCTTTGAGCTTATGTGGTGAGATCGGATCTTTCGCTCCACTAGGTGCCACACATGCTCGATAGGATTCAAATCCGGAGATTGGGGCGGTGTTTTGAACTGCTTGCAATGGTATATGAGCCACTCCTGTACAAGATAAGACGAATGTTTTGGGTCATTGTCTTGCTGAAACTGCCAACCGGTGCCACTGAGACCCAGTTTTTGAACACTTGGACTTAAATTCTCTTTGAGAATGTCTCTGTAAACATTTTTGTCCATAGTGTCATCAATAAAAACGAGATTTCCAACTCCAGAGGCAGCAAAACACCCCCAAACCATCACATTACCTCCACCGTGCTTAACCGTTTTGAGCAAGTTATTTTCCTGAAGCTCTTTGTTAGGTTTCCGCCAGATTTTTTGCGCTCCATCAGACCCAAATAGATTAAATTTAGACTCGTCACTAAAAATGATTGTGTTCCAAAATGAATCTGGCTTATTTACGTGTTGTTTGGCGAATTCTAGCCTCTTTTTCTTGTTCACCTTAGAAATAAAAGGCTTGCGCCTAGGAGCACGACCATGATACCCGTACTTATACAGGGTATTTCGAACAGTTTATGGGGTGAAATTACTGTCAAAGGATTCCTGTAGGTTCTCGCATAATTTCACAGCCGAAGTATGTGGATTTTGGACAACTGTGGACACCACAAACCGTTCCTGGCGTTCTGTTAAAATTTTAGGCCGGCCTGATCTGTATATATGTATATATGTATATATGTCGGAGCGCACTGTATGTGATTGTTGCTGCGTACTGCACGTATGCGCTGTGTGTGGCTGTGTATGTGTGTATGCATGCGTGTGTGTGTGTGTGTGTGTGTGAATGGATATTCTGATTTACACCAGAATTCTACATATGTCCAAGCAAACTGTATGCACACACCCTGTGTGTGTGTGCGTTGATGGGTATGGGAATTCTGGTGCTCACCAGAATTCCTAATTTCATCATATTAGTAATGTTGCATCAGCCGCTAATTGCGCTCTGATTGGTTCTTTGCATTTTGTATTTTTCTTTGCTTTAAGAAGTACCGTTTTAGCGAGACGACAGCGCTACAACGCTGTCGTCGAGTGTGGTTCGGAGCTATGCAGAGGAATAACATTGGCATTGTGAAGCATAAACACCGAAACTCGCTTCGCTAAGTACGCGACTATGTTCGAAATCTAGTACCAACATCAGAAGTGGGATCGGCGCCACCCCCTATATTTACTGAAGAACAGTGGCGCGTAATTTTGCAAATGCAAAATCAAAATATGTTGGAGTTTGCAAAAACAATGTAAGCTTCTACATCAGAGCAACAACAAAAGCGTGAGGCGTGAGGAACGCCGCAGGCGTTGACGCTTTAAAGTGGTGTGCGACTGCAGATAATATTTTAACTGAACAACCTCTAGAAGGAAGCAAGCTTATTATGGCATTAAGCAATGCAAAGGAAGGCAGTGCACCCCAATGGCTAACAGAAATCTCCTACCCTGGCATGAAGTGGAGCGAGTTTAAAGAATTGTTCCTTCATCGATATAAAAGCGATGAAACACCAACATCTATGTTTTTGAATTTGTTAAGCAGTCGTCCGGCTAAAGAAGAGTGCTTGGCAGTATATGCTAGCCGCTTGGTCTCATCGCTAACTACGGCCTGGAAGGACAAAAACATAGAGGAGACCGCCGTTTCTGTTGCGCTTGCACATATGGCAAATATGGACCGCCGTTTCACTTCAAGGGTGCAAACAAGAAGTGATCTGCAATTGGGATTGAAGGCTTACAACTTTTAAAGGCATCGCGATATCAACCCTGGACCTGACGATAAAAGGCGAAAAATATCAACTATGCTGTGCCATTTCTGCGGACAAGCCAGACACAGAATAGCAGAATGCAGAAAAAAAAACGCAATGCGAGGCCGAGGCGAAAACCCAACGAGAGAAGACGCGTGTTACCTGCTTTAAGTATGGCCAACCAGGGCATTTTGCGAACCGAAACAAAAGAATGTAAACCAGTGCTTTGTGTCTGAGCCAACAGGAGTCATGTTACATTGAGGTGAGAGCTACCACTAACCATACAACACATAGACTGGACAACTAGAACAAACTTTTTTCACGAACCACATTTTAATTTCGCGTCCTAATCATCTTCGTATTTGCTCGGCTCTGTCATTTGGTGCTCGGGCAGCGAAAATATCGTAGTTGATATTCAGTTCGCTGCCAGCGCTCGAACGAAATGATTCTATTCTCATATGAAGCATCACTTATATATGCATGCAGGCACAAGCCAGCAGCGCACAAAAATTGAAATTTGTCCGCGAGTTGCGATTCGCAACGATCCCATCTTCCCTGCTGAGTAAGAGTAAGAGTATGCCGAACTCTTAAACGGCTTTGCCATGCTCATGCAAAATTTTAGTGTTTTCGTGATTATTTTTGGGAAGGGTATGAAAGTGTGATGTACATAAGCATTACTTTTTCGCAACGAGCATGCACACACACAATTATTGTGTGTTGCTTCATGTAAAAGCATTTATTTGACTGTGTGCGAAACTTTTGCTGCCTGTAGCATTTGCAGGGCCCAACATTGGCATTTGCTGTTCTTGTAGACCTCGGCCTTAGAATTGTGGGAACGGTCTTAGATATGTTCGACCTTGTAGAGTGTCAAATCTACTTCCCCAATGCATATGGCATTTATGTTTATATGCATACATATGCATTCATTCTCATACATGTTTAATACATAAAAACAAGTAAGAACGTTGCAGTTAGGCGCAACTAACAGCGATATACTTTGTTCCCATAGGTGCATCTTATTTATTTAATAAACATTAAATTAACGAAATATTTCGGCAATTAGAAAACGTACATGGCAAGCAACAAACGTTTTCCCTACACATACATACAGATTTACACATGTACACACTATACGAGTATACACAATTTTCTATGTGACTGAATTGGGAATTTTTCGATCGTTACTTTAGTTTTGTCAGAGACGCTCTAGCAATGCCTTATTTGGTTTTAGTTAACACAGCTCATATTAGGTCAGTGGCGCTGATGGTAAGCGCTATGCAAGCTATACTTGGGTGCGTGGGTTCGAATCCCGCAAAAAACTTGTTTTTTTTCAAAAATTATTTATTTTTTATTTTTCTTATATTTGTATATTTATTATAAAATGCTTGCTGCCAATTGATAATTTTTTATAAACATAAGCATATGAATTGTGCATTTAAGTAAAAACTAAAACTGCTTTATGCTTTCCGATTTGCGACGCTGTGTGGCAAGCAGTTTTTCTATGCATGCATATATGTATGTATGTATGTGTACGTGTATACACATCCAAGTGTGTATACATATTGCAAGAAGTGCGATTGTATTGTTTTGTTTTGTCACAAGCTGCTGATCAGCTAGTCAGCTGATCAGCTGTGAATTTATTTAGGTTTAGCTAACGATTACATGTTGTTTTCAAAAGACCTAGGTTCGAATCCCGCTGTTAACTTTTTATTTATTAATCGAAAACTTATAAATTTTATTTTTTAAATTCATTAATATTATTATATTTATGTGAAAATGCTTCTGCCATCATAGCAATTGCTACTAAGCTATTATATGCATGAATTATGCAGTTGGCCACAATAAACTTCTTTGCCGATTTGCCACGCCCCCAGTGGGCGTAGACGCATAATTTTTTGCCAGTTCTTAGAAAGGGCCGAGGCTAACATGCCTGCAAAATTTGGTTGCTTACATTCCAAAAATGCGAAAATTACAGGGTATTTTTCGATATGCCACGCCCCCAAAGAGGCTGAGCCTGTTTTTGGGGCATCGATAGAGGAGAACATTAGTAACTCAACCATCCAATTTTCAAGCTTCTAGCTCTAAAACTGTAGGAGATATAAACTTTTGCGGTTCGCCACGCCCCCTGTGGGCGTAGATATATCTACCATAGCTTATTAGTCTTGGGTTGTCAACCCGAGTATACATGCAAAATTTCAAGTCTCTAGTGTCAATAGTGTTCAAAATATAGCACAATTTGAAAAATCACTATATTCAGGTCCGATTTGCCACGCCCCCAATGGGCGTAGACATATAACTTTTTGATCGATCTTCTTAGAATCATAACATTAACTCACATGCAAAATTTCAGCGTTCTAGCTTTAACGGTGTAGAAGATACGTATTTCCCGATTTGCCACGCCCCAATGGGCGTAGATATATCCGCCATAGCTTTTTGAACTTGGGTTGTCACCCCGAGTATACATTTCAAATTGCAACTCTCTAGCTCATCATCTAGTATGATAACTTGACTATGGGCGGAAGAGTTTTCCGATTTGCCACGCCCCTAGTGGGCGGATCGGGAAAATTTTAACACTTTATAATTCGGGAGCATATATGAGTATGTGTTTAAAATTTCAAGTCTCTAGCTCTAATAGCGCCGAAAAAAATTGCCTTCATACGGACAGACGGACAGACGGACGGACAGCAAAACGGACATTGCACAAACCCAATATACTTTTTCCCCTTCGGTAACAAAGTATAATAACTATAATTAATTTAGTAACAAACCATTTTTGAACGGGTTATAAACGATTTAAGTGGATCTGGAAATTCATATGTATTGACAAATAGAATACACCATGTACTCATTATTGCCAAAATGACTGCTGCAAGCCGTAAAGGCTCATTTGACAGTCACTCTACAATTCAAACTATACAAAATAGACAAACTACTGAATAGCGCAGGTAACAAGAACAACAAAAGTCAATTTTGGGCCCTGCAAATGCTACAGGCAGCAAAAGTTTCGCACACAGTCACATAAATGCTTATACATGAAACAATACACAGTAATTGTGTGTGTGCATGCTCGTTGCGAAAAAGTAATGCTTATGTACATCACGCTTTCATAACCCTTCCCAAAAATAATCACGAAAACACTAAAATTTTGCATGAGCATGGCAAAGCCGTTTAAGAGTTCGACATACTCTTACTCAGCAGGGAAGATGGGATCGTTGCGAATCGCAACTCGCGGACAAATTTCAATTTTTGTGCGCTGCTGGCTTGTGCCTGCATGCATATATAAGTGATGCTTCATATGAGAATAGAATCATTTCGTTCGAGCGCTGGCAGCGAACTGAATATCAACTACGATATTTTCGCTGCCCGAGCACCAAATGACAGAGCCGAGCAAATACGAAGATGATTAGGACGCGAAATCAAAATCTGGTTCGTGAAAAAAGTTTGTTCTAGTTGTCCAGTCTATGTGTTGTATGGTTATGGGGGCTACCCAATTTGCTTCGACTCTGGTGCCGAATGTTCCTTGATAAGAGAAAAGATAAGTGACCGATTTTCTGGAAAGCGCATATAATATAGTAATGCTAAAAGGTATCGGTGATGTCGAGATAAGGACTTGAAGAACGATGTCATCATTGGACGTGAAGTCCTTAATCAAGGTTTCAATGTTGTGGTCTCATCAAAATCTGTAAATATTTGTGCCGCTACTGATTTTCCAATTAATCTTGAAATTGATACCGATTTGACCGATGCTGATAAAAACAAATTAATAAATTTAATTAAAAATTATACCTCAGCATTTTCTAAAGGGGTCCCAAACACACGAATTAATACAGGCGAAATGAGAATTGGACCCCAACAAAACTGTGCAACGTCGACCGTATAGGTTCAGTCCAGAAGAGAGAGATATAGTGCGTGAGATGTTAAGAGAGTTACTCAGATGTAACATTATCCGCCCAAGAAGTTCTCCGTATGCAAGTCCTATATTGCATTAAAAAAAAAAAAAAAAAAAAAAAAAAAAAAAAAAAAAAAAAAAACAGAAATTAAACTCAAATACCGTCGCTGACAAATACCCCTTGCCACTCATTAGTGACCAGATTGATAGGTTGCGTGGTTCGTATTACTTTACTTGTTTAGATATGGCTAGTGGTTTTCACCAAATTCCGATTCACCCTAATTCCGTTGAATATACTGTATTTGTGACTCCGAAAAATGAATTAATTTGGCATAGATATCTATTGATTGGTTTATTGTGAACAGCGGAAGGACTCCGATATTATTGATATTATGAACAAATTGAAAGACAATTCTCTTGCCGGGTACATTACAAAAACTTACGAAGTATGTGCAGGAATAATTTATCGAAAAATCCAGAGAAATAGTGGAACTCGATCTTTGCCAATTGTTCCAAGAGCTTGAGTAGTGCAAAATGTATTAGCGGTACCAGCATATAGCAAAGTATAATTTTATAAAAACAATGCTAAGGTTATTAGGTTGTTGAATACAAATTAGGAGATTTTGATACAGAAAAGCATCAAATGAAGTCCAAAGTTTTGAAGACATAGCTAAACATAGCTAAATTGTTAGACGAAGATAGATATTTTCTAAGGTCATTGACAAATAATAGAAAATACAAATACACGTACACGGTGATATAAGAAATTTGCCAGAAGGGCATGTACTAGTTGAACTAGAAAGTTGTGATGAGGATTTGAATGATTGAAAAAGGTGTTGAAGGAGACAGTATGGAATGATTGAAAAAGCTGTTGAAAGAGACAGTATGGAATTTATTTATTTATTTAAAAAATATTGACAAATCGAGAGTCAAAATAGCCTACAAAAAATACAATTATTACAATAGAATCACCAACCCGCTGGGGGTGTTTTATTTGCCAGACCAGCCAGCTATGCCCCAATTTACAGCCAAATATGGTCAGTGATAACTGTTGACACTATGCAAAGAAAGTGTTAAATGAAAATATTACATATAGATTATAAGAGACTAAATATAATTAATATAATTACAATTTAATAATTCTTAAAATTAAAAATAAAAAAATAAAAAAAATGAACAAAAATAAAAATAAAAATAAAATTTAAAATAAATAAAATAAAAATAGGTAAAGAAACAAGGAAGATATTAACAATATTGAAAGATAAATTAAAAGAAGAGCTATAATATAGAATATTTAATAGGATTGAGAAATCACTGCATGCAACAATAGCAACATAATGTAGCTTATGCCTGTGCATTGCGAGTGATTTCCCTAAGGTGTGCTAAAAGCAACGATTTAATTTTAGGAAGAGAGAGCTCTAAGGAAAATACGTGATAATATTTATTAAAATTAACACACAGAACATGAAACGCACCATGCAAAGAATAATCCGTAGTGCATATAGCTAAATGAAGCGGACGATAATGTCTAGTTGTTCGGGACGGAACCGAGAAATTAAGACGCATCAACAAAAAGGACGAATCAATATTACCGTTAATTACTTTGTGCAAAAAATCAATTCCTAAAATTGTTCTGCGATTCATTAACGATGGAAGATCAATGAGCTGAAGCCTACTATGGTAAGACGGTAATCGTAAATTACTGTCCTAGTTAAGACCCCTTAGGGCAAAAAGAAGAAACTGTTTTTGGACTGATTCAATACGATCTTGATACAGTTTATGTTGCGGAGAGCAACTGAGCAATACTCTAAGATAGGACGTACAAGCGAGATAAATAATTGTTTGGTAATAAAAGGATCTTTAAATTCCTTAGACCAACGTTTAATAAAGCCAAGCACGCTTTTGGCTTCATTTATGATGGTAGAAATATGAAGATTGAAATTAAGTTTACTGTCAAAGAGAACACCAAGATCTTTGACTGTAAAGATGCGTTGTAAGGAAATGTTACTAATTTTATAGTCAACAATATGAGGAACAGAACGGCTGAAAGTCATAGTCATACACTTTGAGCAATTTAGGTGCAACTGGTTCACCACACACCAAGATTGAAATGCATTAAGGTCATCTTGAAGTTGTAGATGTCCATTTGCACTGGAGTATGGAAGGCACAGTTTTACATCATCCGCATACATAAATATGGTAGAATAAGAGATGCAACTAGGAAGGTATAGTGCTACAGGCAGCAAGAATATCTATCGCACAAAAACACATAAATGCTTACACATATAGGAAGGTCATTTATAAAGAGCGAAAAGGGTAATGGTCCTAAATGGCTACCTTGAGGAACACCAGACGAAACAAAGATAAATTTAGAAGTAGCTGTTCTCAACAAGACTCTTTGGGTTCTACCATTCAAATAGGATGAAATCCAGGACACAAGTTTAGGAGAAAATCCTAAACGTTCAAGCTTCAGAGTTAGTATCTGATGATTAACTCTGTCAAATGCTTTCCTGAAATCAGTATAAATAACATCAATTTGCATTTTTTTTAGAAAAACTATCATTGACAAGTGAAGTGAATTCGAGTAAATTCGACGATGTTGATCGATTCTGAATAAAACCATGTTGGGATGGTTGAATAATCGATTTGCAGAAATGTTGCAAGGTTGATGTTATAATTTTTTCTAATAGCTTCGGAATAGCAGATAATTGCGCAATACCTCTGTAATTGGAAATATCAGATCTACCACCTTTTTTATATAGAGGAATGATGAAAGACTCTTTCCATATTGAAGGGAACACAGAAGTTTCCAAAGATAAATTAAACAGTTTTAGCAATGGTGATTGAAGAGAAACACTGCACTGTTTAATGATACAACTTGGGATATTGTCAGCACCAGGGGAGAAACATGACTTCAGCGTCTTAATGGCTGTAGCTAGAGAGTCTGCAGTAATATTAGGAGCATAAATAGAACCATAATCAGGAAGTGAATATGGATACGAATCACTATATAGATCAAGAGAAGAGTAATTAGATTGAAAAAAATCTGCAAAAAGATCGGAGGAATCATGATCAGTACAAGTTTTTTTAGCACCAAGGACAAATGAGGACGGCAAACCAGAAGACTTACGCTTCAAGTTTACAAATGTGTAAAATTGTTTAGGATCTCGAGCAAACTGTCGTTTGCAACGCACAAGGTAATTCTCATAACACCGAGAATTTAGAAGACTGAAGTTTGACTTGGCAATGGAATATTTAGACCAGTCAACACTTGAACCAGACCTTTTAAAATTTTTAAAACATTTAGTTTTAATGTTTCTTAAATTCGAAAGAGTCTTAGTAAACCATGGCGGTTTATTTGAACTGGGCAATATGCGACAGAGAGGGACGCACACATCCAGAATAGAGTTTAAGGTAGTATAAAAAATCGATGCTGCCAAATTAATATCAACCGGCTCATAAAGAAAAGACCAGTCAGTTGAATTAATTAATTCATTAAGCAAAACAAAGTTGCATTTACGATAACAGCGGCTTAAATTAGAAGGTAAAGATGAATAAGTTGGAGGATTATCAATAGATAATAAAACCTCTAAAGTGGGGTGATGCAAATCCTCTGGTAAGCAGAAAGGAGTTGATCTCACGACATTAATGATGGAGTCATGATTAATGAACACAAGATCAAGCGTGCGATTCAGATGGTTAGAAATGGAATTCATCTGAAACATAGAAAGATTAAACAATTCATCAAAAAGATAGTGATCAATTGTCGGAATAAAGTAATTTGCATTACAAGTTGAGGACCAAGAAGTGTTAAGAATATTGAAATCACCCAACACAAGAAGAAAGTCTCTATCAGTTACATGTTCATAAATTTCTTTAATACAGGTTATATGCTGAGCATAAACCTGTATTTCAGAAGAGGGAGGGACATAAGAACATGTAATAAACAAAGAGCTCGAGGGGGGCATTAACTTAACCCCTAAAATCTCCAAAGGTAAAGGAAAAGGTAAATACTTCGGAGTGGATACTGGATTTAACAGCAATTAACACCCCACCACCTTTACGCATCGAACGATCGAAGTCTATAAATAGTGAAATTACTTGCTATTAAGAAGGTTATGATTTAACCATGTTTCAGAGAAGGCAATAATGTCATATTGAACACTAAAACTATGCAAGTATAGACTTTTAAGTTTAGATTTCAAGCCACGTACATTTTGGTAAATGAGTGAAAGCTGAGAAGAAGAATGAAACATATTTAGTTTTTTGGTGTAATACTTGATGTTGATTGCACCGAAGGTAAGGAAATAGGATGAGATTTGTTTCGATTTTTAGGTTTAAATTCATGGACAACTACATGAGGTGGCCAGAATTTGGGATCACATATTGTTGTGAAATACTCAAGCGGCACATTGATCTTGAATGAAGCAATTTCTCGCGGAGTCGCAAAACTAAACTTCGATATAAAGACATTGGCCGAGATCTTGCTTGAAATAAAAGCAGATACTGCCTCACATGTCGTATCCGATGAAAGCCTACATAAGAAAACTTGCTTTCGAGGAGAGACGACAGATAAGGTAATGCCAGGAGTGGCCGACTTATTGTCACTCTTAGTTTGAGCAATAATTGGAGAGGAGTCCAATTTTTGAACAGAGACTTGAGTTTCAATAGCAGTAACGACAGGGGAAACAGAAGATTCAGAAACTACTGGTATAGGATCAAGAGAATTAGGCGCAGAGGACAAAACAGAAGCACAGGGTGAGGGTGGAGCAATCAAGTTCGGTGACGGTATTGGTACAGAAGGAGGTGGACTTTCAAAATTATACTGGTTTAAAATCTCTTCAGCAGCAGCCATGTCACTGGATAACTGCTTAGAGATCTTTCTCAGTTTTAAAAATTGAGCCCTCACAGCACTATACATATTGGAAAAATTTATTTGTTTTTCCAAACAGATCGGACAAGACCAGCGTATGCCACCAATAATAATTTTGGCAGTGGACATGATCTTGTCATAATCACGCCCAATAAGACCTGCACACTTAGTATGCATCATATTTTCGCACAACCAGCAATTTACAAATTGCGCTTGTGCAGCATCACTTGCCAGCCTGAATGTGCATGATTTTTTGCAAAAACTCATATTGGCAACTGGGATGAAATGCAAATGTGCAGAAAAAAAAAACGGAAAATAAAAACAAAAATAAAAACAGAGAGAATGTTAATATATTGAGAGAGCAAGTGCAACGATAAAAACAGCCGTTAGAGAGCAAGTACACAGCGAGAGAGTAAACTTGCACAGCACGAAATTAAGAGAGGGAAAAAACAACAATAGTAAGCAAGATCAAAATTACAAGCACTCACAATAACAAACGTTATGAGAGTAATGTAGGAACAGCGCCAAAAGAAAATAGAAGCACTAAAGCAAAATGCAAAATAATGCTAGTAAACAAGACACCAGCTGCACCAAACTTCAAAGTTAAAAAGCAATTTATCAAATGCACAGTATATCACGGATCAAACCTTGCACAGGAATATGACAACACTTGCAATAATTAACACCGCGATTGTGTGAAACTTTAATAACATCAATTTAATATGACAAAATAAGAAAAATTTGCAGAGCAAAAATAAAACACGTCTGATAACTCTCACTGAGAACTCTCCCATGAATAATTGAATGATTGAGAAACTGTTGAAAGAGGCAGTATACAAATTGAGAAGCTGTTGAAAGAGGCAGTATAAAAATTGAAAAACTGTTGAAAGAGGCAGTATAAAAATTGAGATGCTGTTAAAAGAGACAGTATGGAATTATTTAGAATGAAACTGTTGCAAGAGACAGTATCAAATTATTTAGAATGAAACTGTTGCAAGAGACAGTATCGAATTATTGAGGGTGAAACTGTTGCAAGAGACAGTATCGAATTATTGAGAGTGAAACTGTTGCGAGAGACAGTATCGAATTATTGAGAGTGAAACTGTTGCAAGAGACAGTATGGAAAGGCTGATAAGAAATGTTAAAAGAATTGGTCATAATTCTAACAACACAAGTGCAAAACTAATGTTTTGATCATGGCGTGTGACGCATAAGATGATGTGAAAAGAAACCAGTTGGGTTTATGATAATGAATGAGACTGTATGGATGGATAGTGCAAAATCAATGTAAAGCGAAGCCAGAGTGGTTTATGATAATAAAGTAAAACAACAAAGAAAGTTGAGTTAAAGAGTAATTAGGAGTGAGACGAGAAGAGGAAGATAAAATTTTGTATGACGCTGTGACGTGATAGCAGTTGTAATCAAGAAATTTATAAGATAAATGAAATGATTAATGCAGCAAGGCATTTTTGTGGAATACACGAGTTCGTGTTATGGTCAGTATGGCCGAGGTGTTTCAGTAGAATCCATAAAAGAATGAGTGAGACGATAATTTAAATAATAATGATGATAATAATAATGAGTGAATAAATAGATTTATATAGATTGACTGATGAAAGATTATTGTCTAAAGGCGGATAAGTGAAATATTGAAACATTGATCCAAATGTTGAGTACACGGGGACGTGTCAAGGTTAGGATGGCCGTGTCGCACTGTATGTGATTGTTGCTGCGTACTGCACGTACGCGCTGTGTGTGGCTATGTATGTGTGTGTGTATATGTGTATATGTGTTTTTTTTTTTTTTTTTTCGTATTCGTTTATTAACAAAATTATATTATATTATTACATTAAGTCATTTAGCTGAGGCGACTAGAGATAGCGACTAGTGATAGCGCAAGATGCTTGCGGGACGGCCGTAAAGCATTGCTTCGCAAGCGCTTTGCACTATCTTAGGCTGGGACACCTCGTCTTCTTATCCGCTCAACTCTGTGGAGCTCCGTCATGACCGTGGCTGCGAAGGTGCTTGTTAGATTCCAAGCTGCCTCCGATTCCAGCATGATGTTGACGATATTGTCCGTTCCAATGGAACGGCCAACTGCCTCTTCTAGGCAACGCCTCTCCTCCTGGACGCGTCCACACTCAAACAGAACGTGTTTGGCATCTTCTATCAGACCTAGTCCGCACCATGGGCATTCGTCAGTTTCGTCGTGGCCAAAGCGCTTCAGATAGCTCCGAAAGCATCCATGTCCCGTGAGAATCTGCGAAAGATAAAAATTAACCTCACCGTGTTTACGGTTTAGCCAAGGATCAAGCTCCGGGATGAGCGTGTGGGTCTATCCTTTTGTTGAGCGGTTCCACCTTCTTTGCCATCGTGCAGTGCTGTTTGCCCTGATAACGTTGCGTCGTACGGGCTCATGTGTGTTCCGCTCCACGGCTTCGGCAACCAAGTCCTCCAGTGGTACCATTCCGGCAATGACGAGCGCTGCGTCATCGGAAACTGTCCTGAAAGCGCAGCTGACTCTGATTGCGCTCATTCTGTAGATGGCGCAAATGCCTCGGCTGTAGCTCGGCGTTGCCATCGCACTTGACCATATCGGTGCAGCATAGAGAATGACGGACCTAATGACGCTCATTAGGAGGAGACGTCGTTGTTTCCTTGGTCCCCGCGTGTTGAGCATAATTCTTGAGAGAGCTCTACAAGAATCAGCTGCTTTTTTATGCACATATTCTAAGTGCTCGCGGAAAGTTAATCTCGTGTCTATCATGACGCCAAGATACTTTATCGCCCTCTTAGATGCGATGGTAACGTTGCCGATCTTTATATTGGCAGTTTCCACTCTCTTGCGACTGCTGACTAGGACGACTTCCGTTTTGTGCGCCGCTAGCTCTAATCCAGCTCCAGACAACCAGCTTCGTATGCGATTGATACTTGCGCTGCACATATCCTCAGTATCTTTAAGCTCCTTTCCTATGGTGACGACTGCTACATCATCAGCAAAGCCAATGGTGTGCGCACCTGCTGGTAGTTCCAAGCGCAGTACGCCGTCGTACATAATATTCCATAGGAGAGGCCCCAACACTGAACCTTGGGGGACTCCAGCTGACACTATATGAGTTTGGGGACCCTCACTCGTATTGTATATTAGTGTTCTTCCTCTGAAGTAGCTCCTCACTATTTCTTTTAGATATTTAGGGATATTATATTGTGACATCGCATCCAGTATCATATCCCAACTAGCTGTGTTGAAGGCATTCTTCACATCAAGAGTCGCAATGATGCAGTAATTCTTCGTCCCGTTCTTCCATCTGGTGCCTTGGATGGCGGAAGCTGCCAGGCCGACAACTTTATCAAGCGCATCTGCTGTTGAACGGGCCTTCCGGAAACCAAATTGGTTAGGTGAAAGGCCTCCGGCGCTATCAATGGCACTCTTCAGCCTAGAGCAAATCAGTTTCTCAAACACCTTTCCCATGGTGTCTAAGAGACAGATAGGTCTATATGAAGATGGCTCATCCGGTGGTTTGCCAGCCTTAGGTAGCAATACCAAGTTCTGAATTTTCCATATTGCGGGGAACGTTTCATGAATTATACATTCGTTGTATAATTCCGCGAACGCGCTTGGGTGCAAGGCGAGGCGCACGATTTGGGATCCCATCTGGCCCTGGGGCTGAGTTAAGTCTAAGACCTCTGAGAGCTACTAATATCTCCTCGTCCGTAACTAAGTCAATCTGAGTGCTCGTTGAGCCCTGCTCGGCAGACATGGTCTCAGGGGCATGAATGCAGCTTAGTCTTTCTGGAAAGAGTGTTTCCACAATCGATTTAAGCTCCAAACGATCCATAGGCTGCACCTGATTACCTGCGTATAGTCTTTTAACCACTATCTTATATGCCCTGCCCCAAGGGTCATATTCGGCTGAGTCGCACAATTCTAAGAAGCACTCTCTTTTGCTTGCCCGAATGGCCTTCTTCAACTGTCTTCTAGCCGCCTGGTATGCTATTTGCTTTTCTACATATGTGGTCCTACCACGGGCACGTTGGTAGCTTCTTCTCGCATGGATGCATTTGCGTCGAATGTCACCTATTTGTGCATTCCACCAATACATAGGCGTTTGTTGTCTCATGAACCGCTTGCGGCGTAGCATGCTACTACTGCAGGCACTCTGAATTTGGGCTACCATTTGGCATGCTCTGGCCTCAGCATTGCCAGATGTGCCCAGCGACTGAATGGCCACTGAAAAGGCCAAGGGATTGAAAGTATCCAGCTGATACGATTCTCTCCACAAGTTTGGCGCCCTGGCAAGTGGCTCCCCCATTGTGAACAGAAGTGCCGTATGATCGCTGCCCGTATAACTATCGCAATGACTCCATGATGCTTCCCGAAAAAGGGATGAAGTGACAAAAGTAATGTCAATTACTGATCCGTATCCAGCCCTACTGAAGGTGTACTCTTGGCCAGTATTAAGCAGTGCAACATCTAATGTCGCGAAGATCTCCAGAAGGATACGGCCTCTGGTATTAGTTGTGTGGCTACCCCATTCTAACGCCCATGAATTGAAGTCGCCTGCTATAATGGCCTTCCGACCCCTAGCATCCACGGCAAGCTCATCGAGCGTCGCTGTGAAATCGCTGAGCTGCATGCTAGGGGCCAGGTAGCAACTGTATAGCCATAAGTTACCGTATCGGCCGCGTACGAATCCATTGAATGGCTTAACATCTGAAAGCACATTCGTTGAACCGCCACATGCCCATAGCGCTGCTTTGCCAGTACTGTCTGTTGCCCACGTTCTGGGACAGCTGGTCTTACAGTGATGAGGTTTATTTTTATTTTTATTTTTATTTTATTTTATTTTTAATAATTGTGTTGACAAAACTAGAGTCAAGCTTAAGATTAATATAATTTTAAATTAATATAGACAAAAAACAAGTACAGAAACATTAAGTAATCATTAGTATCACCAACCCGTTGGGGGTGTTTTATTTGCCAGGCCGGCCAGCTATGCCCCGATTCACAGCCATAAGTGGTCAATGATACTAATGAAAATATGAGAAAAATAGTGTTTTTTGAAGACTTAAAATTAAGTATTAAAAGATCTTAGGACTAATTATGAACTAAGAATTTATAAATAAATATTTAGACTAAAGATTAGCAAATAAAAGGAAATATTAAACAAGTAAGAAGGCTCTAGTCGAGACGGCTCGACTACGAGATACCCTGAACCCTGCAAAAAAAAGTGATACTCTTCTTCTTTACGCACTTGGAGGCGCGCGCTCTGCTAACTGCGCAGTTGCTACTGTGGCTTGGGGGTGGGTTGGGCTGAACTTTGGACGCTTATAACTCCATTTCTAGATGGACGATCTGCATGAAATTTTCAGAGTAGAATAAGGGTATATATATCTATCTATGTGCCAAATTGCAAGTCTCTAGTATTTGAAATGCGTTTTTTCCAAATTGTGGGCGAAGGGGGCGTGGCATCCAAAATCTGAAAACTACAAAATCTGCGTATCCATAATATCTAACTAAATATATAAAGTTGAAGTCTCTAGCTAAAACGGTGTAGTAGTTATACCAAAAAAACCTAAAAAATTGAAACGAATTTTCGATTTTTTATCGATAATTTGGAAATGGGACGAGTTATCGAAAAAACAAAATAAACTCGTATTGCGTAGGTAACACACGAGTGTTCATGTGAAATTTCAGCTCTCTAGCTTTTGTAGTTTCCGAAATCTCGACGTTCATACGGACGGACGGACGGACGGACGGACGGACGGACGGACGGACGGACGGACAGACGGACAGGGCTCAATCAACTTATTTTTTTATGCTGATCAAGAATATATATACTTTATAGGGTCTGCGACGTCTCCTTCTGCCTGTTACATACATTTTCACAAAACCATTATACCCTGAATTCCCATTTTCAATGGGTTCAGGGTATAAAAAGACAAAATTCAGAGTGAGATATAGAGAGTGAAATAAAATAGATAGCAAAACTCAAAAGTTCACATCCGGGCATTTAGATGAAGATCCCTAAGATAAGCTGAAAGCAATGATTTTATTAGGGGAAGAGAGAGCTCTAAGGAGAATACGTGATAATATTTATTATAGTTAAGACATAAAACATGGAAAGCAGAATTTAAAGAATAATCCGTGGTGCAATGTGGTAAATTTAACGGTCGAAAGTTTCTAGTAGTTCGGGAAGGAACAGAGAAATGCAGACGCATTAACAGGGTGGGCGAATCAATATTACCGTGAATCAAATTATGAAGGAAAGTAATACCTAAGATTGTCCTACGATTCATTAATGATGGCAGATCAATAAGAAGAAGCCTACTATGATAGGAAGGCAAACGTAAATTACTGTTCCAATTTAGATCCCTTAAGGCAAAAAGTAGAAACTGTTTTTGGACCGATTCAATGCGATCCTGATACAGTTTATGCTGCGGGGACCAAATAACAGAACAATACTCCAAGATAGGGCGAACAAGTGAAATATATAAATGCTTGGTAACAAAAGGATCGTTAAATTCCTTAGACCATCGTTTAATAAAACCAAGAACACATTTTGCTTCATTTGTAATGGCAGAAATATGCAGATTAAAATTAAGTTTAGTGTCAAAGAGAACGCCAAGGTCTTTGACAGTGAAGATACGTTGTAAGGATATATTATTTATTTTATAGTCGAGCAAGTGGGGAACAGTACGACAGAAGGTCATCGTCATACATTTGGAACAATTTAAATGTAATTGATTAGCCTCACACCAACCTTGAAATGCATTAAGGTCATCTTGAAGATGTACATGCTCAGTTGAGTTAGAATATGAAAAGCACAGTTTTACATCATCTGCATACATAAGTATCTTTGAATGAGAAATACAACTAGGAAGGTCGTTAATAAAAAGGGAAAAGAGTAATGGGCCTAAATGGCTACCTTGGGGAACACCTGACGTAACAAAGATCAGTTTTGAAATTGAATTTCTCAGCAAAACTCTTTGAGTTCTGCCCTTTAAGTAGGATGATACCCACAATAAAAGTTTAGGGGAAAATCCTAAGCGATCCAGCTTTAAAATTAGCAAATGGTGGTGAACTGAGTCAAATGCTTTACTGAAGTCCGTATAAATTACATCAGTTTGCATTCTATTCGAAAAACTGTCATTAACTATGGAAGTGAATTCTAATAAATTAGTAGTGGTTGATCGATTTTGAAAAAACCCATGCTGCGATGGATGAATAATTGATTTACAAAAGTGTTGCAATGACGATGTTATTATTTTTTCAAATAACTTCGGAATTACAGAAAGTTTCGCAATGCCTCTATAATTGGAAATATCAGATTTTCCGCCTTTTTTATGTAACGGAATAATAAATGATTCTTTCCAACTTGAAGGAAAAACCGAAGTATCCAAAGATAAGTTAAACAACTTTAGTAATGGTGACAGAAGAGAAGCGCTACACTCTTTAATCACACAACTTGGAATATTATCAGCTCCTGGAGAAAAGGATGATTTCAATGTCCTAATAGCTGCAGCCAATGAATCTACAGACACTCTTGGAACATCAATTGAAAAAGTTTCAGAGAAGGAAAATGGATATGAATTATTGAAGCAGTCAACGGATGAATAAGTTGATTGGAAGAATTTTGCAAATAGATCAGAAGAGACCTGATCTTCACAAGATTTTTCCATACCAAAGAAAAAGGAGGTTGGCAAACCAGAAGATTTACGCTTCGAATTTACAAAAGTGTAAAATTGCTTAGGATCACTAGTAAACTGGCGCTTAACGCGAATAAGATAATTCTTATAACAGCGAGAATTTAAGAGATTAAAATTTGACTTGGCTATAGAATATTTCACCCAGTCAACAGCCGAACAAGACCTTTTAAATTTCTTAAAATACCTTGATTTAATATTTCTTAAATTTAAAAGAGTCTTAGAAAACCAGGGCGGCTTATTCGAAACTGGCGAAATACTACATAGTGGTACACTGAGAAAGGCTACATCTATAAATTTTTCTCTTACAGTCTGCTCTAGTAGATCTTGCGCAGCTATACAATGATTTAAGTTAAGTTGAAGAAACCTTAACATTTCATTTTACGCGCAGCTTCACGGTAGGATGGGCACTTGAAGCTGCCTGCTGAATGATCCGTCTGCTTTTCGCCTTTACGGATGCAGAGGCTACATTTGGGCGGCTTGGTGCATGCTTTTGCACTATGACCCATCTCGCCACACCTGAAACAGGCACCCTTCAGATCACAGTTGCTAGCGCAGTTAGCGGCTATATGACCGTAATCGAGGCACTTGAAGCAGCGTTTAGGCTGGTCCACGGCTCGGATACGGCATACTACCCATCCTATCCTAATTTTGGACAACTCGAGCAGAGTTTCGGCTTTCCCAACTGGGGGAGCAACTGTAGCTCTTTGCTGTCCCCCGTAAGCTGACCGAAGCGATTTAATGACCGTAATGGGGAGTGAGCTATCTTTCAACTCCACCCTAATTGCCTCTATTATCTCCTCTTTGCTCGCTTTTTCATCAAGATCACGAATCTCAATGTGTGCCGTTTCGGTAAGTGTTTTAACTACCGCTCTGTCGCCCAATGCCTTGCCTACAGCCTCGTGAAGAGCATCTGCACTATGCTCCGGCTTCCTGCTTAGTTGCAACAGGAGGTCCCCTTTAGCTGTCTTTCTGATCCCTTGAACATCGCCACTCAGATGTTTTAAATTTGGGTCGCTCTTAACTACGCGAAGCATGTCCGCATAGCTGCACCCGCCTACGCCAGAGATCGCAATTGCGTCAGTTCTGGGCCGCTTTTGTATGGGCTTGCGACCCTTGACGACCGTCCAGCTACTCTTGCTAGTCTATGGATCTGCTTGATTTGCATTCCTAACTGCCGCACCTATTGCCATTGGTTCTACCGTTACGCTTCTGTTGGGCCTCGACTTTTTTGAAGGAGTTTTTCTCACTTCGGCGGCTACTTCCCTTGGCCGTTTGGGCGTATTGCTACTCTTTTGAGCACTAATGCTCGCTTTATGGACTTTCTCTACTGCTTTCTTGGGTGGCGTGGTACAGGTCTGCAAGAATACATTCATTTCTTGCAGCATAGTACTGTACAGTAGTAAAGTGTTCTCAAAATACTGCACCCATTTCATTACTGTACAGTATTTTCTAGTGTGCAGAAGAATCGAGAACAGCATTTCAACTGTTCTCAACTAGAGTGAGAACAGTAAAATGTAGTACACTTCGTGAGTGAGGACAATTTTTGTCTCGTTTCTACACGTTGCACATCATTTACAATTATGAGAACAGCATTTCTATCAAGCCTAACAGCTGTGCAAGCTATCACCCTATTACTCAAGCGACTCTTATGATAAATATAAATATGTATATAAATAATAAATATAAATATACAAATATATATAAATAAATATGTATTAAATATTATTATATTATATATTATATTATTATATTATTAAATGTAAACTGTTGTAGAATGATCTCGAAAAACTCATTATCAACTTAGAAGTAAGCATTTATTAAGCATTAAATTTTCTAGAATAAGAAATCCCGAATATTCTTTATGTAATAGAAGCAAGAAGTAAGCATTATGCTTTCTAGAATAAGACATCCCGAAAATTCGATATGCAAGAGAAGCAAGTATAAAGAAGTAAGCATTAAGCCTTCTAGAATAAGAAATCCCGAAAATTCCATATGCAAGAGAAGCAAGTATAAAAGGCTTGCTGCACATCGTCGAGTCGCTAGTCACTTGTATTGTGCGTTGACAGTTGTATTGAATTGTGCGAGTTCTAATTTTGAGTTTTATAAGTAAACACTACTACGTTCACTATAAAAAATATTTGTGTATTAATTTGCAAAGGATTTTATTATTTTGCAAGACATGGCTGATAAAGAGAACGACGCGAACGAGATAAATTTTAATGAAAGTGTAAGTTTTTGTTAAAATAAAATTATTTATTATAAATGTTGATTTATTAAGAAATGTGTTATTTTACTAGAAATTTGTGTTCGTTTCGTCTTTGTAATTGTCTTTTGCAAGGTAATGTAGTACATGTATGTATGTATATACTATATATGTATGTATCGCTTATAACTTGTTCCAAGTATTTCATCATAATTGTTAATGTTAAACCAGTGTTCATCGTTGGATAGTTCAAATGCGGGGATACTTTTTAAACAGTATGCAGCTAACATAAAAGAAAAATTATTAGCAAATGAACTCAAGCCATCTCCTAATCGAGGCCGGAGCAAAGTTTGGCGCACTTTTTCTCGAGTAGTTGATGAGGCCGGCATAGAGAACCGTGTTGTTGTGGTGTGCAATATATGCAAAAATGTATATAAATTTGAGAAGAGCACATCGAATTTAGTGAAGCACAAATGCTATCTAATGACAAATACACGTAAGCGCAGCCATCCTGAAGTTGATGCAGATGTGGAAACAAAAAAAATGTGTATTAAATTAGCAACTGAATGGACAGTTAAGAATGGACGATCCTTCAATATTATTGCAGACTCAGGACTAAAAAATATTGCCCAATTTTTTATATCTGTTGGTGCGAAGTTCGGGGAAAATATTAATATTGAATCGTTATTGCCACATCCCATAACCATCTCACGAAACATTGGAGCTCTCAACGAATTTCATTAAAACGAAATAAAAAAAGAAATAGTAGATAGTACAAAATTCGGATACGGCATAACATCAGACATATGGACAGACGATTTCTACAAAATTTCATACATATCGTTGACGATACATTATGTCGCAGAAGGAACCCTTATAAATCGTTTGCTTGCAGTTAAATCAATGGAAGGAAAATCCTGTACCGGTGACAGAATCAAAATCAAAATTGAAAACATTCTTCGGGAGTTCGGGTGTGATTTGCTAATGGATGAACCCTTAATAGTCACCGACCGAGGCGCTAACATGAAGTCTGCATTTAGTGGACTAAACACCTTAAACTGCGTGAATCATTTAATTCACAATGTAATTGGCAAAGCTGTGGATACGGTGCCAGAATTGGAGAAGATGGTGATTCGCTGCAGCAAACTTGTAAAGTATTTTAAGAAGTCAGGTCAAAATTTTTTTTTAAAAAGCACCTTAAAGAGTTACTGCCCAACACGTTGGAATACGATATTCCACCTATTCAAATCCATCGAGTTAAACTGGATGGAATTATCCAACACATTAAATGAAAGAAAAGAAATTTTTAGAATTCAGAATATCAATTTAAGCGATGTTAGCGCATTGGCAAACCTTCTGTCCCCTTTTGAAGATTGTTCAAAGAAGCTTGAGGGGAGTAACTATCCAACATTGCATTTAGTTATTCCACACATCAATAATTTAAAAAAATTATCGGCCCCCAATGATAACGATATAGAAATTGTTAAAAAATGCAAGCTTGTTCTTGAGTCCAGTTTAATTAATATAGTTCAAAGTAATCTCACAGTTTTTCATAACATTGCCCTCTTTTTGTTTCCACCCACAAATAAATTATCGCAATTTTCCGATTTAGAGAAGGAAGAAACTATAAAACGACTTGAAGAAATTATGATAGATATTCATATAAAATACAACTCCGAACCAATATATATGTTTCCAAACAACAACGAAATAGATGCTATCTTCGCTGACTATGCACAGCCTACACATAATAATAATACCCAATCCATTATAAGTAATGAAATTCAAACATATAAAAATGTAAATATTCCTTATAGTGCAGATTTTAATGTACTTAATTGGTGGGCAAACAACAAACAACAATTTCCCCTACTTTTTAAGGTTGCTTCTAAAATGTTAGCCGTTCCAGCAAGTAGTGCAGCATCCGAAAGAGCCTTTTCGGTTGCTAAAAATTTAATTAATTGTAAACGTTGCAAAGTTGCAACAACGGACGGCTTAGTAAATAAAATAATGTTTTTGCACTCAAACATTAACTTATTATATAGTGAGTCATTTTCAGAAATAAATTTATAAATATGAAATAAATTTATAAAATGAGTTTGAAATTTTATTGAAGAAATTTTGTATGAAGCGTCATCAGTAACAACTCAGTGTACAGTGAGTTTACTGCACACCAAAATAGTGTGCAGTAAAAAACGCTGTACAGTAGTTTTAGTGTACTCATAAGGTGCTGTACAGCATGGGAGTGAGTGAGACTGCAAGCTGTCGATACAGACAAGTTGTACAACATATACTGCCACCCATTTAAGCTGTACAGAAAAAAAGTGTACAGCTTTTTATAATGAATGATTCATTTGCCCATTTGGATGCATTCATGCAGATGTCTATGGCGTGGTCTGCACCTCGCAGTTTTAAACTGTGCGGTTGCAGAACTTTTCGGCCGCCTTGTGAAGATTGACCAATTTGGTCAACTCCTCTCTCATTAGGGCATTTATATGCCGCTGACCACCAAATAAAGCAGACAAGCCCTCTAAGGTAACTCCTATTTGAGCTAACGCTTCCTTTAAGGACTTCGGTGCCTGGCAAACAGCCACTGGGGACTGGCTCGGTGCTACCGGCTGCGGCAACGCCCTCAATTGTTGCTGCGGTGACCGCTGCAGCGAAGAGCGGCGCGCGAAAGCTTGCAGCTCATCCTCCATCATGGCCTCCATACCTGCTCCGACTACCGCGGCGTGTAGCCTGTAGTGGGCAATGGCTACTAAAATTTGAATTTAGTGACCCCACTAATTTAAAACACAGCTTAGCTACGAGACACTAGGAGCCCGGAAGTATGCACTACTTTAGACTGCGTCTAAAAGTATGCAGTACTTTAGCTACTGTAACTTCGCCTCAGAAGTTAGGTTGTTGTCTTTGCTAACACCAAACTACTCAAAATGGTTAGGTTACTCAAAAAGGTTAGAATGTCCGCTGCGATTTCCAGCACTACTAACAGCTGTGCACCTGATTGTTATTATTTGTGCAAGTGTGACAATTCTGACACACAAGCACAAGTAAAAACGCTTTCCCGCCCTGTGTCGAGGAAAAAAGAGATGTAAGGCCAAAAAGACGCTACCAAGTAAATAAAAGCGCAGCTGACTCTGATTGCGCTCATTCTGTAGGTGGCACAAATGCCTCGGCTATAGCTCAGCGTTGCCATCGCTCTTGACCATATTGGTGCAGCATAGAGGATGACGGTCCTAATGACGCTCGTTAGGAGGAGACGTCGATGTTGCCTTAGTCCCCGCGTGTTGAGCATAATTCTTGAGAGAGCTCTACAAGAATCAGCTGCTTTTTTATGCACATATTCTAAGTGTTCGCGGAAAGTTAATCTCGTGTCTATCATGACGCCAAGATACTTTATTGCCCTCTTGAATGCGATGGTAACGCTGCCGATCTTTATATTGGCAGTTTCCACTCTCTTGCGACTGCTGACTAGGACGACTTCCGTTTTGTGCGCCGCTAGCTCTAGTCCAGCTCCAGACAACCAGCTTCGTATGCGATTGATACTTGCGCTGCACATATCCTCAGTATCTTTAAGTTCCTTTCCTATGGTGACGACTGCTACATCATCAGCAAAGTCAATGGTGTGCGCACCTGCTGGTAGTTCCAAGCGCAGTACGCCGTCGTACATAATATTCCATAGGAGAGGCCCCAGCACTGAACCTTGGGGGACTCCAGTTGACCCTATATGAGTTTGGGGACCCTCACTCGTATTGTATATTAGTGTTCTTTCTCTGAAGTAGCTCCTCTCTATCTCTTTTAGATATCTAGGGATATTAAATTGTGACATCCCACCCCGTATTATATACCAGCTAGCTGTGTTGAAGGCGTTTTTACATCTAGAGTCGCAATGATGCAGTAATTCTTCGTCCCGTGCTTCCATCTGGTGCCTTGGACGGCGGAAGTTGCCAGGCCAACAACTTTATTGAGTGCATCTGCTGTTGAAGGGGCCTTCCGGAAACCAAATTGGTTAGGTGAAAGGCCTCCGGCGCTATCAATGGCACTCTCCAGCCTAGAGCAAATCAGTTTCTCGAACACCTTTCCCATGGTGTCTAAGAGACAGATTGGTCTATATGAAGATGGCTCATCCGGTGGTTTGCAATACCAAGTTCTGAATTTTCCATATTGCGGGGAACGTCTCATGAATTATACATTCGTTGTATAATTCCGCGAACGCGATTGGGTGCAAGGCGAGGGCTAGCTTTAGCGCACGATTTGGGGCCCCGTCCGGCCCTGAGGCTGAGTTATGTCTAAGACCTCTGAGAGCTACTAATATTTCCTCGTCCGTTACTAAGTCAATGTGGTGCTCGTTGAGCCCTGATCAGCAGACATGGTCTCAGGGGCATGAATGGAGCTTAATCTTTCTGGAAAAAGCGTTTCCACAATCGATTTAAGCTCCAAACGATCCATAGGCTGCACCTGATTACCTGCGTATAGTCTTTTAACAACTATCTTATATGCCCTGCCCCAACGGTCATATTCGGCTGAGTCGCACAATTCTAAGAACATTCTCTTTTGCTTGTCCGGATGGCCTTCTTCAACTGTCTTCTGCCTTCTGGTATGCTACTTGCTTTTCTAAATATGTGGGCCTACCGCGTGCGCGTTGGTAGCTTCTTCTCGCCTGGATGCATTTGCGTCGAATGTCACCTATTTGTGCATTCCACCAATACATAGGCGTTTGTTGTCGCATGAACCGCTTGCGGCGTAGCATGGTACTACTGCAAGATTAAATTTGGGCTACCATTGTGTATGTGTGTATGTGTGTGTGTATGGATATTCTGATTTACACCAGAATCCCACATATATCAAAGCAAACTGTATACACACACACTGTGTGTGTGTGTGTTGGTGTGAATGGGAATTCTGGCGCTCACCAGAATTCCTAATTTCATCATATTAGTAATGTTGCATCAGCCACTAATTGCGCTCTGATTGGTTCTTTGCATTTTGTATTTTTCTTTGCTTTAAGAAGTACCGTTTTAGCGAGACGACAGCGCTACAACGCTGTCGTCGAGTGTGGTTCGGAGCTATGCAGAGGAATAACATTGGCATTGTGAGGCGGTTTAGAAAGAAACGTAGAAGCATAAACACCGAAACTCGCTTCGCTAAGTACGCGACTATGGACCAAATCAATCTAGTACCAACATATACTTTATGGGGTCTGCCACGCCTGATTTCCCATTTTCAATGGGCCAGGGTATAAAAAGCGTGACTGAAAGTGGGGAGCCTTGTGGGATGTCGTTTTTTAAGCCCATTTCATTATATAAGGTGTTCTTGGCTTTAACGCGTATTCTACCTTTGTTAAGGTAGCTTCGAATGTAATTGACGATTTTCGGACCCATTTTCCAATCATACAGTTGTTGTAAGATACCATGGGCCCCCACCCTGTCAAAAGCTTTTTCCATATCGATTGAGAGCACCGATATGTGGTTTTTTGTGACTAAGCTGTTACAAATAAACTTATCTATTATAAGTAAGGGGTCCATGGTCGACCTGTTTTGCTTGTATGCATATTGGTTAGGAGATAGGAGGCTTTCTTGGTTAAGCATCCACAAAAAAGGAAACGTCGCAGACCTCATAAAGTATATATATTCTTGATCAGAAAAAAAAAGTTGATTAAGCCCTGTCCGTCTGTCCGTCCGTCCATCGGTCCGTACGTCCGTCCGTCCGTATGAACGTCGAGATTTCGGAAACTACAAAATCTAGAGAGAAATTTCAAATGAACACTCGTATGTTAGTTACGCAGTACTAGTTTATTTTGTTTTTTCGATAACTCATCCCATTTCCAAAATATCGATAAAATATCGAAAATTCGTTTACATTTCTTAGGTTTTTTGGGCATAACTTCTACACCGTTTTAGCTAGAGACTTCAAATTTATTTTGAAAGATATTATGGATACGCAGATAATGTAATTTTCAGATTCAGGATGCCACGCCCCTTCGCCCCCAATTTGAAAAAAAAAAAACACATTAAAAATACTAGAGACTTGTAATTTTGCAAATAGATACATTTAGATGCTATTAATATATTCTGAAAGTTTCATAAAGATAGTACATCTAGAAATGGAGTTAGAAGCGTCCAAGGTTCTAGCCAACCCACCCCCAAGCCACGGCAGCAACTGCTTATATGTGCGTAAAGAAGGAGAGTATCACTTTCTTTGCAGGGTTCAGGGTATCTCGTAGTCGAGCCGTCTCGACTAAAGCCTTCTTACTTGTTAATATATTTACTTATGAGGCATGTTCATGCTTTAACGTACTGCCAGGGCCTAAAATTTATGGCTGGGAAATTTGAATTTTTTTATTTTTGGTAACGCGCAGGTTATCCGTAATGTTTAATTTAACATATTTAACTTGTGGCAGTAAATTGTAAATTTTTAGTATTTTAATTTTTGTTAATATGTTCCTATCCACTTTTTGGGAATACGGATTTACCGGCACAATAACACAAATCCCCTTTGATTTGTGTCATATGTTCACGCTTGAACATACTGCCAGGGAGTCCAGAATTTGTGGACCGTCTCCTGATGATGGTCCAGTCATCTCTGAAGCGGCTTCTGCATAGTTGATGAGAGTCGTCGTCTTCCCGAAGGCTCTTGTCATTTTTGCCATCCTTCAACCTATTGGTTTGGGGATGCGGCCCTCTATTGCTACAAATTCTCTTTTCTGAATTTGAGCAGTTTTTGTTTGTTCCCCTTATTTGGAGATACGTTTCCACTAGCGATACAATTCTCTTCAGGAATTGATCGTCCGCTCCATTTCTTTGGAGACGCGGATCTACCAGCCTCTTTGTTTTTCCGCTCCTCTTTTTTGAGAATACGGATTTACCAGCAATACAACTTTAATTTTTTTTAAGTTGAGCAATTTTTTTATACCCTGAACCCATTGAAAATGGGAATTCAGGGTATAATGGTTTTGTGAAAATGTATGTAACAGGCAGAAGAAGACGTCGCAGCCCCATAAAGTATATATATTCTAGATCAGCATAAGTTGATCTAGCCCTGTCCGTCTGTCTGTCCGTCCGTCTGTCCGTCTGTCCGTCCTTCCGTCCGTCTGTCCGTCCGTCCTTCTGTATGAACATCGAGATTTCGGAAACTACAAAAGCTAGAGAGCTGAAATTTCACATTCCCATTTCCAAATTATCGATCAAAATTCGTTTACATTTTTTTGGTTTTGCCGGCATAACTTCTACACCGTTTGGCACATTGATACATTTCGATACTCTTAATCTACTCTGAAAATTTCATGATGATCGTTTATCTAGAAATGGAGTTAAAAGCGTCCAAAGTTCAGCCCAACCCACCCCCAAGCCACGGCAACAACTGCGCGGTTAGCAGAGCGCGCGCTTATATGTGCGTAAAGAAGAAGAGTATCACTTTTTTGCAGGGTTCATGGTATCTCGTAGTCGAGCCGTCTCGACTAGAGCCTTCTTACTTGCTTATTGTTGTCCCTTTTGGACTTATTAAATTTGTCCTCTTTGGACTTATTAAAGTTGTCCGCCCCCTTTTTATTTTTTGGATACGGACTTAGTTGCACTACAAATTTTAATTTTTTTAATTTGAGCACTATAGCACATAGGATCATATTTTGACTGCCCGAGCCTGAATTGCCCAAACCGAAAAAATACGAAGTTGAGTGGTCCCTAGGCTCATATTCTGGTGCGTGAAAAACAGTTTGTTCTAGTTGTCCAGTCTATGTGTTGTATGGTTAGTGATTTTATCAATATTGGGAGTATTAAAATACTCCAGGATTGGGGTGATGCGTTCCAAAAAATTACATAACTGGCTATAATACGCCCGTGTTAAGTCTGTTAGATCCTTCCTCAGCCACTCCTTAAACTCTTTGTTCTGCAGCCATATATCTCAGAATTTTTGTTTTAAATTACTTTCGGCGTCGCTACGAATTTCACAATTTTAGTAATGGAAGACGCACAAATTTGCATAGGCAATTTTTGAGAGAAAAGTACATATCGATACTTTACTAATAGACTTACATTTATAAGATTTTAATCGACAAATGCGATAGAAACAACTCACAAAATTGAGAAAAAGTAGAATTTTAAAAAAATTAAATTTGCTAAAAAAGCTAGTGTTCCACTGCCCGCTGTTTTCAAATTTTTCCCGCAATCGCATTTCCAAAACAGCCAGATCTAGCTGGAAAAAAGCTGAAATGACATCAGTGTTTGTCTGGGTTCCCCCAATCCAAAGCAACAAATTCTACTTTTTTGAGGAGGTGAGTTTAAACCACTAGCCATACAACCAGTGCTGCCACTTTCCCACGAAATCTAGTGTGTTGCAACAAGGAAATGCGGGATAAATTGTGAGATACGGCTAACGGGAATTATAGCTATATTTCATGATAAACTACCACTAACCATACAACACATAGACTGTACAACTGGAACAAGTTAATGTGCACACTTATTTTTGACATTAGAACCCCATCAACTTCGTATTTGCTCGGGTTTTTACTTTTAGGGTCGGGAAAAAAATTGCTGATGGCAAAATAATTCCGCTTCGAGCGCTCGGCGGTGATGGTCGATATTCCAAAAATGCCTGACATGTGCCGCTCTTTCCCTTGCTCTCTTTCTCTTTCTGCCCTATGCTTTTTACTCTCTGCTCTCTTCTCACAAAAGTATATGTATGCTGGCACAAACAGCAAGCAGCTAACAAAAATTGAAATTTCTTCTCGACGCGACCCCATTGGTTCCCTTCTGAGTGAAGAGTATACCGAATTCTTAAACGGCTTTGCCATGCTCATGCAAAATGTTAGCGTTTTCATGATTATTTGTTGAAAGGGTAGGAAAGTGTTGATGTGCATAACGAATATTATTTCCCGATGACCATACACACACACATTTACACTTCCTCGCTATATGTGTGGGCATTTATGTGCCTGTGTGCGATATTCTTGCTGCCGCCTGTAGAGCACTATTCGTTCGGTTGGGTAGCGATGTGAGCTTGCATACGCAGACACATACACATACACATTTAGAGGAGTGTTGACGTTGTCGCGGAGTACGGTCGGTGTTTTCGCGGTCCAGTATTCGATATTTTGTTTTCGCTGTGAAAGTGGAAATAATTAAAGACAACGTGTATGCTGCGGACTATACTTACCCAGCTATTCCAAAGTCTGCGAGATAAACACTTAAACGTGTTAAACGTTTTGTGGCGGCGTCGCGAAGTATCCGCTTCGCCGAGTGTGGTGCAAGAGAGGGGCGGCAGTAGCGTCATTTTTGGCTTTCCATCTCTTTTCCTCGACACAGGGCGGGAAAGCGTTGTACTGGTGCTTGTGTGTCACAATTGTCCAAATTGCACAAATAATAACAATCAGGTGCACAGCTGTTAGTAGTGCTGGAAATTGCAGCGGACATTCAGCTGTTCACTAACCTTTTTGAGTAACCAAACCTTTTTGAGTAGTTTGGTCTTAGCAAAGACAGAAACCTAACTTCTGCATACTTTTAGACGCAGTCTAAAGTAGTGCATACTTTCGGGCTCCTATTGTCTCGTGGCACTAAATTCAAATTTTAGTAGTCATTGCCCACTACAGGCCCCCCGCATGCTCAAAGTCTTCTTGAGTATAAAAGATGGACAAGGAGCCGATGGATCCGATCACGGACAGAAAACAATAAGAAAAGATATAACGAAGGCACCAGACAGCTCAAAGAAGTCCTGGCACAGTTGCAAAATAGGCAAATTGGTGAGGCGCTAGAACGTGCGGATTCAGCCGGCGCAGAATTCCAGCTTTAGCGATATACGCGTAACATAAAAAGACAGCCACTACGTCGTCATCCTATTCGCAATGCCAATGGAGTGTGACTGATGGGGGTCGAAGCTCAATCTGAGGCCTTCGCTGACCACCTAGAGGAGCAATTCACAGCAGTGATACCAACTGCACCAGCAGAACTAGAAGACATGCGAGCAATAGTGAGCTCTCCTATCGCAGAATCCCTAGCAGTCGAGCCATGCACAAAGGCAGAAGTCCTCAACCTTATGAATGAGGTGAACATTAAAAAAGCGCCAGGACACGACCGTATAGATGGCAAAGTAATTAAGGCTCTGCCAAACTCAACAATTAACTACTTCGTAGTGCTGTGCAATGCCATACTTCGCACTCAACACTTTCCAACTTGCGTGAAATGTGCTGAAATAGTCATGATCCCGAAACCTGGCAAACCCGAAACGGAAATTAATTCCTATAGACCAATCAGCTTACTAACGGTGTTCTCCAAAATATTCGAAAGAATACTTATGCGTAGAGTACTGAAAGAGCTGAGTGAGAGAAACACTATACCGGACCACCAATTTGGCTTTAGAAGACAGCACGGCACGCCAGAGCAAGTACACCGAGTGGTTCAACACATATTGGGCGCGTTTGAAGAAAAGGAATACTGTTCTGCGGGCGTTTAACCGAGTTTGGCATCTGGGCCTGTTAAAGAAAATAAAAGACGCTCTACCCAGCTCCTCCTTTAAGATGTTGGCTTCATACCTAGCGGAACGAACCTTTCAAGTGGTAAAAGGACAAGCAACTTCGTCGACTCGGCCCTTTAGAGCAGGTGTACCCCAAGGCAGTGTTCTTGGCCCTATATTGTACACTCTATTCACTGCCGATATGCCACTGCCTTCATCCAATAATGGTATGCTAATCGCCACGTATGCTGATGATACCGCCATTCTCAGTCGGAATAAGTCGCCACAAGTTGCCTCTATCAAGATGCAAACATATCTGCACGAACTGAATAGATGGCACAAGCGCATCGCTGTGAACCCACAAAAATCAATGCATGTCACATTCACATTAAGAAAAGGCGACTGTTCAGACGTATTGCTTGGAGATACCATACCGAGGGCAAATAAAGTAAACTATCTCGGAGTCATACTGGATAAGAGACTAATGTACGGTGCCAGTTCAAACTGAAAAAACTTAACTGGATGCTAAGGGGCGACAGTAAACTATCGCTCTACAGCAAAAAGAAAATTTATAACGCGATTGTAGCACCAGTATTCACATACGCTATACCTTTATGGGGATATGCTGCGCAAACGCACATTAAAAGAATACAAATTTTACAAAACAAAGCACTCAGAAAATGGACCGGAGCCGAATGGTTCGTGAGGAACGAAACACTCCATACAGATCTCAAGATGCCGACTATAGCAGAACTCATTGGCCGACTCAGCTCTAGGTACGCGGATAGACTATCCGTCCACCCAAACCAACTAGCGGCAAAACTACACGTCAACACAACAACCAGAAGACTAAGAAGATGCCATCCCCTAGATAACCGTGATATGAATTAAGTAGAATATAATAGAAAATAAAGGCATTAAGCCATCTCCTTAGTTAAGGTAAATTTAAGCATGCGCTGTAGAGTCAAGGACAAAAGCTGCAATAAAATGAAATAAAAAAAAAATAAAAAAAAAAACTGCAGGCTCCACGCCGCGGTAGTCGGAGCAGGTATGGAGGCCATGATGGAGGACGAGTTGCAAGCTTTCGCGCGCCGCTCTTCGCTGCAGCGGTCACCGCAGCAACAACTGAGGGCGTTGGCGCAGCCGGTAGCACCGAGTCAGTCCCCAGTGGCTGTTTGCCAGGCACCGAAGTCCTTAAAGGAAGCGTTAGCTGAAATAGGAGTTACCTTAGAGGGCTTGTCTGCTTTATTTGGTGGTCATCGGTATATAAATGGCCTAATGAGAGAGGAGTTGACCAAACTGGTCAATCTTCACAAGGTGGCCGAAAAGTTCTGCGACCGAACAGTTAAAAATTGCGAGGTGCAGACCACGCCGCCCAAGAAAGCAGTGGAGAACAGAGTTGCCAACCCTCCGTCTTTTCACGTAGATCTCCGTATTTTGAAAGAGATATACGTACCTACGTGTGAAGAGACTGCTGGGGGTTTTAATAGTGCTACAGGCAGCAAGAATATCTATCGCACACAAGCACATAAATGCCTACACATATAGCGAGGAAGTGTAAATGTGTGTGTGTATGGTCATAGGGAAATAATATTCGTTATGCACATCAACACTTTCATACCCTTTCCACAAATAATCATAAAAACGCTAACACTTAGCATGAGCATGGCAAATCAGTTTAAGAATTCGGTATACTCTTCGCTCAGAAGGGAACCAATGGGATCGCGAGTCGAGAAGAAATTTAAATTTTTGTGAGCTGCTTGCTGTTTGTGCCAGCAGCATACATATATTTTTGTGAGAAGAGAGCTGAGAGTAAAAAGCATGGGGCAGAAAGAGAAAGAGAGCAAGGGAATGAGCGACACATATCAGGCATTTTTGGAAAATCGACCGTCACCGTCGAGCGCTCGAAGCAGAATGATTTTGCCATCAGCAATTTTTCTCTCCCGACTCTAAAAGTAAAAACCCGAGCAAATACGAAGTTAAGGGGGTTCTAAAGTCAAAAAATAAGTGTGAACATTAACTTGTTCCAGTTGTCCAGTCTATGTGTTGTATGGTTAATGGTAAAATCAATATATTATGAATTTAAAAAAATATATGATTTATATTGGATTAGCAGCACTAAATTCCGTTTTCAATATGTTTACGAATGCCGTTTTCAATGGGTCAGCAGCGCTAAATTGCAAAAAAGATTGGCATCGCTTACAATCTCTTTACAATATGTGTCGAAATTGCGCATCTTACGCTTGCAAAAAATTGCAAAAAAAAAGTGGAAGGATTTGCAAGAGATGTCTATAACTTCATATCAAAAAGCCCAAAACGTATCGGAGACTTTAAGGAGTTTCAGTCTTTCGTTACAAACAAGGTATCAAACTATCTCTGCTTTAAGTAGTTAAAAAGCTGTAAGAACAACTTCCTGCGTTAAACCTTTACTTTCAAACAGCTGCCTTCAATGACCAGTTAAAATCTGCAGAGCCGATTCTCTAAATATGCTTGGATTCGAAGACAGAATTGTATTTGGAGTTTCTGAAATATGTGCTGCTGTATTTCAACAATTTAAACAAGGAAATGCAGTCAGAAAGTCCAAAATTGTATTTGTTCTACATAAATGTTCTTGCAGTTTACAAGACAATAGTTGAGTGCTTTCTAAGATCTGAGTTTTTATTATTACCTGATGAAGAAATTCTAGAGATTGATTTCGCCAACGATGAGAACAACTTTCCCTTAAAAAATATGTATTTCGGGGGAAATTTTGCGGCTTTGTTGACAAAAAGAAAATCATAATATGGAACGAGATGAAATCATCGAGATTCAAAACTCCTGCCATCAATTTTATATTTAAAGTTTAAGGAAACTACAAAATAGGTTTTCCTTTGAGGATGATTTTAAATCCAGCGACAATATTCAACAATAGTTTGAAAGCAAAGCTACCATTTGGGGCAACTGTTTCCAGTTCCATAAATTAATATGTATAATTTGTTAGTTTTTTTTACTGTTTTTAAGCTTAAAAAAAAGTACGTAGATCTACGTATTTCAGCAAAATTGTGCTATGGAAAAACACGTAGATTTTCAAGCCTGGCTACGTATTTCTCAAATTTTGACTTGGCATCCCTGGTGGAGAAAGTCCAAAAAGCGAGCATTAGTGCTCAAACATGTAGCAATACGCCCAAGCGGCCAAGGGAAGTAGCCGCCGAAGTGAGGAAAACTCCTTCAAAAAAGTCAACAAAAGCGTAACGGTAGAACCAATAGCACCAGGTGCTGACTCACAGGTCGTCAAGGGTTGCAAGCCCATACAAAAGCGGCCCAGAACTGACGCAATTGCGATCTCTGGCGTAGGCGGGTGCAGCTATGCGGACATGCTTCGCGTAGTTAAGAGTGACCCAAATTTAAAACATCTGAGCGGTGATGTTCAGGGGATTAGGAAGACAACTAAGGGAGACCTTCTGTTGCAACTAAGCAGGAAGCCGGAGCATAGCACAGATGCTCTTCACGAGGCTGTAGGCAAGGCATTGGGCGACAGAGCGGTAGTTAAAACACTTACCGAAACGGCGCACATTGAGATTCGTGATCTTGATGAACTAGCGAGCAAAGAGGAGATACTAGAGGCAATTAGGGTGGAGTTGAAAGATAGCTCACTCCCCATTGCGGTTATTAAATCGCTTCGGTCAGCTTACGGTGGACAGCAAAGAGCTACAGTTGCGCCCCCGGTTGGGAAAGCCAAAACTCTGCTCGAGCTGTCCAAAATTAGGATAGGATGGGTAGTATGCCGTATCCGAGCCGTGGACCAGCCCAAACGCTGCTTCAAGTGCCTCGATTACGGTCAAATAGCCGCTAACTACGCTAGCGACTGTGACCTGAAGGGTGCCTGTTTCAGGTGTGGCGAGATGGGTCACAGTGCAAAAGCATGCACCAAGCCGCCCAAATGTAGCCTCTGCGTCCGTAAAGGCGAAAAGCAGACGGACCATTCAGCAGGCAGCTTCAAGTGCCCATCCTACCGTGAAGCTGCGCGTAAAATGAAATGTTAAGATTTCTTCAACTTAACTTAAATGTATAGCTGCGCAAGATCTACTAGAGCAGACTGTAAGAGAAAAATTTATAGACGTAGCCTTTCTCAGTGAACCTCATCACTGTAAGACCAGCTGTCCCAGAACGTGGGCAACAGACAGTACTGGCAAAGCAGCGCTGTGGGCATGTGGCGGTTCAACGAATAAGCTTTCAGATAACTTATGGTTCTACAGTTGCTACCTGGCCGACGCTTGATGAGCTTGCCGTGAATGCTAGGGGTCGGAAGGCCATTATAGCAGGCGACTAGCAGGGGTAGCCACACAACTAATGCCAGAGGCCGTATTCTTCTGGAGATCTTCGCGACATTAGATGTTGCATTGCTCAATACTGGCCAAGAGTACACCTTCAGTAGGGCTGGATACGGATCAGTAATTGACATTACTTTTGTCACTTCATCCCTTTTTCGGGAAGCAACATGGAGTCATTGCGATAGTTATACGGGCAGCGATCATACGGCACTTCTGTTCACAATGGGGGAGCCACTTGCCAGGGCGCCAAACTTGTGGAGAGAATCGTATCAGCTGGATACTTTCAATCCCTTGGCTTTTTCAGAGGCCATTCAGTCGCTGGGCACATCTGGCAATGCTGAGGCCAGAGCATGCCAAATGGTAGCCCAAATTCAGAGTGCGGGAGTAGTAGCATGCTACGCCGCAAGCGGTTCATGCGACAACAAACGCCTATGTATTGGTGGAATGCACAAATAGGTGACATTCGACGCAAATGCATCCATGCGAGAAGAAGCTACCAACGCGCACGCGGTAGGCCCACATATTTAGAAAAGCAAGTAGCATACCAGGCGGCTAGAAGACAGTTGAAGAAGGCCATCCGGACAAGCAAAAGAGAATGCTTCTTAGAATTGTGCGACTCAGCCGAATATGACCCTTGGGGCAGGGCATATAAGATAGTTGTTAAAAGACTATACGCAGGTAATCAGGTGCAGCCTATGGATCGTTTGGAGCTTAAATCGATTGTGGAAACGCTTTTTCCAGAAAGATTGAGCTCCATTCATGCCCCTGAGACCATGTCTGCTGATCAGAGCACCCACATTGACTTAGTAACGGACGAGGAGATATTAGTAGCTCTCAGAGGTCTTAGACTTATTCAGCCCCAGGTCCCAGCTAGCCCTCGCCTTCCACCCAACCGCGTTCGCGGAATTATACAACGAATGTATAATTCATGAGACGTTCCCTGCAACCTGGAAAATTCAGAACTTGGTATTGCTACCTAAGGCTGCCAAACCACCGGATGAGCCATCTTCATACAGACCAATCTGTCTCTTAGACACCATGGGAAAGGTGTTTGAAAAACTGATTTGCTCTAGGCTGGAAAGTGCTATTACTAGCGCCGGAGGCCTTTCACCTAGCCAATTTGGTTTCCGGAAGGCCCGTTCAACAGCAGATGCGCTCAATAAAGTTGTTGGCCTGGTAACTTCCGCCATCCAAGGCACCATCCAACACACCTAGCTGGTATATGATACTGGATGCGATGTCACAATTTAATATCCCTAGATATCTAAAAGAGATAGTGAGGAGCTACTTCAGAGAAAGAACACTAATATACAATACGAGTGAGGGTCTCCAAACTCATATAGGGTCAACTGGAGTCCCCCAAGGTTCAGTGCTGGGGCCTCTCCTATGGAATATTATGTACGACGGCGTACTGCGCTTGGAACTACCAGCAGGTGCGCACGCCATTGGCTTTGCTGATGATGTAGCAGTCATCACCATAGGAAAGGAGCTTAAAGATACTGAGGATATGTGCAGCAATCGCATACGAAGCTGGTTGTCTGGAGCTGGATTAGAGCTAGCGGCGCACAAAACAGAAGTCGTCCTGGTCACCAATCGCAAGAGAGTGGAAACTGCCAATATAAAGATCGGCAGCGTTACCATCGCATCCAAGAGGGCAAAAAGTATCTTGGCGTCATGATAGACACAAGATTAACTTTCCGCGAGCACTTAGAATATGTGCATAAAAAGGCAGCTGATTCTTGTAGAGCTCTCTCAAGAATTATGCTCAACACGCGAGGACCAAGGCATCAACGACGTCTCCTCCTAACGAGCGTCATTAGGACTAGTGAAAGACGCCAAACACGTCTTATTCGAGTGCGGACGCTTCTAAGAGGAGAGGCGTTGTCTGGAGGAGGCTGTGGGCCGCTCCATTAGAGCGGACAACATAGTCAACGCCATGCTGGAATCGGAGGTAGCTTGGAATCTTACAAGCACCTTCGCGGCTCCGCAGAGTTGAGCGGATAAGGAGACGGGGTGTCCCAGCCTAAGATAGTGCAAAGCGCTTGCGAAGCAATGCTTTACGGCCGTCCCGCAAGCATCTTGTGCTATCTCTAGTCGCCTCATCCAAATAATCTAATGTAATACATAATTTTGTTAATAAACGAATTCAAAAAAAAAGAAACATCTTTGCTATATGTGTAAGCATTTATGTGCCTATGTGCGATACACTTGCTGCATGTAGTAATTCTAATTTCCCAGCGATTGCTGTGGGTAGCTGATGTGAGCCTACACACACACATACATAAGTGTACGTCTGTGATGTGATAATCCAATGGCCGAGTATCACTTGTATAGGCATTTGAATGAATGCTCTGCCTGGGGCATTTGAATATTGGGCATGTGCCTACCTCAACTTAACTTGAATTAAGTAACCGATTTTGGGTAATTTTAGTAAAAGAAAACTGAAAATGATTCGTGAATAAGAAATTTAAATTAAATAAAACATTTAACATAATACATGTATATTTTTCTTATATAGTGGAAAATATGACTACACAAAGATTGCATATTTTTTGCATAAAAGGGCCATTTTACCTGTATATCTAGACATGTGAATAACATGTCCCAGTTTTGCCTATAGGGTCAAATCAGGTACTTTATTGAAGAACAAATGATAGCTGATCAACAGGTAATAACAAGTAATTGACCTCTCCTGCAATTCGAACCCAAAATCGTTTACTTAATTTAAAGTTATGGTAGGCACACGCCCAATATTCGAGACCCATGTGTGTGTATGCAAGCTCACATCGCTACCCAACCGAACGAACATCAACTGCTAGGGTTCTAATAGTGCTACAGGCAGCAAGAATATCTATCGCACACAAGCACATGAATGCTTACACATATAGCGTCATCGGGAAATAATATTAGTTATGCACATCAACACTTTCCTACCCTTTCAATAAATAATCATGAAAACGCTAACATTTTACATGAGCATGGCAATTTTTTTCCCGACCCTAAAAGTAAAAACCCGAGCAAATACGAAGTTGATGGGGTTCTAATGTCAAAATACATTAATTTGCTCCAGTTGTCCAGTCTATGTGTTGTATCACTAACCATACAACACATAGACTGGACAACTAGAACAAACTTTTTTCACGCACAAAAATATGAGCGAAACGCCGCACAACTTCGTATTTGCTCGGTTTCGGCACTTCGCGCTCGGGCAGTCAAAATTTGAAACGACCAATTCAGTGCGCTGTAAGCGCTCAACCGGCATGGTCGCATTTTCATATGAGCACATTCTGTGTGCTATTATTCTTTACTCTCCCTCTCTCTTTTTTCTCTCTCTATCTCACTCTATGCGAGCACAAGCCAGTTGCCCACAAAAATTGAAATTTGTTCGCGAGTGGCAATTCGCGACGATCCCGTCTGCCATTCTTAGTAAGAGTATGCCGAACTCTTAAACGGCTTTGCCATGCCCATGCAAAATTTTAGTGTTTTCGTAAAGATTTTTGGGAAGGGTATGAAAGCGCTGATGTGCATAGGCATTACTTTTTCGCGATGAGCATGCACACACACATTTACTGTGTCTTGCTACATGTATGAGCATTTATGTGACTGTGTGCGAAACTTTTGCTGCCTGTAGCAATTGCAGGGACCAACACTTGCAGATCGTTGATTTTGTGGGCTTTGGCCTTAGAATTGTGTGAACTGTCTAGGATTTGTTCGATCTAGTAGACTTTCAAATCCTCTTAGCCCATGCATATGATATGTATGTTTATATGCATACATATGCATTTATTCTTATACATATTTAATAAATAAAAATTACTGTAATTAATTTAGTAACATAGCCCCAAAACATTTTTGAACGTCTTATAAACGATTTAAGTGGATCTGGAAATTCATATGTAATACATATTATGTATTGACAAATGTCAGAATACCCCATGTACTCATTATTGCCAAAATGACTGCTGCAAGCCGTAAAGGCTCATTTGACAGTCACTCTACAATTCAAACCATACAAAATAGACAAACTACTGAATGGCGCAGGTAGCAAGAGAACAAACTGCAAGTGTTGGTCCCTGCAGCAAAAGTGTTGCTACAGGCAGCAAAAGTTTCGCACACAGTCACATAAATGCTCATACATGTAGCAAGACACAGTAAATGTGTGTGTGCATGCTCATCGCGAAAAAGTAATGCCTATGCACATCAGCGCTTTCATACCCTTCCCAAAAATCTTTACAAAAACACTAAAATTTTGCATGGGCATGGCAAAGCCGTTTAAGAGTTCGGCATACTCTTACTAAGAATGACAGACGGGATCGTCGCGAATTGCCACTCGCGAACAAATTTCAATTTTTGTGGGCAACTGGCTTGTGCTCGCATAGAGTGAGATAGAGAGAGAAAAAAGAGAGAGGGAGAGTAAAGAATAATAGCACACAGAATGTGCTCATATGAAAATGCGACCATGCCGGTTGAGCGCTTACAGCGCACTGAATTGGTCGTTTCAAATTTTAACTGCCCGAGCGCGAAGTGCCGAAACCGAGCAAATACGAAGTTGTGCGGCGTTTCGCTCATATTTTTGTGCGTGAAAAATTTTGTTCTAGTTGTCCAGTCTATGTGTTGTATGGTTAGTGGTTGTATGGTTAGTAAAACTACTTTATATATAAAAATACTTCCTATTTTTTAAACATCTGGTAGCTTGGTGTATTTTTATGCTCTATGATGCCACATATTCATACGAATAGTATTTTTTCATTTGAATGACAAAAAGCATCGATAAGCCAAACGAGCATTCACTCTTATCACTAACCATACAACACATAGACTGGACAACTGGTACAAGTTAATGTTCACACTTATTTTTTGATTTTAGAACCCCCTAACTTCGTATTTGCTCGGGTTTTTACTTTTAGGGTCGGGAGAGAAAAATTGCTGATGGCAAAATCATTCCGCTTCGAGCGCTCGACGGTGACGGTCGATTTTCCAAAAATGCATGGCGTGTGCCGCTCTTTCCCTTGCTCTCTTTCTCTTTCTGCCCCATGCTTTTTACTCTCTGCTCTCTTCCCACAAAAATATATGTATGCTGCTGGCACAAACAGCAAGCAGCTCACAAAAATTGAAATTTCTTCTCGACTCGCGAGTCGCGATCCCATTGGTTCCCTTCTGAGCGAAGGGTATACCGAATTCTTAAACTGCTTTGCCATGCTCATGCAAAATGTTTGCGTTTTTATGATTATTTGTGAAAAGGGTATGAAAGTGTTGATGTGCATAACGAATATTATTTCCCGATGACCATACACACACACATTTACACTTCCTCGCTATATGTGTAGGCATTTATGTGCTTGTGTGCGATAGATATTCTTGCTGCCTGTAGCACTATTAAAGTTGATATTCGTTCGGTTGGGTAGCGATGTGAGCTTGCATACACACACACATTTACACTTCCTTGCTATATGTGTAGGCATTTATGTGCTTGTGTGCGATAGATATTCTTGCTGCCTGTAGCACTATTAAAGTTGATATTCGTTCGGTTGGGTAGCGATGTGAGCTTGCATACACACACACATTTACACTTCCTTGCTATATGTGTAGGCATTTATGTGCTTGTGTGCAATATTCTTGCTGCCGCCTGTAGAGCACTTTTAGAACCCCCAGCAGCAGTTGATGTTCGTTTGGTTTGGTAGCTGCTGTGAGCTAGCATACGCATACACAGTCACATACACATTTACACTTCCTTGCTATATGTGTAAGCATTTATGTGCCTGTGTGCGATACACTTGCTGCATGTAGCTATTCTAATTTCCCAGCGATTGCTGTGTGGTAGCCGTTGTGAGTCTACACACACACATACATATGTGTAAGTTTGTGATGTGATAATCACAACCGCCGAGTATCACTTGTATAGGCATTTGAATGAATGCTGTGCCTAGGGCATTTGCATGTTTCGTACATAGGTCTCGAATATTGGGCGTGTGCTGCCTACCTCAACTTTGAATTAAGTAAACGATTTTGGGTAATTTTAGTAAAAGAAAACTGAAAATGATTCGGGAATAAGAAATTTAATATAAATAAAACATAATACATGTATATTTTTGTTATTTAGTGGAAAATAAAAGGGTCATTTTACCTGTATATCTAGGCATTTCTCTAAAAGGGTTATATGTGACCTGAATTTTCGCAAGCATTTGAACAACTTGTCCCTTTTTTGCATATAGGGTCAAATCAGGTACTAAATATTAAAGAAAAAATGATAACTGATCAACAGGTAATAAAAAATAATTGACCTTTCCTGCAATTCGAACCCAAAATCACAACGAACATCAACTGCTGCTGGGGGTTCTAAAAGTGCTCTACAGGCGGCAGCAAGAATATTGCACACAAGCACATAAATGCCTACACATATAGCAAGGAAGTGTAAATGTGTGTGTGTATGCAAGCTCACATCGCTACCCAACCGAACGAATATCAACTTTAATAGTGCTACAGGCAGCAAGAATATCTATCGCACACAAGCACATAAATGCCTACACATATAGCGAGGAAGTGTAAATGTGTGTGTGTATGGTCATCGGGAAATAATATTCGTTATGCACATCAACACTTTCATACCCTTTTCACAAATAATCATAAAAACGCAAACATTTTGCATGAGCATGGCAAAGCAGTTTAAGAATTCGGTATACCCTTCGCTCAGAAGGGAACCAATGGGATCGCGACTCGCGAGTCGAGAAGAAATTTCAATTTTTGTGAGCTGCTTGCTGTTTGTGCCAGCAGCATACATATATTTTTGTGGGAAGAGAGCAGAGAGTAAAAAGCATGGGGCAGAAAGAGAAAGAGAGCAAGGGAAAGAGCGGCACACGCCATGCATTTTTGGAAAATCGACCGTCACCGTCGAGCGCTCGAAGCGGAATGATTTTGCCATCAGCAATTTTTCTCTCCCGACCCTAAAAGTAAAAACCCGAGCAAATACGAAGTTAGGGGGTTCTAAAATCAAAAAATAAGTGTGAACATTAACTTGTACCAGTTGTCCAGTCTATGTGTTGTATGGTTAGTGCTCTTATCGACGTCTGTGAAGTGTACCGAATGAAAGTCTTGATGCACATATAGAATATTATTCCCCGATGACCATACACACACGTATTTACACTTCCTCGCGTAAGCATTTATGTGCTTGTGTGCGATATTCTTGCTGCCTGTAGCAATATTAGAACCCCAGCAGTTGATGTTCGTTCGATTGGGTAACTGATGTGAATTGGGGGAATTGGGTAGCGGAATCTTAAATCTGAGAAAAACCGAAATTTTATAAAATTAGTTTCTATATATATGCAGAAGACTTGGAGACTCTAACTCTAAATATAATATAATTTTATAACTGATTCTAGATTAAAGATTTCCCATTTTCAATGGGTTCAGGGTATAATTAGCTGTTTCGATTCTTAAATAATAAAAATTTTGCGCTGTCCACAATTCTCAGATTTTTCCAACAATCGCACTTGGTAATAAAGAAGATCTGGCCGAAAATAAGCCAAAGCGGCCACACTGAGTATAGGGCGATTCGATAGTAGAGCACATTGATGATCTCGCAGTTCTACTCGATAGAGCTTAACTAATAATATTGTAATCGATAGTTGATTTTTATATTAGAGACATTCATAATTAAATTATACTTAAATAGGAAAAAATTGGATATGTTAAATGAAGCAGACAACTTTGCAGACATCTTTCGCGGTGGACTGCCTTATTGCCTTATCCTAACATTACCTATATTAATAATGTGCTCGCCATGTCTTGCTAGCGAATTTCAAGTTATGTCAATGACCAAATTTGATGTCAATGGCGAAAATTTTGGTAAATATAACATTTAAAGATGTATGAAAGTAAAAAATGTATATTGAACATATTTGTTTTATGCTTGATAGGCTCACGGTCGTCTTCAATATCATTAGAAGCTAAATCCTTATATACTTGGAACACAGGTCGGCATTGTGTTCTAGCCAGGTAAGCACCTACATATGTACATATGTATGTAAGATAAAGCCCAATTTAGGAGCAACATCTAATATACACTTGTTAAAAACAAAGTTTACAAATGTTAAAAAGTTAAAAAAACTTAACTAAAGCCAGGTGACGACAGGCTTACAACAATAATGTATCTTCTGCCTACATTGTCAAAGTCCCGTCCACCTTGACAGACCGAGAATATAACGTATTGTTCAACTAGTGCCTCAAAATCCGAGAATTACTGCTAACCAAGGAAGTCTTCAAATTTTCTCTCGATTCTCTAAAACTTACCGCTGATATCATACGCCGCCTCTGAAAAAGTACGTGTATAATGGTGGTGTTGCACGTCGGAACCGCACATATCCACGCACATCGAAAACCGAATATATGTACATTGAGAGGTCAATAGAAAAACGCATATTCATTTCACAAATAATCACGTGACAATCGTGGCAAAGCGGACCTGAATATATCGTGATTTTTTAAATTGTGATATATTTTGAACACTATTGACAATAAGGACTTGAAATTTGGCATGTATGCTCGGGTTGACAACCCAAGATCAATAAGTTTATCAATAGGTTTATGGTTTATGGTTTTAAAGCTAGAAACTTCAAAATTAGATAGTTCAGTTACTAATGGCCTCCTCTATTAATGACCCAAAAATAATTTTTCGGTCTCTTTGGGGACGTGGCATATCGAAAAATAACCTGTAATTTTCACATTTTCGGAGTGTAAGCAACCAAATTTTGCAGTTATGTTAGCCTCGGCTCATTCTAAGAACTGGCAAAAAATTATGCGTCCACGCCCACTATGGTCGTGGCAAATTGGCAAAGAAGATTGTTGTTTCCATCGGTATAATTCCTGAGTACAAATAGCTTAGTAGTAATTGCTAAGCTGGCAGCAAGCATTTTATAATTAATATACAAAAATAAATAACATTAAAAAGTTAAAAATGTTCGATAAAAAAAGTTTTATTCGAGGATCGAACCCACGCAACGTATAGGAAAAACGTTTGTTGCTTGCCATGTACGTTTGCTAATTGCCCAAATAGTTGGTTTATTAAATGTTTATTAAATAAGTAAAATCCACCTACAGAAACAGAGCAACGTTCTTACTTGTTAATTATCTTGATTGAATTTTCACACAATTGCGGTCGATGTTTACTGCAAAGACCTTTATTGCTGGTCTTTGTAAAGTTTTGATCCGTGGTTCACTGCAATTCGTTATATACTATATAGTTTGGTGAGTGAATAAATTACATTATTTGCATTTATGCTTGAGTGTCTCTATTTGATTTTCGCGCTCCGTGTCTCTTCTTGTTTTTATACCCTGAGCCCATTGAAAATGGGAAATCAGGGTATAATGGTTTTGTTAAAAGTATGTAACAGGCAGAAGGAGGCGTGGCAGACCCCATAAAGTATATATATTCTTGATCAGGGTGACGAGAAAAGTTGATATAGCCATGTCCGTCTGTCCGTCCGTCCGTATGTATGAACGCGTCGATTTCCGAAGATACAAAAGCTAGAGAGTTCATTCTTTTTGTGTTAGGTCCGTATATTGCACGCGCAGTACGAGTTTGTTTCAGATATTCAATAACTTGTATATTTTCAGAGTTATCGATAAACGAATATATCGAGAATCAGTTATAAAATTATATCTAATTCATCTTTAGAGGTAGAGTCTCCAAGTCTTCCGCATTGTAATATAGTATATTCATACTAATTAATTACTTTTTCGGTGTCTGTCAGATTTTGACTACAGCTTTCTTACTTGTTTTTAACTGACTAATATTTATAAGCAGTTATACAATGACTTGGTAGCTGCTGAAGATATATAATATATATAAGAAGTAAGAAAGCTGTAGTCGAGACTGCTCCACTACGAAATCCCCTGAGCCCTTCGAACGAATAATATTCCAAGAATGCTTATTTTCGATTTTCCACGCGTAAGAAACTATACATGCATAAACACGAGCACACTCACACGCTGATCTATGCTTGTACGCCTGTATGTGCGTAAGCATTGCAGGCGGCTTGCTGTCTGGCTGCCTCTGTTGCTGGGCCGCGTGGGTTTTGCTGGCAAAAATAAAACCAAAATTGTATAAAATTAGTGTCTATATATGCAGAAGGCTTAGAGGCTATAACTCTAAAGATGAATTAAATATAATTTATAACTGATTCTCGATATATTCGTTTATCGATGACTCAGAAAATATACAAGTTATCGAATTTCTGAAACAAACTTGTACTGCGCGTGCAATATACGGACCTAACACAAAAAGAATGAACTCTCTAGATGACAGTACAGACACATAAGATGAGGGAGGAACAAGTGAGTTGGAGAACGATGTTATTACAGGAGGGGCTACCAACAAAGAAGGAGTCTGAGATTGAGATTAACAGCTATCGAAATAATATTTTTATACCCTGAACCCATTGAAAATGAGAATTCAGGGTATAATGGTTTTGTGAAAATGTATGTAACAGGCAGAAGGAGACGTCGCAGACCCCATACGTATATATATACTTGATCAGCATGAAAAAAGTTGATTGAGCCCTGTCCGTCTGTCCGTGCGTCCGTATGAACGTCGAGATTTCGGAAACTACAAAAGCTAGAGAGTTTAATTTCACATGAACACTCGTATTTTAGTTACGCAGTACGAGTTTATTTTGTTTTTTTGATAACTCATCCCATTTCCAAATTATCGTTAAAAAATCGTTCCCATTTTTTAGGTTTTTTTTGGGTATAACTTCTACACCGTTTTAGCTTGAGATTTCAACTTTAAATATTTAAATAGATATTATAGATACGCAGATTTTTTAGGATTCTGATTTTGGATGCCACGCCCCTTTCGCCACCAACTTAAAAAAAAAAAAAACGCATTTCAAGTACTAGAGACTTCCAATTTTGCAAATAGATACATTATATTGATACTCCTAATCTACTCTGAAAATTTCATGTAGATCGTGTATCTAGAAATGGAGTTATAAGCGTCCAAAGTTCTGCCGAACCCACCATCAAGCCACGGCAGCAACTGCGCAGTTATCACAGCGCGCGCTCATAAGTGCGTAAAGAGGAAGAGTATGACTTTTTTGCAGGGTTCAGGGTATCTCGTAGTCGAGCCGTCTCGACTAGAGCCTTCTTACTTGTTTTCATCAGAGGATATTCATCATCCTATTTTAAAGTTTTTATTATTTGTTAATAATACTAATTAGTCCAGCTGGACTGGTCCCTTTTATATGAATCGGTTGATGTTACCTTGGCTGCAACACTTTTTTACTCAGCATTAGATAGTACTTAAGATGTATGTGTCCCACTCTGTAGTATTTTGTCTGTTTCGAATAAGCCGCTCTGGGATTCTAAGACTTTCAAATTTAAGAAATATTAAATCAAAGTATTTTTTAAAATTTTAATAGTCTGGTTCGGCAGTCGACTGGGCAAAATATTCTATTGCCAAGTCAAATTTTAACCTTTTAAATTATCGTTGTTATGAGAATTATCTTAGACGAGTTAAAAGACAGTTTACTCGTAATCCGAAACAATTTTACTTTTTTGTAAATTTGAAGCGTAAATCTTCTGGTTTGCCAACTTCCTTTTTCTTTGGTATGGAAAAATCATGTGATGATCAGGACTCTTCTGATCTATTTGCAATATTCTTCCGCTTATTATTATGACCAGTTCAGACTTCTCAATTGTTGTTCGTGGGCTCATTATACAATATCTTTTTTCCTAGTGTGTTAAGGTATTGCAGATCGTAAAAAAAAATTGTCTTCTATATTAACCAAACATAGCAAAATGCGCGAAAGGCAAAAAACGCCTTGTATACGGCAATTTTATTTACATAAAACAGACTGTATCAAATAAGCTGAGAGCTCTAAAATCGACATATACCTGTAAAGTTTGACTGCCACGCCAAAAACAAAATTTCCTGGAAGTACCAATACTTAAAATTAGTAATTTAAATATATAGCTAAATAAGTGCATTTAAAATTTTTCGATATTAAGGAAGGGTAAAGTCGAAAAGTTGCACTGTATCAAATAAGCTGTGAGCCACTGTATATTAAAAATAGGCAATAGTCGATGACCTGCGCGTTATCTGAAGCCATGTAATAAACATGTCATCCCTTAGCTGCAGCGACCAGCGCAGCAAGAAATAAGAATGTAACGTGAGACGTGAGAACGGCTTAGCGATCGAAAAGGGACACTTGACAAACATCTGTGCACTTGTGTGCATGGAATCAATTGTAGCCTTCCAGTGCCTGGAATTATTTTTAAGGTATATAAGCACTGGGATTTTAAGGAAGAAAGAGTTCAATTTAACTCTCTAACAATAAATGTTCTAAAGATTTTCGCAGATTCTTTGGTCGCAGCATTAGTATATTGCAATCATTTTTCTCTCCTGATGCTGATAACGTTCCAAGTCGTGTGATTAAATAGTGTAGTTCTTCTCTTCTGTCACCATTACTAAAATTATTTAACTTAGCTTTGGAAACTTTGGGTTTTCCTTCTAGTTGGGAAGATTCTTTCATTATTCCGCAAAACTTAAAAAACTTTTGTAAATCGATTATTCGCTACATAGATTTTTCAGAATCGATCAACTGCTACGAATTTATTAGTAAAGCATTTGACTCAGTTTTCCACCATATGTGAATTCTATCCTACTTAAAGGGCAGAACCCAGAGAGAGAAGTTGAAGTTGAGAACTCGGGGTAGTCATTTAGGTCCATTACTCTTTTCTCTTTTTATAAATGACCTTCCTAGTTTTTTCTCATTCGACGATGCACATGATGTTAAACTTTGACTTTCATATTTTAGTCCAATTGAGCATGTACACCTTCAAGATGACCTTATTGCATTTTAATTTTGGTGTGGCTTAATCAATTGCACGTAAATTACTCTAAGTGTATGACAATGACCTTCTGTCGTACATAATTTGAATTAAAAATTACCCAAATAACTGATTTATATTTCGTTATCGATTATATTATACAAATACTGATATTTTTAAACAAACTCGATTTACGCTTGCTACCAAAAAATGTCAAATCTCTAACTCGTATATATTCTAGATCCATTCACAGCGGCAGACGAGATCTCAGCTAGTCATATATATACCTAATGGGGGTTTCCACGCCTCATACAAATTTTAACAATCCCATAAAAAAACAAGAAAGCTGTAGTCGAGACTGCTCGACTACGAAATCCCCTGAGCCCTTCTTCGAACGAATCATATTCCAAGAATGTTTCGTTTCGATTCTCTACGCGTAAGAAACTATACATGCAAAAACACAAACACACACACGCTTGTAAGCATGTATGTGTGTGAGCAATGCAGGCGGCTTGCTGTCTCGCTGCCTTTGTTGCTGCGGCACATGGGTTTTGATGAGAAAACTTTGATGATTGATAATTCTGCTTCTAGATGGACAATCGTATTGATTTCTTCAGATTATGATTATGATATTCATATCTATATGCTAAACCAAACTGCATGTCTCTAGTATTTGAAATGCATTTTTTTTTCACATTTGGTGGGGTGAAGTGGCGGAATCCAAAATCTGACAAAAACCGAAATTGTATTAAATTAGTATCTATATATATGCAGAAGACTCGGAGACTCTAACTCTTAAGATGAATTAGCTAGAATTTTATAACTGGTTCCCGATAATTTCGTTTATCGATAACTTTGCAAATATACAAGTTATCGAATTTCTGAAACAAACTCGTACTGCGCGTGCAATATACGGACCTAACACAAAAAGAATGAACTCTCTAGCTTTTGTATCTTCGGAAATCGACGCGTTCATACATACGGACGGACGGACAGACGGACATGGCTATATCAACTTTTCTCGTCACCCTGATCAAGAATATATATACTTTATGGGGTCTGCCACGCCCCCTTCTGCCTGTTACATACTTTTAACAAAACCATTATACCCTGATTTCCCATTTTCAATGGGCTCAGGGTATAAAAAGCATTTACATAAAACAATCAACCTATTTGCAGTTTTAATCAAAACAATTTGAAAATGTGTTTGGGCTACCTTTTATACCAAAAACCCTGTGAAAATAGGAAATTAGGATATAATGGCTTCGTTAAAGGTATGTAATAGGTGGAATGGGCGTGGCAGTTCCCGTATATATATTCTCGATAAAGTCAACGAACTGAGTCAATACAGCCCTGTCTGTCTATCTGTCTGTCCGTATACCTGAACACGCCAATTTAAGAAATTTTAAAAGCTAGAGACTTGAAATTTTGTTGTTGATGTGTATAGCACTTGCAGATCGAACTATTTTTAAAAACCCTATTAAACTTAAAATATTAAATTATATTTCGTTTAATTTCAGGTTGATGGACATTTCAATAAGTGATTTTGATAAAATTCGTCAAAAAGCTGGTGGTCTTATCATCATGTTACCTGACAATGTTCAAGCTTTAAGCAACGAAGTTAAGGATCAGATCTTAATGCTGGAACAGCAAATGCTTACTCAACCCATACCCATTCCAGTTTATTTTGCTCCCTATAACCAAAAGTTGGAACATATTATAAATGATATCACATTAACAGCTATCGATAATAACATCAAAAACAAATCTGCACTTGGACAACTCTTATTATCAGTGAACGCCAATGGTTACCACATCACTGTAGATGGTCAAAACAATGCAGCAAATAAAAACAGTAAAGTGTCAACTATTCAAGGAGAATTTGTACCAAATCAATTTGTTGTGCAACAGATTGAAAGCGCTAGTGATGGCAATAGCTTACCTTTAATTTTAATCACAGCCAATTTGAAGACATTTGGCATAACTAATGTAAGTTAAAATTTCCTCAAGTAAAGTTTAATTATTCTTTTTATAGCTTGAACCTATTTTATACGTGGGTGTGACATAGAAGAAGGCGTCACAGACCCCATTCAGTAATTACACATATTCTTAATCAGCGCAAAACACTGAGTTGATATAACCCTGTCCGTCTGTCCATCCAAGATTTCGTAAACTACAAAAATTGGGGACCATTGAAATTTCAATGGTTATCTATGGAAAACTATAGAACCTTCATTATACCCTAAACCCATTGAAAATGGGATTACAGGAGCCTATTGAACCCATTGATGTATAATGGTTTTGTGAAAATGTATGTAACAGGCAGAAGGAGACATCGCAGACCCCAAAAACTACATATATTCTTGATCAGCACAAATAAATAAGTTGATTCAGCCCTGTCCGTCCGACCGTATGAACGTCGAATTTCGGAAACTACAAAAGCTAGATAGCTGAAATTTCGCATGTTAGTTACGCAGTACGAGTTTATTTAGTTTTTTTTTTTTTTTTGATAACTCATCCCATTTCCAAATTATCGATAAAATATCGAAAGTTCGTTTACATTTTATACGTTTTTTGAGCATAACCGTTTTAGTTAGAGACATAAAATTTATATATTTAGATAGATATTATAGATATGCAGATTCAGATCTTGGATGCCAACCCGCTTCGCCCCCAATCAAAAAAACGCATTTCAACTACTAGAGTCTTGCAATTTGGCAAATGGATACATTTACACTTAATCTACTCTGAAAATTTCATAAGAATCTACCATCTTGAAATGGAGTTATAAGCGTCCAAAGTTCAGCCCAACCCACCCCCAAGCCACGGTAGCAACTGCACGGTTAGCAGAGCGCGCGCTCATACGTGCGTAATGAAGAAGAGTATTAGTTTTTTTTAATACCCTGAACCCATTGAAAATGGGTACTTTTGAATTACTGTTCGAGTAGCACACATATGCGTAGTTGTATTGTCAAGTTTTCCTTTCGATCGTTAAGCTGCTGTCCAGGCCAACCTTTCATTTTTATACCCTGAGCCCATTGAAAATGGGAAATCAGGGTGTATAATGGTTTTGTTAAAAGTATGTAACAGGCAGAAGGAGGCGTGGCAGATCCCATAAAGTATATATATTCTTGATCAGGGTGACGAGAAATGTTGATATAGGCATGTCCGTCTGTCCGTCTGTCCGTATCGGTCGATTTCCGAAGATACAAAAGCTAGAGAGTTTATTCTTTTTGTGTTAGGTTCGTATATTGCACGCGCAGTATGAGTTTGTTTCAGAAATTCGATAACTTGTATATTTGCAAAGTTATCTATAAATGAATTTATCGGGAACCAGTTATAAAATTCTAGCTTTAGAGTTAGAGTCTCCAAGTCTGCATATATAGACACTAATTTAATACGATTTCGGTTTTTGTCAGATTTTAGGTTCCTGTCCCCACTTCGCCCCATCACCCCCAGATGTGTAAAAAATGCATTTAAAATACTAGAGACATGCAGTTTGGTTTAGCATATAGATATGAATATCATAATCATAATCTGAAGATATCAATACGATTGTCCATCTAGAAACAGAATTATTAATCATAAAAGTTTTCTCATTAAAACCCATGGGACGCAGCAACAAAGACAGCGAGACAGCAAGACGCTTGCAATGCTTACACGCATGCATACACACATACATGTCTACAAGCATAGATCTGCGTCGATGTGTGCGTGTGGTTTTTAATGTACAGTTTCTTATGCGTGCAGGAACGAATCGAATAATTCTTGGAATATTATTCGTTCGAAGAAGGGCTCAGGGGATTTCATAGTCGAGCAGTCTCGACTACAGCTTTCTTACTTGTTTTACCCTGAACCCATTGAAAATGGGAATTCAGGGCATAATGGTTTTGTGAAAATGTATGTAACAGGCAGAAAGAGGCGTCGCAGACGCCAAAAAGTTATATTCTTGATCAACACAAAAAAAATTAGTTGATTGAGCCCTGTTCGTTTGTTCGCCCGTCCGTATGAACGTCGAGATTTCGGAAACTACAAAAGCTAGTTAGCTGAAATTTATGTTATGTTACGCAATAAGAGTTTATTTTGTTATTTCGATAACTCATCCCATTTCCAAATTATTAATAAAAATAGAAAATTCTTATGTGTTTTTTAGCATAACTTCTACACCATTTGATCTAGATTCGAATTTATATATTTAGATATATATTATCGATACGCATATTTTGTAATTTTCAGCATAACTTCTAGCATCGTTTTAGCTAGAGACTTCAAATTTGTATATTTAGATAGATATTATGGATACGAAGATTATGTAATTTTTTCCAGATTTTGGATGCCACGCATCCTTCGCCCCTAATTTGCAAGAAAAAACGCATTTAAAATTCTCTAGACTTGCAACTTTGAAAGTTTCAAGAGGATAGTCCATCTAGAAATGGAGTTATAAGCGTCCAAAGTTCAGCCCAACCCACCCCCAAGCAGCAACTGCGTGGTTAGCAGAGCGCTTATACGTTCGTAAAGAAGTAGAGTATTCATTTAAAAAAATTTTTTTTTCCGGGTTTAGGGTAGTTCGTAGTCGAGCCGTCTCGACTAGAGCCTTCTCAATTGTTTTTGTTACTCGTTGCGTTTGTCGTTGCAACAAAGAGATGATATATTTATTACTTGACGACAGATAACGCGCAGGTTTTCGACTATTACCTATTTTTAATATATTTTTCGTATCGGTGTGACATTATGACGTTGTGTTAGTTTTTATATTGTGATTGACAGTTGCAGTTGTTTAGTGACAATTAAAGGATGTGTCATTAGAAAAGAGACAACCACAGGTTTTGCTGAACGTGGTCTCGGAATTCGCAGAGTGAGAGTGAGAGGGCTATGCCCTTCACACAGAGTTGCTATGATATTGATGAGTAAGAAAGACGTTTTGGAAATAATAGGAGTCGGCGACAACGAGAATTCTGTGTCAAGCAAACTCTAATGCTACGACATATTTATGTATATGCCATGTTCATGCTTGAACATAGATACTAATTTAAAATAATTTCGGTTTTTTGTCAGATTTTGGATTCCGGTCTCCAATTCATCCCCACTCTCTGAAATATGTAAAAAGTGTATTTAATATACTATGTACATACTATGTACATATGAATGTCATGATCATAATCTAATAGTTTGATGACTGTAGAGCTACCGAGATTTTTCAAATAGCTTTAAAGTTAAAACATAATTTTATTAGCTCTATGAGATGAATTTGTTATTGTTTGTTGGTTGTTGAGTTGTTTACTAGACGCGAGCAAGCCGTCGTGCTGTCTGCTACTATATGTACAGCTGCGAAAAATACAATAGAACCACGTTGAAATGCAAAGTATAAGAAGTTCTCCTGGATACATTTTTCAATAGATTGGTCTGCAGATTACTTTTATTAAAGCAAAAAACTATTAATTATTGCTACAAAAAAAAATTTTGCAGCAAAATATTCATCGTTTTTATGTAATTCAAAAAATCCTGAAAAAAGTTAAAAAAAAAAATCGACAATTGTCATTTTGCGCTAAAAATTATTAAAAAAAAAAATAAATAAATTACAAACTTTAACTTATACTTAATAATAAATGAATATAATAATATTCTTTTAGTTGAGTATTTAGTTGTGTTGCCCTAGTTGGAATCATGCCTAGCCATGGAACCAACTATGTCCTGGCATTGCTTAAAGGGAATTTGAGCCCAGGACTCAAGAACGACTTTCCAAATCATCTTTACATTAGTTGACTTAGATTCAGAAACTACTTTTTTTTTGTCGTAATCGAGAAGTCTCGAGTCTAGACTCTCGACTAGAGCTTTGTTACTTGTTTTTGCCAAATATTCTAAATGAATATACAAATTAATCAACTTGCCTTTGCAAGTTAATAAAAAAATTATTTTATTATAGTGAACGTAGTGTTCTTTTAGTAAACTCAAAATTCGAACTGAAGTACAAAAATGATCTTATGCTGCAAGTCAGCTAATGTTTATGTTAAAGCTTCCCTCATTAAAGCTCAAAGCTCAAAAACTCGAAAGCTCACAAGAGTGGCTTACGTAATTCTATATCGGAATTGTGAAATTATGAATTGTTTATATTAAAGCTTGGTTGCTAACTCAAAGAGCCCTTGGAAACTGCGCAGAGACTCTTATGTTTATGTTGAAGCCAAAACTGCTTACTCTGTGGGAATAGGGCAGGGAATATTTATGTTTGAGCCGAGTGGCGTGATACTATAGGTTGTTTATGATGGGGGACACTGAGTTATGCTATTTGAAAGTTGTTTACATTTATCATAAGAGTCGCTTGAGTAGCGGGGTGATAACTACCCCCTTTCTTATGAAGAATCGTCCCTGATTCTTCATCCATCATTTGATGGCGAGAAGTTTTATCATAATGAATATAAAAATTATTACAAATATAATAAACGTAATTTTTGTATGATTATTTTCTAATTCTATTTCAATTTTTGATAAAGTATTTGTATTTTCTAATCGTAACTCAGTGTCATTAGAAGGTTGGTAATCGGTAATTAAATAATCCGTAAATTTGTTATGTTTTACATATTTGAGCAGTTTTTCTTTTTCGTTTGTGTAAGTTATGTTGTTTATGGTTACAATGGTTTTGAAAGTTATAAGTACCTGTTAGCCAGGTATTATTAACGTTATTATTATTATTTATCTGTTATTATTTCTATGGGCTTGTTTTTTTCTGATATTTTTGTACAGCTAGTGAATTGTTGATTAACTAAATTTATGAAGCAATTCATTTCGTAAACAATTTGAGCAAAAGTATTATAAATTTCTCTTTTAAAATTTTTAATACGGTAAAAGGTATTCTTACATTTAGTGATTTTATTGTCTATGAATAATTTTCCATCTGATTGGGAAACTGCTTTAGCATGATATAATTTGCACTTATAATTTATAGTTGGGTATTTTATAAAAACTATAATTAAACCTTGGTATGAGATAATTGAAAACGAGGATACGTCCAAGAGGTCGATAAGAGTAATATTAAATGTTTCGTGATTAAATATGTTATGATATATATAATACCTAATTCATTTATACTTCGCTTAGAGACTTTATGAGGTGTAAGTTGAGAAAGAAGGGTTTTAATTAAATTTAGATCCATTGTTATTTCCCAATCAATAGTGTTGTTTTTATTATCAAAAAATGTTATCTCTCTTTCAAATATATCATTATAAAAACTTAAATTAGTAACGTGAAACACTTCTCCAAATGTTTCGTATAGTAAAAAATTATCAATATGTTCAAGTAAAACATAATCGTCGTTTGAGTAGTTTATGATATCGAAGCGGCAAAAGGGCAATAAAATAATTAGCACGTACAAAGTGATCATGCTAAAAACCAAAATTTTTATTAGGATTTTATATTATCTTTATGAATTATACGGTCTCTATTATTTATTTTAACTGTATTTCCTAGATCTTCTTTAACTACTTGTTTTTTTTTTTTTTTTTATATTTAGGTTGCAGTTTATTTCGTTCGCCATGTTTCTTTTCATAAATGATTTCGCCTACTTGGTAAAGAATCGAAACGAAGCATTCTTGGAATATGATTCGTTCGAAGAAGGGCTCAGGGGATTTCGTAGTCGAGCAGTCTAACCTACAGCTTTCTTACTTGTTTTTTTTTTTTTCTTTGTAACTCTAGTTCGAGTAATTGTCACTTATGCGCATATGTTATTTTTTTTTTTTTTTTTTTTTAGATCTATCTAGATCATTGACGTGGCTGAAGGTCCTTTTTGTTACACATATATTGTGTAGTAAATATGTCATTAATGTTATTAATGTTACTAATAGTGGTCGTTATATTGTGCGCATATATTGTATATATTATATATTGTATATTGTATATTGTATAATTTTAAATCTACATTTGAAGATTTTATTTTGTTTATGACATTTGCAGTGGAATCCACAGTTTTAGTATCTATTATTTTAACTGTATTTCCTAGATCTTCTTTAACTACTTGTTTTTTTTTTTTTATATTTAGGTTGCAGTTTATTCCGTTCGCCATGTTTCTTTTCATAAATGATTTCGCCTACTTGGTAATTCTTTGGTATTCGTTTTTTGTTATGGTAGTCTAGCATTTTGGATTGAGCTGATTCTAGCTTTGCGGATAATTCAGAGTGATTTATTTTGTTAAATAAAATTTCATATGGTTTTTGTTGGGTTGTTGATTGTATTGTGTTGTTATATTCTCTGACTGCACGGTAAATAACTTCAGAATAGTCAACTAATTTAAATTCTTCTTGGATGCATCGAGAAATTTCAGTGAGTGTTGAATGAACTCTTTCTACTTGGCCGTTACTTAAGCTGTGTCTGGGATCTGTATAATAAATGCTTACCTGAACGGGGCATTGTTGATTTAAATTGTGCCAATGAAAAACTAGGTTCGTTGTCTAGCATTATTGGTTTAGCGAATGGAAAGATTTGGATCAGTTCTAATACTTTATTGGCCATATCGGATTTGTTATTGATTTCTTTAATAACTAGAAATTTTGAATACGCATCTATGCAAGTGATAAATAATAATTTTTGAGCATAAAAAATATCTATATGTAATTGTTCACCTTCTGTTTTTGGAATGGGTGCTTTGGAAATAAGTATTTGTTTTGGATTTCTATTGTATTTATTTTTATTACAGATTTCGCAATGTCGTATACATCAAATCACCACCAAAGTACAATTACTAAAATGGTGAAGTCAACCGAATTATCTGTTAAAACTCGATCAGAGAGTGTAACAAAATTTAAAAGTGGAGTTTCAGCATCAGAATTAGCTAAGAAGTATAAAATTTCTAGAAAAACCGTTTAATAAGATTAATAGATTTGGTGGAGGCACAGTGATGTTCTGGGGATGTATGAGCTATTACGGATTTGGAGACTTCATTGCAATAGAATGCACTCTGAATCAGTCCGGATATTTTCGATACTAAACAATCATGCTTTTCCTTCTGGAGAACGTCTATTTCCTATCAGCGACTGGATTCTGCAACAAAACAATGCTCCATGCCACAAGGGATCAGTGCCAACCAAGTTCTTAACGGATATAAAAATGGCTGTTCTCCCCTGGCCTGCCCAGAGTCCTGACCTAAATGTTATTTAAAATGTTTGGTCATTCATCAAGGGCCAGAGAACAATCGATAGAGCCCGGAAACGCGATGATACGATCAAGGAAGTCAAAGAAACTTGGGAGAAAATGGATATGGCTATGAACGCCGCTTAGTAGAATCGATTCCAGCCAGATTACAGGCAGTTATTGATGCCAAAGGTGGAATCACGGAATATTAGTTATTAATATTACAAATTAAAAAAAAAAAGTCTCAAATGTCAAACCAAGTCACCAAAAAAAAAAAATCGCTTATTTCCCTTGTGTAAATACTTTTGACGCATCAAAAATGTGTGTAAATCCTTTTGCAAACGCATAGGCATCAGTTCAAATGCCTCTATTTTTGGCATTTTACAGTTATTTTTGTTAATTCTTTTTTTTTTTTTTTTTTTTGCTTCAGAATAGATCATGGAATACGAAAAACCCGTTACTTGTGCGTTTGAGTAGCAGAAACAACGAAAAAATGCTTTCAAAGTTGCAGAAGCTAAAAATATTGTGTTGTGTAAATACTTTTGACCACCCCTGTATATTGTTTAAGAATTTTATATAGTGTTGTCCAATAATAATACTTAAGAATTTGCTTAAGATTTTCGTCGAAACCTCTATGAGCTCGAGCATGTGTTTCTTCTATAATAATTTCTTGGTCGTTTTTATTTTCGATATCTAAGACGAATTTTCTGGTAAAGAGAAATTTATTTGTGAAGGTATTTCTTATTGTATTCTGCATTTCGTATAGATCTTCAAGACTGCAGTGGATTCCTGTCGTTATTTTTGGCTGTAAAAATTCGGATTAAATTAAAATTTGGATTAAATTATCTACTGTATCATATTCTATGATATGTCTTATTTTATTGAAAGGTTCGCAAATTTACTATTCGCATTTTTCATGAATAGTAAATTTATTTTTTGAAATAAGTAGTTGCTGTTTAAACTGATTCATTGTTTTTTGTTTCTTCAAATATGTACTCATGTCTGCTGTCAGCTGAATGTATAGTTTCGATATCGGATAAGGATTCATTGTCGGAGGGCTCACTATCGGACATTTGATTACTTTCAGTGGTAATGTTGTTTATTATTATTCTGGATAAAGCGTCGGCAACAACGTTCGTTGACCCTGGTTTGTAAAATATAGTAGGGGAAAATTCCTCAATAAAGGCATGCCATCTTTTCATTTTTGAATTAGGGTTTCGTGCAGAAACCGCGAAAGAAAGTGGTTGATGGTCTGTTTGGATTTCTAAATTTGTAATACCATATAAGTAATTACGAAGAGTAATGCCCAGACTATGGCATATAATTCCCTCTCGTTTGTCGCATAATTTCTTTCTGTTTTATTTAATGTCTTTGAAATGAATGTGATTGGTTTGCTTTCTTGCGAAAGGACAGCGCCTATAGCGATGTCAGAAGCGTCTGTAGTAAGAAAAAACTTTTTGGAATAGTCTGGTTGAGTTAGTTCAACCCTTGCAACTAAGTGTGATTTTAAACTTTCGAATACTGAATGAGCTTCATCGTCTAGAGATATTTTTGTTTTTTTCGACATGTGTCTTGAAATCCTACCATTGTGTCTGTTGAGCTATCGAGATTTTTCGTATAGCTTTAGATTGAAAACACAATTTGACTAGCAAGTCTTAATTGTTTATTAGATGCGAGTATGCATATGTATATAAATATGTGTGTTACAGAAAACGTTTCTTGTTAACAAGCGAAAGTAAATATGCACACATTCGATCTACGCGAGCCGGCTGATCAGACTGACTGCTGCGTGGGAGAACGAATGAACGTTAAAAAAGGAGAGCGCAATCTCTTTACAAAATTCTCTTAGATGCTAATAGGTTTGGCGAACTGCCGCTCTTAGTTCTTATAAAGGGCTGATTGCTGGGCCCAACATCCTCCCCGCGTTGAAGACTTAGTCTTAAACAGAATCCTTAAGGGGCAGCAAGCACAGCTTGTTTGTAGTTTTGAGCACTGCCACCCGTGCAACGCCGTCACCTCCAGGGATAAGTTAAATTATTCTGACCAGTGGCCACTTAAGCGGCGGAAGATTCTCATCCTTTACGAGAACTACGTCGCCAACCGCCAAACCAGACTTAGAAGTTCTCCATTTAGCCCGCTGTTGTAGTAAGTTGAGGTATTCGTCGCGCCAACGTGTCCAGAATACCTGCTGGAGATAGCTTACGCGCTGCCAGGCATCCAAGCGATTAAAATTGAGCCTCGTGAGGTTAGGCTCGCTGAAGGATGAAGGAGGACCACCGTTCAGGAAATGCGCAGGCGTCAGTACGTCCAAGTCTGCTGGGTGCTCTGAAATTGAAACTAAAGGGCGTGAATTAATGACAGCAGCAATGTTGCAGACCAGTGTGCGAAGCTCATAAGTTAGGACAGAAGGGCCAACAGATCGATAGAAATGATGCTTCGCCGTCCTCACTGCAGCCTGCCACAAGCCTCCAAAGTGAGGGGATCGTGGAGGGATGAAATGCCATTCGATTGATTCCGCCAGGCAGAAGTCCTTCACAGCATTCTGGTGGGCGTCAGACAGGAATAGACGCTTCAGCTCCTGAAGCTGGTTGCGGGCGCCAAGAAAGTTTGTGGCATTGTCAGACCAAATTTGACTTGGTTTTCCTCTAGTTCATATAAACCTTTGGAGGGCATGCAAAAATGCCGTGGTAATTAAATTCTTAACTAGTTCCAACCAATTAGCCTTCGTAGCAAAACAAACGAATACAGAGACGTAGCATTTCACAGGAGCCTTATTTCGTGCCTCAGGCTTATAAAAGAACGGTCCGCAAAAATCGACACCAGTCACTCCAAATACACGGCAGCTTTCGACGCGATCCCTGGGTAGATCTGCCATTATGTGCTCAAAGAGTCGAGGTTTTGCGCGAACGCAAATGACGCATCTCTGTATCACACTGGATACAGTTTTTCTACCACCGATTGGCCAATATTGGGAACGAACCAGAGCTAGTACCGCTCGGGGCCCAGCGTGCAAGTTTCGCTGATGGTAATGCATGACAATGGCTCGAGTTACTGGATGACTTCTGGGCAATATAATTGGATGGCGACTATTAAAGTTAAGAGTAGAGTTTTTGAGGCGACCATCTACACGTAGCAGTCCGACTTCATCAAGAAATGGCGAAAGAGAGGCGAGAACGCTGGATGGCTTAGTGGTTAAATCCATAGCCAAATATGAGAACAAGAGTTGATCAGATGATCGCTGCCATCATTGAACCTAATGAGTGATTCCTTGTCGCACTCTGTTACGCCGTCCAGCACCATGGGATGGCTTGAACACCACTTTCGCAACTTGAACTGGCGACATGCCAATATTCCAGCTGTTTCGTGCATGGCGCGTCTTGCCTCTTCGACTGAATTTCCTCCAGAGATCAAATCGTCGACATAGAAATCGCGAAGTAATGCCTCGGAACCGACTGGGAAGGTATCCTTTTCATCTATGGCGAGCTGATGCATGGCACGCACAGACAAGAATGACGCAGGTTTTGTGCCATATGTGACCGTATCAAGCTTGAACACTTCTAACTCATCATCTGGTGAATTCCTCCATAGAATGCATTGCAGATAGCTGTCTGGCTCAGGCACCTTCACGCAACCATAAATTTTGCAAATATCACCGGTGAGTGCAACTGGATAGAACCGGAAACGCAGCAATATGTCGATCATTTTCGGCTGAATGACAGGACCTGACATTAGAATGTCGTTCAGCGAATAACTAGTTGATGTAGCTGCTGATCCATCAAAGACGACTCGAAGTTTGGTAGTTGAGCTATCTTCTTTCAAAACGCAGTGATCGGGAAGAAAATATCTGCATTGATGAAATGAGCTGCGAGGAACGCGTGACATGTGACCCAGCTCAGAATACTCATCCAAGAACGCTGAATATTGAGACTTTATATGTCTCATACTCCGATACGTGAGCCTGCAAGGTGAGGCAAATGGTGCTTCCATCGATGGCAAAATTGGAGTCGCCTAAGCCACGTACAGACGCATATGACCTTGATCTCTTAAGTTGTAGCAGATTGGCAAACCTGGCTGTAACAAGATGTACCTGGGAGCCTGAATCTAAGAGTGCACGACAAGGAACAAGTTCGCCAAACCGATTCTTGGCCAGAACCGCTGCGGTCGCCAGGAGCGCAACATTGCTGTTCAGATCTTGAGCCAGGAGAATTTAAGCATAGCCCAGCCTTTTTGACTTCATTCAGACGAAGAGTAGGCGATAGGTTTGCGAATCTTGAGCATTTATAGATTGTATGCTCAGGATCATTACAAAAAACGCAACTGTGTGCACTGTGGTCTGTTACAAGAAATGTGGACCGGCTGTTCGTCAATTTACTGCTATAATTCACCTGCTTACTGGATGAATAGTTATTTAGAGAAAATTCCATTGATTCCAAAGTGCGGCAGCGAAGCTCAAGGAAAGAGGCCACTTCTTCATATGCAGGTATATGGGACACCATCTCTCTCTGTTCTGTTGTGCCCAGGTTACTGAGTGCACGCATATGTACATTGAAGCTGTCGGACAATTCTCGCAGCTTGGTTATGGATCCATTTTCTACCCTTTTCAGCGCTAAGATCTTTACGATGTGGGCTTGAAAAATTAAACGTCGGTTATCATATCTTTGTTTCAATGGCTTTATGGCCATCATATAGTTGTCTTTAGAAATTTCCAAAGATCGAACTGTATCCAACGCTGCACCCTCCAGACAAGACCATGTTGCTGATTACTGGCCTGCTATCAATGATTGTTGAAAACATTGAGTAGAAATCAGCCCAATTGGCATATCCACCGCTGAACGAAGGCAGCTTTAAAGGCGGCAGTGCAGGTGCGGAATGTACCTTGGGAACGGAAACTTGAGTAGGGACAATCGGTCTACTAAACGTGGAACCATGGGTCATTTGAGCGGTACGACCTTGAATTTCTGACATTATGGTTGACTGCATGACCATTATTAAGTCATCGAAGTCAATGCGTAAATCGCTGCCCCTCTCAGTAAAGTAAAGTTCCTCTAGAGTTTCATGGACTTCACTAAAAGAATCGCTTAGCTTACCAATATGCTCCAAAAGAACGTTTAAAGTGCTGTCACTGTGATCGGCAAGCGCATCAGAATCAACCTTGGCTTGCAGTCTTTTTACGCGCTCAAACACCGATTTGACTCTGAGCTTATAAAATTTCGCTCGCTCTTCGGGCGCAACTGTAGTAGCATTTAAGCTCGCCATGATGAGTAAAACACACGAGAATTACCGATAGAGTTCACAGTTGCTGATATGCACGGGCGCAAAACTCAGATTCTGAGTTATTTTACTGAACACAGCACAGAGCTTAGTTAATTGCCAATTATATGCCACTATTTTTTCACAAAATTATTGCATGCGTATGAATTAGTGCGCACTGGCAACGTTATTATGGACGCGATAGTATTGCAGCCGAACCGAATGAGTTCAATGACAACAACAGAATTAACGGCAAGCATGTAATTGCACTGAGATTATGCACGCTTAATCGACGTATGAGTGCGAAGTTATAGAAACTCACAGTTCCGAAATTAGTTGCTATTAATTGTTCATTAACTTGTTACTTGTATGTACACCAATAAGTTACAACTGATGAGCACATATGTATGTATATCTGTAGAAATAAGTTTATACGCACTGTTTTTACGGACACCACTGTATTGCAAAACGAAACGAAAGAGTGCCTGGCGAATGTATATGCATAGAGAGAAAAGAGAATCACGTCGGGGTCTCCAAATGTTGAGCTATCGAGATTTTTCGTATAGCTTTAGATTAAAAACACAATTTGATTAGCAAGTCTTAATTGTTTATTAGATGCGAGTATGCATATGTATGTAAATATGTATGTTACAGAAAACGTTTCTTGTTAACAAGCGAAAGTAAATATGCACACATTCGATCTACGCGAGCCGGCTGATCAGACTGACTGCTGCGTGGGAGAACGAATGAACGTTAAAAAAGGGGAGCGCAATCTCTTTACAAAATTCTCTTAGATGCTAATAGGTTTGGCGAACTGCCGCTCTTAGTTCTTATAAAGGGCTGATTGCTGGGCCCAACAGTGTCCTTGAGGGGGTTAGGGGGTTAGATTGAATTTGATTTTGCGAGTTCTGATTGAAACGTAAATGCTTGTCATATTTTTTATTAGATTGATTTGATTTATTTTATTTTGGTTGTTCGTTTTTATTTGCATTGGACTGTTGTATATTAACGGAGTGATTATAAGCGAAATTAGCTCTTTGATAATTTGCTTCTAGCTCTTGGGCTTTAGCCAAGGCGTTGGGAAGGTTTTTTGGTTTAAGAGAAAACAAAATATTTGATAATGATCCGTTAAGACCTGTGATGTAAAGTCGCAAAGCGTTTTCTCTGTTTTTATTATTTAATTCGGTAATTACATTGGCCTTGTCGCCATATGTCATAATAGTTTTGTTTACCAGCTGGGTTAATTTTTTATTAACCAGGTTATAATATTCGAAAACCGATAAATTGCCCTGTCGTAAGACACTTAATTCTTGTTCTAAAATGTGCATCGGACGCCTGTTACTATATGCAAAATCTAATCTGGCAAGTATTGCTTCAAAGTTAAGACGGTACCGTGATTAGTTAGGATATCATTTGCCCTACCTGTGACTTTGTTTCTAAGTATTGTAAAGGCACCTACATATTTTCCATTGCCCTCTTTATACTTCGCATAGCACTGCAAGCTGCTTCACGCCAGCTTACAGATGCGTTTTGGTTTCCTGAAAACTCAGGTAAGGATTTAACTATATCTAATGATTCGTCGCAACGAATTGTATCATTGATGACTGTTGCTTTAAATTCTTGTTCGTTGTTGGAAGACAATGTTAACTGAGCTTTTAATTCTGTAATTTGTTCTTGAAGCACTCTGGTTTGATTTGCAATTAATTGAGCTATTATTTTTGCTGTAAGATTAGCCATTTTTGAATTATTTGTATTTTCTTTTAAATTTGAAAATTTTTCAATTAACTCGTCCAGGTTTAGTACAATTATTAAACACAACAAAATTTTTATACCCTGAACCCATTGAAAATGGGAATTCAGGGTATAATGGTTTTGTGAAAATGTATGTAACAGGCAGAAGGAGACGTCGCAGACCCCATAAAGTATATATATTCTTGATCAGCATAAAAAAATAAGTTGATCTAGCCCTGTCCGTCTGTCCGTCCGTCTGTCCGTCCGTCCGTCCGTCCGTCCGTCCGTCTGTCCGTCTGTCCGTCTGTATGAACGTCGAGATTTCGGAAACTACAAAAGCTAGAGAGCTGAAATTTCACATGAACACTCGTATGTTAGCTACGCAATACAAGTTTATTTTGTTTATTCGATAACTCATCCCATTTTCAAATTATCGATAAAAAATCGAAAATTCGTTTAAATTTTTTAGGTTTTTAGGGTATAACTTCTACACCTATTCAGCCAGAGACTTCAACTTTATATATTTAGATAGATATTATAAATACGCAGATTTTGTAGTTTTCAGATTTTTGATGCCACGCCCCCCTCGCCCACAATTTGCAAAAAACGCATTTCAAATACTAGAGACTTGCAATTTGGCACATAGATAGATTTATATATCCTTAATCTACTCTTAAAATTTCATGAAGATCGTCCATCTAGAAATGGAGTTATAAGCGTCCAAAGTTCAGCCCAACCCACCCCCAAGCCACGGCAGCAACTGCGCAGTTAGCAGAGCGCGCGCCTCTAAGTGCGTAAAGAAGAAGAGTATCACTTTTTTTGCAGGGTTCAGGGTATCTCGTAGTCGAGCCGTCTCGACTAGAGCCTTCTTACTTGTTTTAATGTAGCTTAATGAGTGAATATAAAGATTATAAAAATTCTCGATCGCTCACGTAGTGGTGCTACTTTCTTTGGGTTAGGGTGGATCGGGTCGTCCTTCCTTCCTTCCTTCCTTCCTTCCTTCCTTCCTTCCTTCCTTCCTTTCTTCTTCCTTCCTTCCTTCCTTCCTTCCTTCCTTTCTTCCTTCCTTCCTTCCTTCCTTCTTTCTTGTCTTGTCACTGATTTTGGGTTGCGATTTGGGTTGTCGTTTTTAGATTCAATTCTTGGTTTTAATTCATGTGACTTTTATTAGCGTTGTTTAATTTAAATTTTGCTTTGAAGCACAAGTTGTTTCTTATTTTTTTGTTTGAAACTTTTTATTTCACTTTTAGTTCGGCGTACGATTACATAAAAAGATGTAGTTTCTTTTTATGTGTTTGTTATTTAACGTATGCCCCACGTTGGGCGCCAATTAATCAACTTGCCTTTGCAAGTTAATAAAAAAAATATTTTATTATAGTGAACGTAGTGTTCTTTTATTAAACTCAAAATTCGAACTGAAGTACAAAAATGATCTTATGCTGCAAGTCAGCTAATGTTTATGTTAAAGCTTCCCTCATTAAAGCTCAAAGCTCAAAAACTCGAAAGCTCACAAGAGTGGCTTACGTAATTCTATATCGGAATTGTGAAATTATGAATTGTTTATATTAAAGCTTGGTTGCTAACTCAAAGAGCCCTTGGAAACTGCGCAGAGATTCTTATGTTTATGTTGAAGCCAAAACTGCTTACTCTGTGGGAATAGGGCAGGGAATATTTATGTTTGAGCCGAGTGGCGTGATACTATAGATTGTTTATGGTTGGGGACACTGAGTTATGCTATTTGAAAGTTGTTTACATTTATCATAAGAGTCGCTTGAGTAGCGGAGTGATAACTTACGTACATATTTATATTTAAAGAGTATAGAGTACAGAGAATATAGATATAAACATACTATATTTTAAACAAGTTAGAAAACTCTAGTCAAGAGTGCTCGACTAGATAATACCCTGAACCCAATTTTAATAAAATAAAATAATAATCTGTACTGTGGTTTGATTTTTTGTAATTATCTTGAAAATGCATCAATTTTAGTGCTGAAAATGGCAAAAAAAAAAACTTCTTAATTTTGACAAATAGTTCAATATTGCTCTTGATTAGTATTAAAATTAATCCGCTTTCAAGATAATTACAACAAACCAAAGTGTCGAACGTGACAAAAAGTTTACTTTTCTGGGGAATTTCCCATATGGATAAATGAGAAAGTATATGTAGATAAGAATGTATGCGTGTAACGTTCAAAATGTACATATGGACATGTATATATACATTGCATTGCCAAAAAAAATAATAATAGATGGCGCTTATATTAGTTGAAATTCGAAAAATGTTATATTATTAAATATCATTAAAAATAGACCCAACAAATAGACGTTCCTCGATTAACACGCATCACCTTAATTAGCACAGACACTTCATAATTGTAAAAGAAATATATCAATGCCACTCGAAGCTGTAATAGCCATAGTAAATAAGTTCGCTGCTAAAGCGCCATCTAGCAAGTTTAAATTCTTAGACCATGCTAGGCTAGTTTTGAATGTATGTACATGTGTGCATACATATAGGAAAACCGCAGATGTCACGTGCTTTTGTTATTTGGGCAGACTTTGCTCATTATTTTCTGTTGACTTAACGGAATAAAATATAATTGAAACAAGAACACTTTCAGAAATGATGCTATTAAATATTTGAAATTAAAAAAAAACGCACTTTTTCACAATTAGTTAAACTACCAACTGACTTTCAAAGGTATCAAATACAAAAGAATAAATAATAATAAAAAAGAAATAAATATAAAAACTAAAAAAAAGTTAAAAATAAGATATTATGAATTGCTTAGGCGGGGCTAGAAACTGCGACAGCCTAACATTCGTTGCATCTGCCTAGCCATCTACACCACGGCTCACTTAAACGGCGAAGTAGCGAAAACGAATGAAATTCGCCATATACGAAAGAAACACTAAAGCAGTGGCTGAAAATACAAATACAATTCAAAGACAATTCTAACGCAATTCAAAAACAATTGTGATTCTTAGAATCTGCACGCATAACAACATAGAAAACGGCCCAAGATTTTTTGTGTGTATATGTGCACACGCATACGAAAATTGATTTGCATTGCTCAACGTTGCTTGCATTTCCATTGTTATTTTAATTGTTTTAAAATTTTTAAAATATATAATGGAATGTAATGAGAGTTTCAGCATATGATCTACATACATATTCTATTTATATTATAACATTTTAGGTTTTTTTAGAAATCATAACTCTTTTACAATTAGCTTTACATGCACAAATATGTACATACATGTATGTATGTATGTACGATTGCAGCCACACGCTGATCTACGCTTACATGTATGTACATATGTATGTATGTGTGTATGTACATACATACATACATACATATGTATGTGCGCCCGCAATGCGTCATGCTGTGTCGCTGCCTTGCTTGCTGCGCCACATGGGTTTTGATGAGAAAACTTTATAGACTAATAATTCAGTTTCTAGATGGACAATCGTATTGATATGTTCAGATTAAGATTATGATATTCATATCTTTATGCCAAACCAAACTGTATGTCTCTAGTATTTGAAATGCATTTTTTACACATTTGGGGGTGTGGGGGCGAATTGGGGACCGGAATCCAAAATCTGACAAAACCCGAAATTGTATTAAATTGGTATCTACATATATGCAGAAGACTTGGAAACTCTAACTCTAAGGATGAATTAGCTAGAATTTTATAACTGGTTCCCGATAATTTCAGTTACCGATAACCTAGCAAATATACAAGTTATCGAATTTCTGAAACAAACTCGTACTGCGCGCGCAATATACGGACCTAACACAAAAAGAATGAACTCTCTAGCTTTTGTATCTTCGGAAATCGACGCGTTCAAACATACGGACAGACGGACGGACGGACAGACGGACATGGCTAGATCAACTTTTCTCGTCACCCTGATCAAGAATATATATACTTTATGGGGTCTGCCACGCCTCCTTCTGCCTGTTACATACTTTTAACAAAACCATTATACCCTGATTTCCCATTTTCAATGGGTTCAGGGTATAAAAAAATAAAAATAAAAATTAGAAATTATGAAGGGCTTAGGCGAGACTAGAACCTGCGACACCATAACATTCGTTTCATCTGCCTAGCCATCTACACCACGGCTCACTTGAACGGCAGAGTAGCGAAAACGAATCAAATTCGCCATATACGAAAAAAACTAAAGCAGTGGCTAAAAATACAAATACAATTCAAAGACAATGCTAACGCAATTCAAAAACAATTGTGATTCTTAGAATATACACGCATAGCAACATAGAAAACGGCCCAAGATTTTTTATGTGTATATGTGCACACGCATACGGAAATTGCTTTGCGTTGCTGAACGTTGCTTGCATTTCCATTGTTATTTTAATTGTTTTAAAATTTTTTAAATATATAATGGAATGTAATGAGAGTTTCAGCATATGATCTACATATTCTATTTAACATTTTAGGTTTTTTTTAGAAATCATAATTCTTTTACAATTAGCTTTACATGCACAAATATGTACAGTGGCTCCAACGCCAAATCGGACAAGCCTTTCAAATTATTTTGTGATTTTTAGTTAGCAATAAGTCACTTATATTAAGTTTTAACATTTTTCCTTAACTCTATGAAGTCTTAACTTACTGAAACAAAAAAAAAATTTAATTTTCAAGCTGCAAAATTTTTTTATTTTTAAAAAACCAATAACAAGTCCGATTATGAGCTTCAATGCCAAATCGGACAAAAGAAAACTGAAAAAAAAAAAAAATCCATTATTTAGCGAAGTTTTCGGTTTTTGTTTTGGTTCTTGTATTTCGTTATGTTCTAAGCTCATTTAAGTGATAGTAACACAAATTTTTTTGCGAAATGGGTCCACGTGGAAAGCAAACTGGTGTTGAAGCACGCCAAATCATTTTAAAGCTACATTTTGATGGAAAAACCGTTAGGGAAATATCAGATCTGGTCGGAACGAGCAAATCTACCGTTCATGATATTATTAAAAGATGGGAAGATGGATGCTTAATGAATAAAATCCAGGAGGGCAAAAGAAAACGCCTAAATTCAAGAGAGGAGTGGTCTTTAATAAGAGAAATTAAGGTTGATCCCTTTAAAACCGCTAAAGAGCTCAGGCTGTCGGTGAAACATAAGTTTGGAAAGGATGTTTGCGACAGCACTATGCGCAATACCTTGCATCGATACGATTTTCATGGCCAAGTCGTCAAGAAAAAGCCATATATAAGTCCTAAGAACAACGCGTTTAGAGTTAAGTTCGCAAAAGAGTACTTGTTAGAGAGTCGAAATGAAACACTCCACATTTACCGAATTCAAAAATTGAACTCTTCTCTTTGTAAGAACAAAAATTGAACTGTTTATTTCAGGCTATAATTAATTCCATGCACAGAAGTGCACAGATGTTTGTCAAGTGTCCCTTTTCGATCGCTAAGCCGTTCTCACGTCTCGCGTTACATTTTTATTACTTGCTGCGTTGGTCGCTGCAGCTAAGGGATGACATGTTTATTACTTGGCTTCAGATAACGCGCAGCCTATCGACTATTGCCTATTTTGTAATATGTTTTTATAAGTGGCATGTTCATGCTTGAACAGTACTTGCTAAAACCTAATGATTTTGGAATCATGTAAGTTAGTTGTATATCAAGTTTAAAAGAAACTGTTTTTTAAAGGTTTTGTTCACTGATGAAAGTAAATTTAATTTACATGGGTCAGATGGGAAGACGTATGTGTGGCGTAAGCCAAGCACAGCGTTTGAGCCGAAAAACACCATTGGCACAGTTAAGCATGGAGGTGGTTCTCTCATGGTTTGGGGCTGCATGTCGAGTGCGGGAGTGGGCCAGTTAAATTTTGTCGATGGTATCATGGATAAATTAGAATACCTTGATATTTTAAAGCAAAATGTTAAGCAAAGTGCAGAAAAATTAGGGATAATTGATGACTTTGCTTTTTATCAAGACAATGATCCGAAGCATACATCAATGGTAGCTAAGCTCTGGCTAATACATAACTGTCCCAAACTTATTCAGACGCCTGCCCAGAGCCCGGATTTAAACGTAATTGAGAACCTTTGGGAAGTTTTGGCTAGAAAAGTCTACCGAAACCGGTATAGCACGCTTGGCCAGTTAAAAGAGGGATTAATGACAGCTTGGAACTCCATAGGGCCAGAGATCTGCTACAATTTGGTGAAATCTATTCCCAATCGCTTGCAAGCAGTTATATTGCAAAAGGTTTTGCAACCAAATATTAAAAATTAAGTTTTAAGTTCGTTTTTCATTAAATTTTTCTTTTGTCCGATTTGGCGTTGAAGCTCATAATCGGACTTGTTATTGGTTTTTTTTTTTTAAATATAAAATTGTTGCAGCTTGAAAATTAAATTTTTTTTTTGTTTCAGTAAGTTAAGACTTCATAGAAGTAAGGAAAAATGTTAAAACTTAATATAAGTGACTTAACTAAAAATCACATTGAAATAATTTGTACGATTGCAGCCACACGCTGATCTACGCTTGCACACATATGCATACATACATACAATATGTATGTATGTACATACATATGTGTGCCCGCAATGCGTCTTGCTGTGTCGCTGCCTTGCTTGCTGCGCCACATGGGTTTTAATGAGAAAACTTTATAGACTAATAATTATGTTTCTAGATGGACAATCGTATTGATATGTTTAGATTATGATTATGATATTCAAATCTATATGCCAAACCACACTGTATGTCTCTAGTATTTAAAATGCATTTTTTACACATTTGAGGGTGTGGGGGCGAATCGGAGACCGGAATCCAAAATCTGACAAAACCCGAAATTGTATTAAATTAGTATCTATATATATGCAGAAGACTTGGAGACTCTAACTCTAAAGATGAATTAGCTAGAATTTTATAACTGGTTCCCGATAAATTCATTTATCGATAACTTTGCAAATATACGAGTTATCGAATTTCTGAAACAAACTCGTACTGCGCGTGCAATATACGGACCTAACACAAAAAGAATGAACTCTAGCTTTTGTATCTTCGGAAATCGACGCGTTCAAACATACGGACAGGCGGACGGACGGACCGACGGACGGACGGACGGACAGACAGACAGACGGACATGGCTATATCAACTTTTCTTGTCACCCTGATCAAGAATATTCAGTCGATTCTCGATAATTCGTACCCCGCTAAATCGAAAACCTCAATATCTCGTAAGAAACTGCTGGCCCCTTGAAAAAACTTCGTTAATTCGTAAAAATCCCATAAATTTTGGTCCCCTCGTTAATTCGTAATTTTTCTGTCTACTCGGCGATGATCTTGCCTCTTATAACTCGTTTCGAAACCTCATAATTCGTAAATTCGTTTCGAAACCTCTTGTAATTCGTAATTCTTGATTTTGCTAGAAGTTAAACTACCGTTAGGTCTCGCAAACTATTATGCATGTTCTCTCATTGGATTTACATGAGTTTCTTCATTTTATTTGAAGCGTGAAGACGATTCGTAAAAATGTCAAGCAAACGTTCTCATAGCATTTTTATACTTTGTTCCCGAAGGGGAAAAAGTATATTGGGTTTGCGCAATGTCCGTCCGTCTGTCCGTATGAACGCAATATTTTTCGGCGCTATCAGAGCTAGAGACTTGAAATTTTAAACATATACTCATATATGGTCCCGAATTATAAAGTGTAAAAATATTCCCGATCCGCCCACTAGGGGCGTGGCAAATCGGAAAACTCTTCCGCCCATAGTCAAGTTATCATACTAGATGATGAGCTAGAGAGTTGCAATTTGAAATGTATACTCGGGGTGACAACGCAAGTTCAAAAAGCTAGAACTGAAATTTTGCATGTATACTCGGGTTGACAACCCAAGACTAATAAGCTATGGTGGATATATCTACGCCCAAAGGGGGCGTGGCAAACCGCAAAAGTTTATATCTTCTACAGTTTTAGAGCTAGAAGCTTGAAAATTGGATGGTTGAGTTACTAGTGTTCTCCTCTGTCGATGCCCCAAAAATAATTTTTCAGCCTCTTTGGGGGCGTGGCATATCGAAAAATACCCTGTAATTTTCGCATTTTTTGAATGTAAGCAACCAAACTTTGCAGTCATTTTAGCCTCGGCCCTTTCTAAGAAATGGCAAAAAATTATGCGTCTACGCCCACTGGGGGCGTGACAAATCGGCAAAGAAGTTTGTTGTGGCCAACTGCATAATTCATGCAGAAAGCATTTTAACATAAATATAATAATATTAATGAATTTTAAAAATAAAATTTATAAGTTTTCGATTAATAAATAAAAAGTTTCCAGCGGGATTCGAGCCTAGGTCTTTTGAAAACAACATGTAATCGTTAGCTAAACCTAAATAAATTCACAGCTGATCAGCAGCTTGTGACAAAACAAAACAATACAATCGCAATTCTTGCAATATGTATACACACTTTGATGTGTATACACAAATACAAACATCTGTGTACATACATGCATGCATAAAAAAACATACATGCATACATAGAAACCAGCGTGGCAAATCGGAAAAGTTGTTTTAGTTTTAGCTTAAATGCACAATTCATATGCGTATGCTTATAAATTATTATCAATTGGCAGCAAGCATTTTATAATAAATATACAAATATAAAAAAATTCAAAAATAATAATTTTTCAAAAAAAAAAAAAAAAAAGAAAAGTTTTTTGCGGGATTCGAACCCACGCACCCAAGTATAGCTTGCATAGCGCTTACCATCAGCGCCACTGACCTAATATGAGCTGCGTTAACTAAAACCAAATAAGGCATTGCTAGAGCGTCTCTGACAAAACTAAAGTAAAGATCGAAAAATTCCCAATTCAGTCACAATCCCTAGAATATTCTGGCATGCAAACTTTTGTATGCATACATAGAAATTTGTGTGTATACTCGTATAGTATGAAAAACGTTTGTTGCTTGCCATGTACGTTTTCTAATTCCCGAAATATTTCGTTAATTAAATGTTTATTAAATAAATAAGATGCACCTATGGGAACAAAGTATATCGCAGTTAGTTGCGCCTAACTGCAACGTTCTTACTTGTTTATTTTCATATCATAATGTTCCGAATAATGCAATTGATCATTTAATAAGTTTGGTAAACCCAATGGAAAAAATAATCATAAAGAACATGAAGCAATAAAAAATTACAAGCTTTTTTGAATCTTAATTTTTCGTTATGATTTTATTTATGTTTAATTTTGTTCTTAAATACATCCATAATATTGAATTAAATGTGTGTTTTATTTATTTATAATAAGTTAAAATTGTTCAAACGACGTGAAATATAAAAACCGCTTCAATTCTTATTTTGATTTTTTAAACCCCGTTACATGGAAACGCTGTAAATCGAAAACCTCTGTAATTCGTAAAAAATTCGGTTCCCTTGCCATTACGAATTATCGAGACTCGACTGTATACTCTTTATGGGGTCGGCCACGCCTCCTTCTGCCTATTATATAGTTTTAACAAAACCATTATACCCTGATTTCCCATTTTTAATGGGTTCAGGGTATACAAAGGAAATACTTGATAACGTGCGCGTTATCTGACGCCATGTAATAAATTGATAAAATATCTGTATCTTGTGTGCATGGAATTGTTGTAATTTTGTGGTATGTATATAAGCACTAGTATTTTAATTAAATAAACAATCAATTCAATTTTTGAGTTCAAGGAGTTTATTTCAGATTTTGCATTCATCAAATGTGGAGTTGTTTCTATCTCTATTACACACATATTATATATTAATAAGTCCCAAATGAAACACATGTATACAGGAGACTATGGATCAGACTTATATTGATGATCGATAACTAAAATTCTTTTAATTTTATTTTTCAGGATTATCCATTAAACGCTGATGCGGCGGTTCTAATGGCACTAATAGAGATATTTAGTAAATTACACACCACAATTAGCACAATGCCAAAGTATCGCTTAGGTTTTTTGCTATCTGACTCTGGATTCTTACTTAACTTCCAAGGATCAAAAAAATGGCTTGAAATGGATGATAACATAGCATTACAGGTAATCATATTGTATAATCGCTCTTAGTCTCATATTTTTATACTCAATCACGGAGGAAAATTAATATATTGGTTTTGTGCAATGTCCGTCTTGCTGTCCATCCGTTTTCGACTCTATTAAACCTAGAGACATATACTACCGAATTATAAAGTGTAATAATTTTCTTATTAATAATTTTTATAAATATAATTTATAATTTCTAAATAATAATTTTCTATCTTCAATAGCTAGAACGCTGAAATTTTTTTCAAAAGCAGAATGAACATTTATTAGCAATTTTTAGACTCTGCTCCCTAAAAGGGAAAAAAGTCTATTGGGTTTGTGCAATGTCCATCTTGCTGTCCGTTCGTCCGTCTGTCCATATGAACGCAATATTTTTCAGCGCTATTATAGCTAGAGACTTGAAATTTTGAACATATACTCATATATACTGCCCAATTATAAAGTGTAAAAATTTTCCCGATCCGGCTACTAGGGGCGTAGCAAATTGGAAAACTCTTGCGTCTATAGGCTAGTATGATTACTGATCATACTAGATGATAAGGTAGAGAGTTGCAATTTGGAATGTATACTAGCGGTGATATATGTCTACGCCCAATGGGGCTTGGTAAGTCGGGAAAAACGTATCTTCTACACCGTTAAAGCTAGAACGCTTAAATTTGGCATGTGCGTTAATGTTATGATTCTAATAAGATCGATCAAAAAGTTATATATCTACACTCATTGGGGGCGTGGCAAATCGGACCTGAATATATAGTGATTTTTCAAATTGTGCTATATTTTGAACACTATTGACACTTTTAATTTTGGATGTTTCGGGTTGACAACCCAAGACTAATAAGCTATGGTGGATATATCTACGCCCACAGGGAGCGTGGCAAACCGCAAAAGTTTATATCTCCTACAGTTTTAGAGCTAGAAGCTTTAAAATAATGGTTCACTTACTAATGTCCTCCTCTATCGATGACCCAAAAATAATTTTTCAGCCTCTTTGGGGGCGTGGCATATCGAAAAATACTCTGTAATTTTCGCATTTTTAGAATGTAAGCAACCAAATTTTGCAGGCATGTTAGCCTCGGCCCTTTCTAAAAACTGGCCAAAAATTATGTCTGCCTCTTGCTTACACTCAACGTGTGCTCGACATCAAATCAACGGATTATCTATTTCCCTCTTCTACAAAACCAATGGTGCTTTTGCTAAAAATAGCTCGCCTTATCAGTTTTCTGCATAGCAACGACAAAATAAACAATCATAAAACGACGAAATTTGTTACCCGGCGGTGCTACTGCACCTGCCAACTGCAAGATGCCTCGTGCCTCACTGAACTACAGTTCTGGAAACAATTATACCAACTACTTTCGTCCACTACAGACTATAGGGGATGTAAATATCACAAGCGCCATCGATGATGAGCCTGAGTCTGGAGTTGCTGTTAAAATACCACCAATAACTGTAATTAAACAAAAATCTAAGTTTGTCCACGATCTTCTTGCAAAAAATGTAATAAGTGAATATTTTATAAAATCAGTTTCAATCAGTCACAAAATATATTTAAAATCGGAAGATGACTTCAATAAGACACTCATGAAACTGAGTCTCTCTCGAATTCTTTTCCTACGAGACTAGAAATTCCAGGCCTTACAAGGCAGTTCTCTCTGGTCTTTTTTTTTATACCCTGAACCCATTGAAAATGGGAATTCAGGGTATAATGGTTTTGTGAAAATGTATGTAACAGGCAGAAGGAGACGTCGCAGACCCCATAAAGTATATATATTCTTGATCAGCATAAAAAAATAAGTTGATCTAGCCCTGTCCGTCTGTCCGTCCGTCTGTCCGTCTGTCCGTCTGTATGAACGTCGAGATTTCGGAAACTACAAAAGCTAGAGAGCTGAAATTTCACATGAACACTCGTATGTTAGCTACGCAATACGAGTTTATTTTGTTTTTTTCGATAACTCATCCCATTTCCAAATTATCGATAAAAAATCGAAAATTCGTTTACATTTTTTAGGTTTTTAGGGTATAACTTCTACACCGTTTCAGCCAGAGACTTCAACTTTATATTTTTAGATAGATATTATAAATACGCAGATTTTGTAGTTTTCAGATTTTTGATGCCACGCCCCCCTCGCCCACAATTTGCAAAAAACGCATTTCAAATACTAAAGACTTGCAATTTGGCAAATAGATAGATATAGATACTCTTAGTCCACTCTTAAAATTTCATAAAGATCATGCATCTAGAAATGGAGTTATAAGCGTCAAAAGTTCAGCCCAACCCACCCCCAAGCCACGGCAGCAACTGCGCAGTTAGCAGAGCGCGCGCCTCTAAGTGCGTAAAGAAGAAGAGTATCACTTTTTTTGCAGGGTTCAGGGTATCTCGTAGTCGAGCCGTCTCGACTAGAGCCTTCTTACTTGTTATACCCTGATCCCATTGAAAATGGGAATTCAGGGTATAATGGTTTTGTGAAAATGTATGTAACAGGCAGAAGGAGACGTCGCAGACCCCATAAAGTATATATATTCTTGATCAGCATCGAAAAATAAGTTGATCTAGCCCTGTCCGTCTGTCCGTCCGTCTGTCCGTCCGTCCGTCCGTCCGTATGAACGTGGAGATTTCGGAAACTACAAAAGCTAGAGAGCTGAAATTTCACATGAACACTCGTATGTTACCTACGCAATACGAGTTTATTTTGTTTTTTCGATAACTCGTCCCATTTCCAAATTATCGATAAAAAATCGAAAATTCGTTTCCATTTTTTAGGTTTTTTGTGTATAACTACTACACCGTTTCACCTAGAGACTTTAACTTTATATATTTAGATAGATATTATGGATACACAGATTTTGTAGTTTTCAGATTTTTGATGCCACGCCCCCTTCGCCTCCAATTTGAAAAAAAAAAACGCATTTCAAATATTAGAGACTTGCAATTTGGCATATAGATAGATTCATATATCCTTAATCTACTCTCAAAATTTCATGAAGATCGTCCATCTAGAAATGGAGTTATAAGCGTCCAAAGTTCAGGCCAACCCACCCCCAAGCCGCAGCAGCAACTGCGCAGTTAGCAGAGCGCGCGGCTCCAAGAGCGTAAAGCAGAAGAGTATCAGTTTTTTTGCAGGGTTCAGGGTATCTCGTAGTCGAGCCGTCTCGACTAGAGCCTTCTTACTTGTTTTGTGTACCCAGAGTTATTTTTTTTTTTTTTTTTTTGGTTGCTAGTAGAACAACTGGGCGCGAGTATGCATTTCTTCTTGGCGTAGCTCTGGTTGCCTGAACCACTTCATCGATAGCTCCCATTGTGGATTTGCCAGTTCTGAACCCGTGTTGCCTTTGGCTAAGTCCTCCAGCGGCCTCTACTACGGCGAGTAGTCTGGGTCTTAAGAGCTTTTCTAGCAGCTTTCCAGCTGTGTTTAGCTTACAAAATGGGCGATAAGCCGAAGGTGAGTTGGGATCGCCTTTGCCTTTGCTAATGAGCACCAGTCTCTGTTCTTTCCATGCTTCTGGAAATAGCTTTTCCCACTTGCTCAGTTCCACAAGGACTGTCCGGATCGGGTTTTCCTTATGCTTCTCACATTTGTCTTTTCGTACTGTTGAATCGTGCTGCGTATGTTTCTTAAAACATCTGTGTAGGTTTGTATACTTTCATCCTTATGAGGACTGCTTCTGTGCGGGAAGGTTTTTTCTTCTCTTTTCTTATTGGAGCTGCTGCCACCTTCGGCCTCTCTGCGGGTGCCGAAGTAGCTTTGTCCGCTCTTTGTTGTGAAGCCCCTTTTTAGGCGACTTTTTGCGACAGATTCTGTTGTCTATTGCAAAGTTTTTTGCCGGACTCAGACTCTAAAGGGCTAGGGGCCTGTCTCTTTTGTATGGTAGGTGTTTCCACAGTTTCCAAAATCCTTGCCTCCCTCTCTGCTGGTTCTAATTGCTTCAGCCTCCAACTTCTTCCACGAGTTCCTGCAGGGTCCTAGAATATCTAGTAGTTCGTCTAGGTCGGATACCCCGCTTTTAACATCCAGACTGATGTTTTTTTGCTTAGCGACAGCGGGTTTTATACGTCGCAGGGCCTGGCGGCGTTTTAGGATGGCATCCTCTTCCTCGGCACAAAGTTTCAGCATGTATTCATGCCTTGGTGAGATTGCCACCTCTTCAGCAGTGCTTGGAACACCTGCTTCCGCGGTAGCTGTTTTTGGAGCTTCCTCCACACTTCTTGGCGCCTGTGCTACAGGACTCCGTTGCATTTTTGAGCTTTTGCCAAAGCCCAGTATTGGGTCCGTGAAGCGGGCATCACTTTCATCTTCTGGTGTTCGACTGTTTGTCTTTTTATACTTTGTTCCCAAAGGGAAGAAAGTATATTGGGTTTGTGCAGTGTCCGTCTTGCTGTCCGTCCGTCTGTCCGTATGAACGCAATATTTTTCGGCGCTATTAGAGCTAGAGACTTGAAATTTTAAACGTATACTCATATATGTCCCCGAATTATAAAGTGTTAAAATACCATTTGGTACACGCAAGTGCGTTTGCTAATTGCGGAAATATTTGGTTTCTTAAATTCTTAATTAAATGGGAAGGGAATATGATAGCGTTAGGGCCGTGAATGACTGACTGCAGTGTTCTTACTTGCTTTTTAAATAAATTCCTTTTTTCGATTCAAAATAAGTCAATTATCTTCCACAGCGTTTATTCATGAGCACAGTCTTGTCTTTTTAAATAATATTATTAACAATTTATTCATATTTTCTTAATTTAATTTCAGAATGTTGAGTTTGTACTATGCCTTGATACAATAATCCGAAGCTTAGCTTCCAATCAACCTAATGTATTGTATATGCATGTTTCGAAACCACCTAAAGAAAAAACTGCAATAAGTAATTACTTTAAGGTTTTAAAATCAATCACTGGCCATCACTCCAGAAATCTAACAGTGGAAGGAATTCATAAAAAAATCAATCTAGCCGATTCAAGATTGTCGTGGGAGCATGAGCGCTTCTGCATGAAACGTTTACCTGCATTTACATTATCTTCAGCGAAAACCCCTGCAAGTCCACTGCGAACTACAATGTTTAAGAACAACGAATCGCTTATAGTCGAACAACTGGTTAGTTCCGTGAAGGACATCGCTGAATCGCTTGCTTGTTATATGTATAAAATAGATAAATTTTGTGACGTTTTTAAGGGTCATGCTGTAAGTTTACTAACATAAAATATTGTGTTTATAAATTTTATTGTTGCTTTTTCAATTGCAGGCAATAAGGGAAGACAATATTCGTCCATACCTCGGAATAAAAGCGATTTTGCAGAATAACGACATTAGGGACGGTTTTGAAAAGTATTTGAAAAACGTCAAAATATTTTTTGACAAACCCGATGAAAGAGAACCCGATTTTATGTTTTATAATGGTAAAAATCCAAAGCTTAATGTATATCGCGTCAAGCCTGCAATATTTGATCTATTTTTAACTTTTGCCATATCATTTTACTTGTCTGGTATATATTTTGCAATTCAATTTTTCCCCAGACTTTATTCATTAATATCTACAAGCACGAATATTTACATTCGCTGCTTCATGAAGTCATCACCTAACACCTTAAAACGAAAATAATATCCGACCCACTAAATTAAAGAAGAAAATTGTTCACATTGATTATTCTGAAATAAATCTATGTATAACTGACAGTAAAATGAAATAAATTGAAATTTGTATGTTATCCAGCCAAACGCACAATTTGTGAAGTTCATATATTCTAGGTCATCAGAAAGTCGTGTTCGTTTATCTGTAGTACGAACGTGTGAATTCACAACGTTGTAGATCTGTATATAGCACGCTTACATAATTTGTATCTTATCTATAAGTATCCGAATTTCTATAAATTTAAAGTGAATGTAGGTAGCAAAAAATATCGAAAGTTAACTATTTTTTTTTTTCGTAACCTGACAAGTATTTCAATAAATTTCAATAGGTTGCATGCAGAAAGTTTTATATCCTACAATTTTAGATCTAGAAGCATCAAAATTGGATGGTTCAGTTACTAATGACCTCTTCTATCGAAGACCCAAAAATAATTTTTCAGCCTTTTTGGGAAATTTTCGGAATGTAAGCAACCAAAATTTGCAGTTGTTAGCCCCGGCTCTTTCTAAGAACTGGCCAAAAATTTTGCCCACTGGGGCGTGGCAAATCGGAAAGGAAGTTTGTTGTGGCCAACTGCATAATTCATGCATACAAATAGCCTAGTAGTAACTGCTAAGATGGAAGAAAGCATTTTAACATAAATATAAAAATAATGAATTAAATAAATAAAATTTACAAGCTTTCGATTAATAAACAAAAAAGACAATAAACAAAAAAATGCTTTCGGCGGGATCTGAGGACCCACGCCACTCGCTCGTTTTGCGTAGCACGTACCACCAACACCACTGCCATATTTAGAATTCTGTAGCTAAGCCTAAATAAGCGGTTTCTGACAAAACTCACAATTCAATCTTAGAATATATGTACACACTTGGCTGTGTATCACGTACAAACATTTGTATGTATGTATGTATGTATACATCAGTGTTGCCATCTTTTCGCCAAAAAAACAGGACAGTTGACGCAAAAAAGAGGACAAAAAAGGGACAGTGTTTTTGAAAAGGTCAAAAAAAAAGGATAACATTTTTTTCTACACTTAAAAATGGAATTTGATTTTAATTTTCCTTTAAAAGGTGTAGCACCTCATCAAAATTGACATTTTCTTTGTTGTATGTATTATTTGCGCCAATTTGGCGTACACAATTTACATGTAGCTTATAGTTTTGGCAACATTTGCCGTTCCGATGTAGTCCAAACCTAATCCAAAGATATTATATTTAATTGTATGTAATTGTTAACTAGTAAAACCAACCTAATTGCCAAAATAGAATTTAACGTATCAATAAGCAGCTTGTTCCTTAATTTGGTTTTAACCAAATTGACTTGGCTGAACGCCCTTTCCTCAGCATTTGACCACGGCAACGACAGCAAAGTGATAACAAATGCACCCAGGTCCGGAAAATTTTTGTTTCCTGCTGAGTCTGTGTGGTTCAAAGGTTCAGTCCAGAAAGATACGATACTTTCTTTATCTATCCATTCTACAAGTTTTGTATTTAAACTGCACTTGCAGTATTTGCAAAATGCCTTACCAATATAATTGGGAACGCGGCTAATCCATTTATTTTTTAATGGGTCGTTTGACCGCGACACCCTAAATTTCAAAAAAACGTTAATGATCGATCGATAAATATATTTTCGACTACAGGACTACAGCGTTTGAAAAAGGGGTACAACGTAAAATATGTTGCAATAAAGCAATACTAAAGCGATGATATCGACTTATTTGACAAATTTTATAAACAACCTTTAACAATTAAAAAAGGATGAAAAAAGGTCAAAATATAATAAAAAAGACATTTTTTCCAGACAGGGGCTGTTTCTAAATTTTTGCGGCAGTTGTAATTTCAAAAAGGACAGATCTGCCGGAAAAGGCCAAGTTGGCAACACTGGTATACATGTGTAGAAAAAAGCTTGCCCACTGACAGCGTGGCAAATCGGAAACGCAGTTTCTAGTGTTTAAATGCACAATGCATATTCGTATGTTTATAAATAGCGTATGATCAATTCCTAAGCTGTCAACAAGCATTTTATAACAAATATACAAATATAAATATAATTAAGAAGTTTTAAATTTTCAATAAAAAAAAGTTTTCTACGTGAGTCGAACCCACGCACTTAAGTCCAGTTTGGATATCACTTACCACCAGCGCCACTGTCCTGGACTGAGTTTCGTTAGCTAAAACCAAAAAAGGCACTGATAAGAGTGCTTTCTGACAAAACTAAAGTAACGATCGAAAGATTCAAAATTCAATCACAATTCATATAACATTTGCTAATTGCCCAAATATTTCTTTTATTAATTGTTTATTAAATAAGTAAAATGCATCTACGGAAACAGAGTGTAACGCATTTGGTTGCACAAAACTGCAACGTTCTTACTTGTTTCTTCCCATTTCCCATTTTCTTCGTTTCTTAGTAGTAGCGTAGGTTCTACCACTCACCACCCAAGACATAGGCCGGACATCTAAAAAAAACTTTTGCACCCACCAGATTTGTGTTTCATGCCCAGCAATAATTCGCACACAGTCACATAAATGCTCACACATGTAGCGAGACCTTGTAAATGTGTCTGTGCATACTCATCGCGAAAAAGTATTGCTTATGCACATCATTGTTTTCATACCCTTCCAAAAAAGAATCACGAAAACACTTAAATTTTGCATAAACATGGCAAACATTTTTAATAGTTCGGCATACTCTTACTCAGAAGGGAAGATCGGATCGTCGCGAATCTCGATTCACGGACAAAGTTAAATTTTTGTGCGTTGCTGGCTTATATAACATGTTAGGTATATTTGGCTTTGCGATGCAATGCCAGCGTAAGTAAAACGAAGTGATACGGTTAAAGGTTTAATAAAGAGTGAGAATATATAGAATAGAATGTGAATTACATTCTTCGTATGGTGTTGCCAGATTACATGTATGCTTATGTTAATGCTTTCAGTTACATTTTCAACACTTCTTCTTAAGCTACATATAATCCTTTTTTTAGTTAACAAATCTTTTACTAGGATAAACCAAGTAACTTAACAAAATAGTTATGCTTAGACTTATATAAACATTTGGTATTTGATATTGTCACCACGGATCTTAATTGGCTTCCCATCTGTCGACCAGCCAATCTAATTTAAAAGTCTTCGCAAATAGACTGCTTCCTTTGCAGCTAACGTTAATGCAACTCCGCTTCTGTGCTGCTTAGAGCAACGACACTCTGCTTTGCTGAAGTCCAAGAGAATACACTGCCAGCGAGGAAGAACGCGTAGCCACTGTATGAGCATCTGTCTCTTCTGACATTTGCCCAATCTGCATCGGCGTATCCTGTTGCTGATGCAGCACATTTGCTGTATGTGATTGCCAAATCCATCGTACCTGCCAGGTATCTAAGAATATGTTTTGCAGCAGCTTCATGCTCTGCATGTGGATCGTTGTTTCTTTGAGATAGTTTGCATACTGCGTGCAAAATATCGGGTCGGCTCAGCACTGTTAAATATAAAAGGGAACCAATTGGTGACTGGAATAGGGTTTTATTTACCTTTTTACAGTCATAGTCACTACATTCAACTTGAAAGCCTGGATCAAGTGGTGTTTTTTTTTTTGCCGACATTTGCTCATGCCGTATGTATGTTTTCAGCTATCTTTGAATGTGTGATTTCTGGCGAAATTGAATCTAGTTCACCGTCCCTCTCAATTTCCATACCTAGGAAATAGCTTATGGGCCTCCATCATGCATCTGGAACTTCGATGCAAGCTTCTTCTAATCGTTGCTATGTCTTCTTTATTTGGACACGCGATGATTAAGCCGTCGACGTAGACGGCAATATAACTGAATGCTTCTTCTTCCACTTTGGTGTACAAACAGGATTCGTTTTTGCATTTGCTGAATCTAATGGAATATAAGGCCTCATCAAGTGTTTTATTCCAAACACGCCCTGCCTTTCTTCTGATTTGCTGCTCTCAGCCGTTGTCATCTGTTTATGACCTGGAAGCTCCGGTGTATCAAGGCTTATTATGATCGTCATGAAATTATTACTCGTGTGTGTTGGGCCCAGCAATCAGCCCTTTATAAGAACTAAGAGCGGCAGTTCGCCAAACCTATTAGCATCTAAGAGAATTTTGTAAAGAGATTGCGCTCTCCTTTCTTAACGTTCATTCGTTCTCCCACGCAGCGGTCAGTCTTAGCAACCGGCTCGCGTAGATCGAATGTGTGCATATTTACTGTCGCTTGTTAACAAGAAACGTTTTCTGTAACATACATATGCATACTCGCATCTAATAAACAATTAAGACTCGCTAATCAAGTTGTGTTTTTAATCCAAAGCTATACGAAAAATCTCGATAGCTCAACAGTGTGTTTTTTTGTGTCAAACTCACCCTCTACGAATTTAACGTCAGGCCTTTCGATAACACTCTTCTTCTCCTGAACGTACAGACGGTATGCCTTTGCGATGTATGAGTATCCAAAAGCCTCGTTTCCTTTTGCCTGGAATTTGCTTGTCTTAGCCTTGTCCAGAGCAAACACGCGAGATCCAAACACTCGCAAATGCTTTACAGAAGGATTCCGATCTCTCCACATTTCGAAAGGTGTGCCTCCATTTAACGCCTTTGTGGAACATCTGTTGCGCAAATACACTGCCGTTGTGAGAGCCTCTGCCCTCAAAAACTCACAAAGCTTTGCATGGATTAGTAGACATTTCGCCATTTCTACTATAGTCCGGTTGGCACGCTCTGCAACACCGTTTTGTTGAGGTGTATTGGGTATTGTCAACTGCCTTTGTATACCGCATTCAGTCAAAAAACAAGTAAGAACGTTGCAGTTAGGCGCAACTAACTGCGATATACTTTGTTCCCATAGGTGCATCTTATTTATTTAATAAACATTTAATTAATGAAATATTTCGGCAATTAGAAAACGTGCAACAAACACTTTTCCTATACATACATATGTACATACATACAGATTTACACATGTACACACACAAAAGTTTGCATGCCAGAATATTCTAAGAATTGTGACTGAATTGGGAATTTTTCGATCGTTACTTTAGTTTTGTCAGAGACGCTCTATCAATGCCTTATTTGGTTTTAGTTAACAAGTCTAGTATCAGGGCAGTGGCGCTGGTGGTAAGCGCTATGCAAGCTATACTTAGGTGCGTGGGGTCGAATCCCGCAGAAAACTTTTTTTCAAAAATTATTATTTTTTAATTTTTGTTATTATTGTATATTTATTATAAAATGCTTGCTGCCAATTGATTGCCAATTAATTTATAAACATACGCATATGAATTGTGCATTTAAGCAAAAACTAAAACTGCTTTATGCTTTCCGATTTGCCAATTTGTGTGTCAAGCAGTTTTTCTATGCATGCATATATGTATGTATGTATGTGTACACAGATGTTTGTATTTGTGTATACACATGCTTTCTGCCATCTTAGCAATTGCTACTAAGCTATTATATGCATGAATTATGCAGTTGGCCACAACAAACTTCTTTGCCGATTTGCCACGCCCCCCAGTGGGCGTAGACGCATATTTTTTGTCAGTTCTTAGAAAGGGCCGAGGCTAACATGACTGCAAAGTTTGATTGCTTACATTCAAAAAATGCGAAAATTACAGGGTATTTTTCGATATGCCACGCCCCCAAAGAGACTGAAAAATTATTTTTGGGGCATCGATAGAGGAGAACATTAGTAACTCAGAGCTTCTAGCTCTAAAACTGTAGGAGATATAAACTTTTGCGGTTTGATAGGCCCACTGTGGGCGTAGATATATCCACCATAGCTTATTAGTCTTGGGTTGTCAACCCGTGTATACATGCAAAATTTCAAGTCTCTAGTGTCAATAGTGTTCAAAATATAGCACAATTTGAGAAATCACTATATATTCAGGTCCGATTTGCCACGCCCCCAATGGGCGTAGACATATAACTTTTTGATCGATCTTCTTAGAATCATAACATTAACTCACATTCAAAATTTCAGCGTTCTAGCTTTAACGGTGTAGAAGATACGTATTTCCCGATTTGCCACGCCCCAAATGAGCGTAGATATATCCGCCATAGCTTTTTGAACTTGGGTTGTCACCCCGCGTATACATTTCAAATTGCAAGTCTCTAGCTCATCATCTAGTATGATAACTTGACTATGGGCCAGGGACCGTAACAGTTATAATTTAAAAAAAAAAAATTAAGAAATAATAATTATTTTTTGAGTTATTTAAAACAAATTATTTTTAATTATTATAATTGATTTTTATGATAAAAATAAAAAATAATTATTACAATAAATTAAAATCGATTTGTTAGATAATTTGATCCAAAGGAGCTAGATCATATATAGACATATATATATGATCTACGCATTAATACCTTTCAGGTGATATATAATATGTATGTAATTATGTACTTGTGTATGTATATTTAGTTATCTGTTTAGGCAGTTGCCCAGGCCTCCTATTCAGCGAGTAATGTGTAAACACAAATGATTCAAAGAGATAGATTGAATTAAATACTAATCACTATATATATGTACATATAGATGACACAAAGCGATGCAAATATGCAGAAATGTTGCGAAAGGTTCTAAGTGGCGTACGTGACCAAATAAGTTTTGAAGGAGGTTTAATGAAAGAGTTGCACAGGAGATAATTGTTGTGCGTGCAATCTTGAGTCACTGAGAGAGAAAGAGATCGCTATATATTCTATTACAATAGAATGTGTGTGAGCGATGTGGTATTGATGCTGAAGGCATTAATGATTAGACAGGGAAAGTGAGCGGTGCACTCAGGATTATTCGCCATACGCAATTAACCCTGACAATGTCTGCCGACTAAGAGAACTATAATAATAGCGCTCTGACATATATATTTTTCGATTTCCATGCTCAAATAGAGCCCTGTGTGTTGTCGATGCAGCTAAATTATTCCCCATGTCTTCACTTCAATTGCATGATTTCTATAGTACTGAACGCTTAAATCCAGAATGCCTTTTGAGAAAAAATGTGAGTTTTTACCGATAGCATCTTAATATTAAATCGATCTGTTAAGACGGACTTTTCGAGCTAATATTTATTTTGTGACATGCTGTTTCACATGATATTATGGGGCTCATGTGCCCCAGAATTTGTTTTGTCAGCGCTTTGAATAATGCAGAATCTTAGCAGAATCATCTTTTACCAATTGCACACGCGGTCTTTCGACCTCGCATTTTGATATGGAAACAGAAAATTTAGTTTTCTTCTTCTGAGACTCACTTTGAGTATGTCGTTAAGCTTTAGTGTTATCTATATGTACATATATATAGTGATTAGTATTTAATTCAATCTATCTCTTTGAATCATTTGTGTTTACACATTACTCGCTGAATAGGAGGCCTGGGCAACTGCCTAAACAGATAACGAAATATACATACACAAGTACATAATTACATACATATTATATATCACCTGAAAGGTATTAATGCGTAAATCATATATATATGTCTATATATGATCTAGCTCATTTGTATCAAAAGATATTTCAATTTGATTTTTATTTCAATTTTTAAAATAAAAATCACGGCATAATTTTTATTTTTGATTTTTATAATAAAAATTGAAAATAAAAGTTGTGATTTGATTTTTATATAAAAATTTATTTGTAATAATTATTTTTGATTTTTATCATAAAAATCAATTATAATAATTAAAAACAACTTTTTTATTAAAAATTGCAAATAAAAGTTTATCCTTTTTTGAATTCGCCGTAAACAAATAACTATATGCCTTTTTATCCCACTCTTCCTGGCTATTTTTTGTGCTTGATTTTTTAATAATCATAACTGTTATTTGCGGTCCCTGCTATGGGCGGAAGAGTTTTCCGATTTGCCACGCCCCTAGTGGGCGGATCGGGAATATTTTTACACTTTATAATTCGGGACCATATATGAGTATATGTTTAAAATTTCAAGTCTCTAGCTCTAATAGCGCCGAAAAATATTGCGTTCATACGGACAGACGGACAGCAAGACGGACATTGCACAAACCCAATATACTTTTTCCCCTTCGGGAACAAAGTATAACCAGTAAACTGTTTATCGACATACTCCGTGCCATTATCGCTGCGTAAAGACTTTATTTTCTTGTCTATTTGGCATTCTGCAAAGCTTTTAAACGTCTTGAACTTATTGAAGACTTCGTTTTTTGCTTTAATTATATATACAAATATCATGCGCGAGTGGTCGTCAATAAATGTCACAAAGTAACGATTGCCACCAATTGACTTGACATTCATTGGTCCACATACATCTGTGTGCACTAATTCAAGCACATCCTCTGTACTTCGATTAATTTTTCGATTAAACGGCAAAACACTTAATTTGGACTGGTTACAAGTATCACAATTCATTTGCACTTGCATATTGTCAACATTCATACCATGCAGTAGCTGTTTATCGTTCAGCTTTTTTAAATCTTTAAAATTTAGGTGTCCAAATCTATTATGCCATGGCATCAGTGTTGCCATATTTTCGCCGAAAAAACAGGACAGTTGACGCAAAAAAGAGGACAAAAAAGGGACAAAATATTTTTGAAAAGGTCAAAAAAACGGATAACATTTTTTTCTACACTTAAAAATGGAATTTGATTTTAATTTACCTTTAAAAGGTGTAGCACCTTATCAAAATTGACATTTTCTTTGTTGTATGTATTATTTGCGCCAATTTGGCGTACACAATTTACATGTAGCTTATAGTTTTGGCAACATTTGCCGTTCCGATGTAGTCCAAACCTAATCCAAAGATATTAACTAATAAACCAACCTAATCCAGAGATATTATATTTAATTGTATGTAATTGTTAACTAGTAAAACTAACCTAATTGCCAAAATAAAATTTAACGTATCAATATGCAGCTTGTTCCTTAATTTGGTTTTAACCAAATTGACTTGGCTGAACGCCCTTTCCTCAGCATTTGACCACGGCAACGACAGCAAAGTGATAACAAATGCACCCAGGTCCGAAAAATGTTTGTTTCCTGCTGAGTCTGTGTGGTTCTGAGGTTCAGTCCAGAAAGATACGATACTTTCTTTATCTATCCATTCTACAAGTTTTGTATTTAAACTGCACTTGCAGTATTTGCAAAATGCCTTACCAATATAATTGGGAACGCGGCTAATCCATTTATTTTTTAATGGGTCGTTTGACCGCGACACCCTAAATTTCAAAAAAACGTTAATGATCGATAGATAAATATATTTTCGACTACAGAACTACAGCGTTTGAAACAGGGATACATCGTTAAATATGTTGCAATAAAGCAATATTAAAGCGATGATATCGACTTATTTGACAAATTTTATAAACAACCTTTAACAATTAAAAAAGGATGAAAAAAGGTCAAAATATAATAAAAAAGACATTTTTCCAGACAGGGGCTGTTTTTAAATTTTTGCGGCAGTTGTAATTTCAAAAAGGACAGATCTGTCCGGAAAAAGGCCAAGTTGGCAACACTGCATGGCATTGTGGGCGAAACTGTGCTCATTGAATGTACTGAGCTGCTTTGTGAGTTTTGAGTAAATACATACAGATTATTTTCTTCGTTTGCTTTTAACAACACTTCTCCTTTATTGTTTTTAATAATCGACACTTTGCTTTTAAATGATGTGGTTCAGCTAAATTTGAAAACTAATTTAGCTGCTGCGCTCACTGAGAAGAAATTCATATGGAGTTCGGACACATGCAAAACATTTTTTAAATTTATTATGCAGTTTTCTTCTTATTTGCCGCTAGCATTATCGGCGATTCTTTTTCAGCGTAGTTTATAAACATGTTGCGATCGCAACACATATGAGATGTTGCGCCGCTGTCTACGCACCATACGCTATTTGTCTGCTTTCCAGCAAAACAATGCATTAAGCTGCTTGCTTGTTCGCTGCTCACTGTCTTTCTGTCGTACCTCTTTTCGTTCCTCTTCTTTAATTTGCATTCGCTTGCTCGGTGCCTAAATTTGTCGCAGTTGAAACACTTTCCGTGGAACTGTCTATGCCGTTCTTTCGATTTGTCTTGAGCGTGGGTAAACACAGCTTGCGTTTCTGCTTTAAGCTCTCTTTCTGCCTTCCCTGACTTTTGTGTGCCTTCTTCTATTAATTTTATTTTTACAGCATCAAATTTTGGCAACTCATCGCGCGTAACTATAGCTACTATAAAGCTCTCCCACGTATCTGGTAAACTGTCGGCCATCTCTAGTACACTTTCCATGGCCATATGCCACACGCCGTAATTACTTTCAGTAAGCTTTTCAATTTGATACGACATGTTCATTTTGCTTGCAATTCCTCGATAATTCGCGCAATATATTAACTATTGATCACTAAGCAAAAATAAAAACGACTCTTTGCTCTTAGACACTTTTATATTTTAAACCGAATAGCGATTACTCTGGACCCATAACCAATGTTAGGTATATTTGGCTTTGCGATGCAATGCCAGCGAAAGTAAAACGAAGTGATTTGGTTAAAGGTTTAATAAAGAGTGAGAATATGTATATATACATATGTATGTACATACATATATAGAATAGAATGTGAATTACATTCTTCGTATGGTGTTGCCAGATTACATGTATGCTTATGTTAATGCTTTCAGTAACAATTTCAACACAACACTGGGTCCAATCATTTACGAAGGCACAAATAAGCCAATACAATTTAATTTAACTAGCTTATTATTTATTAATTTAATGCCAAGTCCCTGGTATTTGTTTAGGCAAAGGCGACGAGATAGATTTACAATATTTAAAGAATAGAAAAAATGCATGTAGAACCAAGTAAGAAAAGAAGTCAACATATGTACATGTCCTACGATAAGGGGTCTGCCTGGTCCGTCAATTGGTCCAGGATAAAATGCAACTTGCGGCCTCTTCAGAATAATTCGTGTTTAGGCACCAGTGTTTCAATTCATACTGATTTATTGTCTAACAGAAAGCGCAGCTAAATGCGAGCGATACAAAAAAGCATGTCTTCAAATGCCTTAACATCGGCCGCGTTGAAAGGCCGTAGGGCTTCAATACAATATTGAATATTCATTTTTTAAGTTAACTTATTAATTAAGTGGAAGCGGGGCAAAGCGATGGATTGCCCTCTTGTAGGTGCCGGAGTTGGTCTTTATGATAACCACTCGCACCCTACCATCTCCGTCGGCTATGGCTTCGGTCACCACGCCTAGCATCCATTGTTGAGGAGGAGCGTTGTCCTCCCCCACGAGGACGACTGTTCCGACCTCCACGTTTTGCCTCTCCTTGGTCCCCTTCGACTTTTGCTGGAGGCTCAGCAGGTAGTCCCTTGACCAGTCTATTCAAAATCGAAGCTTGATGCTTGATATCAGCTGCCATCTTTTTAAGCATGTCAGCTTGACGTCGTCTACTGGCTCTGTTGACGCGAGTGGCAGCGGCGCGAGCGTTGTTCCTATTAGGAAGTGCGCTGGCGTGAGCACTTCGCCGTCGTTGGGGTTGTTGCTGGGAGCGACCATTGGCCGCGAATTGAGCACGGCCTCGACCTCGACCAGCACGGTGGCCAACTCGCCCTGCCGTAAGACTGCGCTGCCCATTGCCTTGAGTAGCAGTCCCTTGGCAGACTTCACTGCCGCTTCCCAGAGACCGCCGAAATGCGGCGCTCGAGGAGGAATGAAAACAAATTCCATTCCCCGATCCGCAGCAAACGTTTCCATGTCCGCTGCGTTGGCATGGAACGTGCCCGTGAGGTCCAGAGTGCGTGCAGCACCCACGAAGTTGGTGGCATTGTCGCAGTACAGCTTCCGTACAAGGCCACGTCGACCAATGAATCAAAAATGAATTGGTTGTTAAATCGGTTACTAATTCGAGATGCACAGCCTTCGAGGTAAAACAAACAAATACGGCAATATTCATTTTGACTGGCGCTGATCTCAAATGCTCTATTTCCATGTAATCGGTCAGCAGGAAGATTACCCATTATTTGGGATAGAAGTTTCGGCTTATAGCGAAAGCAATGTACGCACTTTCGATCTACTGCACTGCAAGCTTCTCGAGCATTGACCAGCCAGATCTGCTGACGAAGCAGACCCATTAATACTAGTGGATTGGCGTGGCAATGAGAGCGATGCAAGTGCTCCAAATAAAGCGTTATGAATCTACTTTTTTTGGAAGTAATAGGGGGAACTTGGCATTATGTGCTAGTGGGGCCTTCAATAAACGACCTCCTACTCGTAGCACCCTCAACATATGCCTGCCATGCTGATGTGGATGCAAAAACGGTGTCAGTTTTTGCAATGCCAGTTGCAAAACGATTGATTTCTTTAGCTTTTTTATTTCATCGACGAATTCAATGTGTTGAATTACGGATATGACTGCAAGAAAAGCAAAACTTAGCTCAGAAGCTGTAGGTATCAGTGAAGTATGACTTTCTCGTTTTCCATTGATAAAACGGAACATATATGCAACTATGCGAATTAACTTAGAATATGAAGAAGTTGCTTCGATAAGCTGTACGATGGAATTTGGTACCTCATCGACCGCGATCAGAGTAATTGCAGTTCTACGCTTCTCTAACAGCTCTAATTCTTTCGATAACGAGAGTTGTGAATTGAGTGGCCACAATGTATCAGAAAGATTTAAAAATCCTGGTCCGCAAAACCACAAAGAAGTTTTAAGCTCCTCAACGGAACATCCCCGAGACACAATGGCTGCTGGGTTGTCCTTCGTCGGTACATGACGCCAAGATACATTAGTAGTCAATTCTTGGATGGTTGCCACGCGATTAGCAACGAACGTATTCAAGCTAGATGAATGCATTCGCAGCCAATGAAGCACAACCTCCGAGTCTGACCAAAATGTGACTTGATTAATAGGACAATCAAGTAGCTTCTTTACCGCATCCCACAATGTAGCTAACAATTCTGCAGCACACAACTCCAGCCGCGGAACAGATTGTGAGAGGAAATCCAAATACTTGAAAAATTATTATCAAGTCTCGATGCAACAAACATAATTCCTAAATGCTATCTGCTCCTGTTAACAAGTCATCAACATAAAAATCTTGGGCTAACGATCTTGCAGCTGCTGGATGCATAGAAGCATGCAAGTCCCTTAGATGTTTTAAACATCGAATTGCTAAGAATGGAGCAGTCGCTGTCCCATACGTTACTGTATTCAAACGAAAGATTTGTAACGGATCAGTGGGCGATTCCCTCCACACAACAAGGTGAAAGTTGCGATGGGACTCGTCAAGTTCAATTTGACGGTACATTTTAGCGATATCTGCTGTAGCAACCCAAGGACGAAGTCGAAATCTTAGCAAAGTCCCCCATAACTGAGGCTGAATGGTCGGACCCACCATGAGTAGATCATTCAGCGACAATTGAGATGAAGACTTGCTAGACGCATAAAACACTACTCGTAGTTTAGTGGATGCGCTGTGCGGTCTTAGCACGCATTGATAAGGGATGAAATAATGCGGCTCTCTCGGAATTTGATTATCGGTTGGGCTCATATGACCCAAAGCCCAGTACTCTTTCATGAAGTCGATATACATTGGCCGAATGTCATCTTGTTTGCTCATTCTCCTTTCCAAAGCCAGAAAACGTCGCCTGGCTGTGTCATTAGACATACCAAGACTGTGTGGGCTTGATTTGAATGGCAATGACACTCTGAACCGACCTGAGGTGGTTTGGCAAATAGTCTCTACAAAAGACTTCTCGCACAGTTGTTGTTCTGGGGTATGCAAATTCGAAGCAGCTGTATTTGGTTTTTCTTCCAACCCCCAGAATTTACGAACTATCGAATCTATATCTATGTCGTCCTTTACGACACTAACGAAAGTCGACGAATTATTTGCTGCATTAGCTGCTCGGCAGCGACCAGACACAATCCAACCAAAGGCAGTCAATTGCAACGTTGGACTGTTATCAGGTCCCTTTATTTTGCCCTCTCTTAATATATCAAAGAATATATCAGCACCGAGCAGCAAGTCTATCCGTTGTGGCTTGTGGAACTGAGGATCAGCCAATTGTACATTATCAGGTACCTTGATCTCTTCAGTATGCTTCTCTGGTTGATACGACGATATAGAACGTAACACACCAAAGTCTGTTCTAATTTCTGTATCGTCCGTTCGAGATGCTATGGCGGTTTGAATGCTGTGACGAACAGAAGACTGACAGTTAGCAATGCCCAACAACTGAATCCCAAATTTTTGCCTTCTCAACTTTAGCTGTTTGGCAAGTTCTTCAGTCATGAAGTTAATTTGCGGCCGGAATCTAACAAGGCCCTAGCTAAGTGGTAAGATCCAGATTGATCTTTTATCTTAACAACTGCGGTTGCTAAGAGAACTTGATCTGAGGCTAACCATGCGTGATTTACAGATGAAGTCTGTGAAGGATTGATTCGAGGGACTGCCGATACAACTGCTGAGCTACCTTGAGTCGCCTCAGAGCTATATCTATGCAGTTTGGTATGGTGCGGCTTAGAGCACACTCGACAGTGGGCTGATTTACAAGCAAACAATTTATGCATAGCGGATAGCTCTTTGCAATGCAAACCGTTTTTGACATGGAATTGCTGCGAACGACGAACACGAATGGTCGAAGTGATCATTCTTTTTACAATACACGCATTTAGGGTCTTGAGGTCTGACTTGGCAGAGCGACAGCTAGCGAAGATTTCCCAACTCTTTTCCCATTGTCCTGAACTGCCTTACGACTTGAACCAGATGATTCTTCAGCACTTAAGTGTTGATATCGTCTGTTTAAGGCAGCTTTACAATCTTGCCACAGTGGAAGTTTGTTGTAGTCAAGATTCTCTTCCCACCTAGAACGTGTGCCAGCGTCTGCTTTCATCATTACCAAATGGATGAGCATGGCATTCGAAATCAGTTTATCAGATCCTAACGACAGCAATGATTCGTATATAGCACGTACTGAATCCACTAGCATGCGCAAAGATGATGCTGAGGGTTCAGACATGCGTGGGGGGTCAAACAACTTAGCGATGCTGTTAAAAAATATGAGACACTGATTGTCGTATACATTTTTTAAGGCAGCTAACGCTTTTGGATAGTGAGCATCTGTCACCTGATAAGCCTTGACAGTGCCTAACGCTTCTTTTTCTAAACAGGACAACAAATGATTGAACTTTTCTATATTCGATAACCCTGACTCGTTATCTACTAAACTTTCAAACAGACCAATGAAATTTTTATATTCCGAATATTCGCCACTAAACTTTGGCAATTTCTAGAGTGTGACATGGAGCCAATCTTTGTAGAGTTGGCGGGACTCTCAATTTTAGGTTGACTATCACTACCTCGCTTCATTAGAAGTGCCTTAGTTGACACACATAAGTCCTCTAACGTGGACCGAGACACTAAGTCATCATTAATGTCGTCCAACTCTTGTTGTGTTTTAAAGGCCTTTTCTATATAGCGGTTCAGTATCTCAAGTCTACATGCAATTTCGAATGGCTCTACTGGTGTAGTGAAATCTCTCAATGATTTGCTTATGCGGGTTATGTCATTTGTGACGTTCTTATAGACGGTCAAGAGAGCATCGACACGCTCTGATGATGACTCGTCCATAGACCGATTCTTTCCTCGCTTGCCAGTCATGATGCTATAAGTGAAGCTCAGTTGAAACGAAATTCAATAAAAACAAAAGAAAACCTCACTTATGTATGACTACAAGCGAAGAACAACTCAAAGAAGTTAAAAAATGCGAGCGATCGTAATAAATATCAATATATTACGCTGGCAGTGTTTAACTATACTTGAGTGACTGTAACAGACAGTTGTTAGCGATACAGCGAAGACAACAACCAGAGTGGCTGAGTGACTATTACTTTGAGTGATCTCTACTGACTGTGTAGAGCGATTGGGTGCAATGCATGCACACTTGCTACTGCGCAAAGTGAGAGCGTGAGTATCAACGAGCGAAATTGCTAAGCGAACAACTAAGCGATTGAGTGCAATGCATTCCCAATCACACATGCACAAGCGAGACCGTGAGTATCAACGAACGAAATTGCTAAGCGAGCGATTAAGCGATTGAGTGCAGTGCATTCCCACTTACACATGCACAAGCGAGAGCGCGCCGATATGTGCAAGTGTAAACGTAACAATAGTGCAAGCTAGAATGCAAGATATTAGTGCAAACGATCGCATACGATGAGAGCGAGAGTGCAAGTTTCGAGCGACAATTAATGCATGCAAGTGACGAGCGCAAGTGATGAGCGCAAGTTGGCGCAAATGATGAGCGCCAAGCTAGAACACTACTGTATGTGCAAGCGAGTGTGCAAACGATATTGCAAGCGAGCATACAAATGATGAGTGTAAAGCGAGCGCAAGTGATGAGCGCAAACGATGAGTGCAAGCGAGGAGCGCAAGCGAGGAGCGCAAGTGATGAGCGCAAGTGATGAGCGCAAAGTGATGAGCGCAAGTGATGAGCGCAAAGCGAGAGCGAAACTATAAGTGCAAGCGAGAGCGCAAAACGAGAGCGCAAAGCGAAATGCAAGACGAAAAATGAGCAAGAATTGCAACACGCTAAAGGCGCCAAAGACAATTTGGATTATGCGAATTACCAGAGATTGAACAGGGCAAAGGTCAATTATAATTTGCACCTTATTTTATTTATTTTTATACCCTGAACCCATTGAAAATGGGAATTCAGGGTATAATGGTTTTGTGAAATGTATGTAACAGGCAGAAGGAGACGTCGCAGACCCTGTAAAGTATATATATTCTTGATCAGCATAAAAAAATAAGTTGATTGAGCCCTGTCCGTCTGTCCGTCCGTCCGTCCGTCCGTCCGTATGAACGTCGAGATTTCGGAAACTACAAAAGCTAGAGAGCTGAAATTTCACATGAATACTCGTATGTTACCTACGCAATACGAGTTTATTTTGGTTTTTCGATAACTCGCCCCATTTCCAAATTATCGATAAAAAATCGAAAATTCGTTCTCATTTTTTAGGTTTTTTGAGTATAACTACTACACCGTTTTAGCTATAGACTTCAACTTTATATATTTAGATAGATATTGTGGATACGCAGATTTTGTAGTTTTTAGATTTTGGATGCCACGCCCCCTTCGCCCACAATTTGCAAAAAACGCATTTCAAATACTAGAGACTTGCAATTTGGCACATAGATAGATTTTTTTATCCTTAATCTACTCTAAAAATTTCATGAAGATCGTCCATCTAGAAATGGAGATATAAGCGTCCAAAGTTCAGCCCAACCCACCCCCAAGCCGCAGCAGCAACTGCGCAGTTAGCAGAGCGCGCGCTTATAAGAGCGTAAAGAAGAAGAGTATCACTTTTTTTGCAGGGTTCAGGGTATCTCGTAATCGAGCCGTCTCGACTAGAGCCTTCTTACTTGTTTTATTTTAAATAAAGTCAATATTATTCACATAGGCATAGATAGGTTTTTACATACAATAATATTCTGTATGTCTCAAGTAATGCATTTATTTATTTGATCTTGCATTATTTGGTGATCTACATTCACTATGTTTATCTGGTACTTCCCTGATTATTGATAAAATCCATAAAACAGCCTTCCAATCCTGAAGAGTCCACCCGGGGGCGCTAAAAATGTCCTACGATAAGGGGTCTGACTGATCCGTCAATTTGTCCAGGATAAAATGCTACTTGCGTCCTCGTCAGAATAATTCGTGTTTAGGCACCAGTGTTTCAATTCATACTGATTTATTGTCTAACAGCAAGCGCAGCTAGCACATTAGAGAGCGCATCTAAATGCGAGCAGAGGGACAGCGAAACTCCTATGCTCGCTCTTACAGCAATCTCAATTGCTCTGCACACTGGTTACAATCTTATTTGTTACAATTCAATATTATATGTATACAGTTTTAAAATACAAAAAAGCATGTCTTCAAATGCCTTAACAGTACATATGTGTGTTACTTACGTGCCTGAGTGCAAGAATGAGCGAATGAGAATGGCATAAGATAACTAAATCTAAGAACAATTATTAGCTGCTGAAACAGAGTAAATAAACTTGAACATTATCGATTGATGAGCGAGCGTACACACAAGATTAATAGGCCTGAAGACTAACATCGCAGAAGTCCTGTAGTTCAACTCTGGCTTTAAGCTGCAGTACATAACGGCGAAATGTTGCATCCTTACAAAACTCGCTCCAAGTCGATTCAATTGGTTGTAGGAGGCTCTTATCCCTATTATCCCTGATTGAGCAATTTTAGACAAAACCGACATGCACAGTTACATTAAGTCGGCATAGTTGTTTGCAAAATGCAACGGTAATTTTACGACAAAAAGTTTCAAGTTTCAATACGAAATATACGAGGTCACGAAAACAAAACTCAACGATCTGGTGTACAGGTGTGCAGTTTGGAGGAAGTCCTTTTATATGGCAGGAGTACCTCAGGCAGGTATAAAAGTTGTAAAGAGTGAATTGTAAAACGAAACCATAATTACTAAGAGAATATATACCAAACTAAAACAAACACAAAGTGTACTTATCCAAATATCGCAGTTGCTTCAACAAATAAATTTGTTGGCACGAACTCGCTGTCGGCCGAGACTGGCCCGGGTATAACCTAAGGTTCGTTACAACTGGCGCCCAACGTGGGGCCCTGCAAGAAGAGAGTAATTCATATTTTTGAAAAATGGTACGAGCTTGGGTATATAATCTCAGTTCAGCGAGTGGGTCGAGACGAATGAGGGAAGGATCCCATAGTCCGAGCTGGCACGCTTGCGTAGACGCCGCCCGTCGCAGAGTGAGAATGCACCAACTGTTATCGTTGGAAACCAGCAGTACAAGGAAGAGCCGAATGCGCGGCTATCTCTGCCATCCACCAGGGTTGCCACGCGGCTGCAGCAGACGGATCCAAGATCATGAAGAGCCACATCCAAAACGCAGCCTGAACTAAGGACACGAGGGCCAAGCGGCAATGAGCAGAAGTATCCAAAGGTGGACAAACAAGTACGTGAGTGGAACTTCCGTTTTGATAGCACCTCTAAGCCTTTGGAGTTCCTAGAGCAGGTGGAGTGGTCGGACTGGATCTGGATCTGACCCCAAGATCGATGCCAGAGCTGCTAAAGGGTATGGCTTTAGAGTGGTACGTGGCCAACAATAGGCACTGGAAGACGTGGGGAACCTTCCACGAGAGGTTGCGTCGGGTGCAGCGGCCAGCACGGATGCGTTTGATGGCCATGGAGGATGAGGACGGCCACAAAGACGAGTTTCTGCGGAGAAAAGCCCAGGATGGGGGTCTCCGTCCTGCACCAAGGACTGAGGCCTCAGGACAAAGGACACACATCCCGAATCCTGCCAGAGCGCGCCGGATGTGTGGGCAGGAGGGACGCCGGACTGTTGTGTGCCGCAACAAGACATATGAGTTTTGCTGGCAGTGTGGGCATAAAGGCGTGTGCACACCTACCTATTCCCAGTCGGGAAACGACCAGCGGCACCAGCGTCAAGGAGCCTCCAGGCGTTACTGGCATTCGCACAGACCCAAAGAAGGTAGCCCAGCTGTATCTTGTTGGAGACCCCCCTTGCGTTCCAACACATAATGTTTGTTGTATTAGACATTATTGGCGCGCGCGACGAGAAGGTCCAGTATTATACCCTGAGCCCATTGAAAATGGGAAATCAGGCTATAATGGTTTTGTTAAAAGTATGTAACAGGCAGAAGGAGACGTGGAAAGTTGATATAGCTATGTCCGTCTGTCCGTCCGTCCGTCCGTCCGTTTGTATGAACGCGTCGATTTCCGAAGATATAAGAGCTAGAGAGTTCATTCTTTTTGTATTAGGTTCGTATATAGCACGCGCAGTACGAGTTTGTTTCCATTTGTTTGTTTTCATTTGATAACTCGTATATTTCCAAAGTTATCGATAAAAACTTTTTCGGGAACCAGTTATAAAATTATATCTAATTCATCTTTAGAGTTAGAGTCTCCAAGTCTTCTGCATATATACAGATACTAATTTATTACAATTTCGGTTTTTGTTAGATTTTGGATTCCAGTCCCCGATTCCCCCCACACCCCAAATGTGTAAAAAATTCATTTCAAATACTAGAGACATACAGTTTGGTTTAGCATATCGATATGAATATCAAATTCATAATCTGAAGAAATGAATACGATTGTCCATCTAGAAACAGAATTATTAATCAATAACGTTTTTGCAGCAAAACCCAAATGGCGCTGTAACAAAGGCAGTGAGACAGCAAGCCGCATGCAATGCTTACAGACGTACAAGCATAGATCAGCGTGTGTGTGTGTGTGCTCAGGTTTTTGCATGTATAGTTTCGTGGAGAATCGAAACGAAACATTTTTGGAATATTATTCGTTCGAAGAATGGCTCAGGGGGATTCGTAGTCGAGCAGTCTCGACTACAGCTTTCTTACTTGTTTTGGATTGCATGCGCAACATTTCTTCCTGCATTTTTACTAGTCTAACTACTGTCTCGTTTAGAGTATTGAGAGATGCAATAAGTGCCGGGAACTCGGTGGGTGATGCAGGTCTGTAGGTGGAGCGAGTTTGTTGTCTGGGAGGGTGACCGGCATCCATGAAGTATCCTACTGAGGGCCATTCCTTTCCGCCGTGATGATTACCTCTGCGCCCCAGTTTGCGCAGGTGGTGTGAGCAGAGCCTGGGGGCAGACATTCGGAGGTTTTGTGGTGTTCGTCGCAATTAACGCACACAAAAGTCTGCTGCAGTATCTTGCAGTGTGCCCGAAACTTTGGCATCTTGGGCACTCAGTCCACTGCTGCTTCTTGCGAGCTTCTTCAATAGAGATCCGTTGGCCATTGAGTTGACTTAAGGTCTTAAGTCTTGTTGCAGCTTGGCGTAATACTTATAAAAAACAAGTCTATGGGATTTTCCGGTCTCTGTATTGTCTGGGCAGTGGATATTAGTGACGTTGAAACCAAGACTATCAAGCTTATTTTTAATTGCAGAGTGTAAGGTGGAATGATGCAGACCTTTTATTGCGAATTTATATGGCCTGTCTTGTTTAAGTTGATAGGTGCAGAACACAAGTTTGACCGTCTCAGAGAGGTTTTGAATGAAGGTCTCAATGTCTTCGGCGTAGAGACGAGTGAGACCTCAGGCAGAGGTGCGTAATTGTACCTTGTTGATCCGTAAAGATGTTGTTCTTCAGTAAATCCTGCAACATCGGGAGATATGTCAGCCTTGGGATGATGATTGGTGGTATATTTGACTTTGGAGTCAGAACACTGCTCAAGAACACTTTGCAAGGTAAGAGTGTTGATCGGTTCAGTCGACATCGCATCTTCATCTTCGTCATCAGAGTCGCTGGTCAGAATCTCAAATCTATTGCATTGTCCGAGTTGGGCTTCCGAGAGCTGGATTGGGAACTTCTACTTGCTGGACTGTCATGAGGAGAGGACACAGTGCTTTGGCGATTGCGACGCTGCGGCTTGCGTTGGGGGTTCACAAGTGTGAAACTGTCTAACACAAAGCTGGAAGTTTTTCTCTCTGTGCTCATCGACTGACCGCTAAATCTGTTGCTGTTGTTGGTGCTAATAGCATCATTCGATTGCTCACCATTTTTTTCAAGTGCTGCAATCTCATGCATGATGTGTGATCTGAGTTCAGCCGCTGTGGCACCACTAAGATTCTTAATTGCATTAGTTTTCTCTATATCACAAATTATCTAATTGTATGTACACTGTTATTTACACTGAAGGCGCTTGCTGGGCAAGCGTGCAAAATTGTTTCTCGGGATTGTAATTTGTTATTGTTTTGTACACAGTCTGGTCTGACACCGCACGCGTCAATGTCTAAAAATAGATATCTGCGGATAAACGCAACGGCTTATTTCGCTTGAGAGATCAATAAACAACGACAAAATCAAAACAAAGTGCTCCGCTTTTAGTAGATTTGCATGCACAATACAACCGTTCACTACGAGTGTTTGTCGCGAACTACACAAAGTGTACTTATTCAAATATCGCAGGGGCTTCAAGAAACTCAAGTCGGCCAAAACTTGCCCGGCTTGAGTATGAGTTGAGAAGCTGGTATCTCCAATGCCGGAAACTACAGTCAGCGATTTACCTTTTCGAAGCTGAAGCTGATTTGCGAAGCGACTAGTGATGAAATGAAGTTATCCGGATGGTCTCTGAGTTTAGCGATCTCTCGTTATCGCAGTACATAGTCTTTGTCTTTGGAAAAACATTAAGATCGGATTGGTTGGACGACAGCGAATTTGTCGATGCAGGTTAAAAAGTATTTCCCGTCTGTGGAGTAAATGTCTACATGTAGCATTTTTCCAGCATATGAAGGTATGGGGGTTTTCCCTCATTCTTGCCTGATCGGATGTCGGTCATGTTTGTTCATAGCGCATATTCGACAATTTGCTGCTATTTCTGTTGTTAAACGGCCCATTTTTGAGAAAAAGTAGTTCTTAAGTATTTACTGGGCATTCTCCTCAGCTGCGCGATGAGCGCGATTGTGCTCCGCTACAGTTATTTCCTTTTGTTCTGTAACGTTTGATATGTCTATCATGAGGCTTTTACAGTGTCGAAAAGTATTTGAGGGAAATTCCTTCACTAGATTATGTTGAATGAAGGCTAGAATGGGGGGCTCACAATGAATTGCATTGGTCACTTCGGAGGTTACCACCTCTGGTAGAGTTTGTGTAAGTGTGTTGCGATAGGAAAACTGTATGACATGTCGGGTATTCGTTAAAAAAATATATATATACAGTGGGTAACATTAATATTCGTTTTTTTGTTTTTTCAACTTCAAACGCAAATAAAACATAAACTATTCATTAAAATAAAAAAGTGTAAATGGTAAGTTTTATATATATTGTATATACATATGTCTTTTGTTGTTACGGAAGCAGTTCACCGGTTTATCTGTTGTCTCAATTGTGTAAGTCAGAGACTCTTCGCTGTGGATTGTAGCGGCATCGGATTCCTCTGAATCTTCCAGAGCGTTGATATTCTGGCGAGACAAAGCGTCTGCCACAAGGTTTTCTTTGCCTCTTTAAAAATAGGCAATAGTCGATAACCTGCGCGTTATCTGAAGCCAAGCAATAAACATATCATCCCTTAGCTGCAGCGACAAACGCAGCGAGTAATAAAAATGTAGCGTGAGACGTGAGAACGGCTTAGCGATCGAAAAGGGACACTTGACAAACATCTGTGCACTTGTGTGCATGGAATTAATTGTAGCCTTCAAGTGCCTGGAAGTATTTTTATTAATAATTATAATAAGCACTAGGATTTTAAGAAATAAACATTTCAATTTTTGAATTCGGTAAATGTGGAGTGTTTTCATTTCGTCTCTCTTACATCTGGCTTATATATGATGTTTGCATTATGCTCATCAATAAAAGCCTTACAGCGCTTTATCTTGGCATTCGGATTTTTATTCGAAACCGCGAATGCTAGCGGCTGGTGATCTGTGTAGATGTTAAGGTTTTTAACACCGTACAAGTAATTCCTGAGGTTTTTCAGTGCCCACACAATGGTTAAGAGTTCTCTCTCATTTGTGGCAAAGTTAATCTCGTTGTCTCGCAATATGCGCGAGATCATGGTTATAGGGCGTCCGCCCTGAGATAGCACAGCACCGAGCCCTTGACCTGACGCGTCTGGATATGCTAACAGCACATCCTCGAAACTAACAACTCTTTTAATTTGTTAAAGGCGTCTAACTGTGTTTGATTTAATTCGATGTTTACCCTCCTCGACTGGTTAGCGCTTATCTTGCCATTTTCGCCTTTCAAGACTTCTGTTAGGGGTCTTGCAATGTTGGCGAATCCTGCTATGAAGTATCTGTAATAGCTTGCTAATCCTAGGGCTGCAAACAACACGATGAAAAGAAATTTGTGAAATATACCAGAATGACAATTAGCACATTTGATTATATTCTAATTAAAATTGAGCCACTTATTATTAAAAGTTGGACTAATTTTAATAAAACGCCAATTATATGTGCTGAAAGGCTAATTGTGACGTTAAGGTACAAAATAATTAAAAATATATTTAGTTGTATGCCTTTTATTGATTATTACTTCTCAATTAATTACTTGTTTATCACTGTCTTAGCTTAATATGAAAATGCAATAATATTCCTGATGTAACAAAAGTGCTCGGTTCCAGTGGGGATAAAGCATTATCGGAATATTGGTTTCATAAGGATTCAAGAAGAGTCGGTGATGGTACAGATACATAAGAATCTTGGTTCTCAATATTTTGTAGATTAAAAGAGCGCCCCACGTTGTAGACGTGATGATAGACCGATTTTTGCATATCCATTCTGAACAAAAGTTTCGTTTGTGGATCCATCTTTTTAACGTGTAGCAATAAGCTCACAAAAAAAGCTATATCTTCATCGTCGGCTGAAATCTTGTTTTTGGTTTTCTGTTCTAACAGCTCCAACTTCTTTTTTTGGATGTTCAGCATTTCATCTTCTTTGTTATTATGACGTCATTTTGGATTTTTAGGAAGATAACGTGGGGTGGACGATTGCACATCAAACGTACTCATGTCGCTTTCTTCCTCATATTGCGGCGCATCACTATTAACATCTTCGCTTTTTTTTTCGCTTAAATTTCCGGAAGACTGGCGGCACTTTATTTGGTTCTTTATAAACATCATGGATTCGAAATGACTCCATTGAGAACACTTCTCGTTGACTGAATGAGGTCCAGCGTCGCCAGAACGGTCCGGTGGACATTTCCTTAACTCAGCTCGAAACGTGTCCCTCAATTGTTTCCATTTTTTTTTTTTTTTTTTTTTCAAAACCATAGCTAAAAAATACATATGAGAATTTTATTAGTTGCATAACATTGTTTTAAATGGTTTTGTTATTTTAGATATCTTGCTACTGGAACTTCATTCAGATAAAATTTTTTTTAACTATGGAATGGGTGCTTCAACGGTTCGTTCCATTGTTCTAGAGACATGTGAAGCTTTGTGGACAGTTTTGCAGCCTAAACATATGGCTGTGCCCACAGAAGAAAATTTAAAGAAAGTTGCGGACCAGTATTGGAATCTTTGGGAATTCCCAAATTGTGTTGGCTCTATTGATGGAAAGCACATACGTCTAAATGGATCAATGTTTTATAATTATAAAAAAATTTTCTCAATAATGCTGCAGGCAGTCGCTGACGCAAAATGTAAATTTGTTACTATCGAAGTTGGTGGTTACGGACGTCAGAGTGATGGTGGAACTTTTGCTTTCTCAGCGATTTACACAATGAAAAATTCTGGAGACTTAAATTTTCCGATGGATTCCTATTTGCCCAATACCACAATATCCATGCCATACGTGTTGCTTGCAAATGAAGCTTATCCGCTTTTGGACTGGGTTCTTCGACCATATGCCAAAAGAAATGTAACATTGGAAAATTCATATTTTAATAGTCATTTGTCCAGTGCGCGTAGGTGTGTGGAATGTGCATTTGGCATAATTAACTCTAAATGGAGAATATTATGGAAGCCAATTGAAACGACGCCATCTAACGCAGAAATTATTGTTAAAGCAATTTGTATATTGCATAATACAATGCTATATTTAGAAGATCTGGACACGCACATGGCAGAGGGAGAAAAATTTATAAGCAACAAACCAAAAAATATATTGGAAAGTTCAAAGAGGTCGAATAATCAGAGACACGTTCCGAAGTTATGCTTCAGCCATAGAAATGCTGATAGTACTTAAATTTTCCATTCTATTATTTTTTAACTTTGATTAAAATTAATTAAATTACTTACCATCAACATTCAATTCGTTTGAAATTTCGTTCCAATTTCGGTCAATTATTTGCCTATTGTGGTAGAGTTTGTTTTGCTGGTCCCATAAACAGGGTTTTTAAATATTGCTGCAATTAATTCCTCGTTAATTGCAGACATTTTCACAAAACATGTGCGTCCGTCAAATCACAAATTACAACTAAATTTGAACACGTGCCAAAGCATGGAAAGAAAAAAAACAAACAAAAACAACAGTAACTAGCAAGCGATTCGTCTTCAAATTCAGTACAACTGCGTTTGAAGCTGATTGCTTTCGTTTCGTCTTCATCTTCGTCTTCGTCACAGCGCGCACTATGCGTACAAGCGAGCGAATTCATACGATTTGTTCTGCACTGTTTTTCGTCTTCAGCTTCGTCTTCATCTATGATCGAAGATTGAATAAAGTTTTTGGCGGTTGAAAGTCTTTTATGGCTCGTACTTTGTCGGCCGACGTTTGGATTCCGCCTCTGCATACTGTGAATCCCAAGTATTTTCTTTTTGATGAACTTGGATTTCTCTTGAGAAACTCTCATCCCAGCATCCCTAAGGGTTTTCAAGACCCATTCAATATGTTTGACATGGTCTTCCTTAATGGGTGAGAAAATTATTACGTCATCTACATAGACGTAGCATGTTTTCCCAATTTAATCCCTGAGGACATCGTCTATTGCCCTCTGGAATATACTAGGGCGTTCTTTAGCCCAAATGGAAGTCTACAGAATTCGTATTTTCCATCGTTTACAGAGAATGCAGTCTTTTATCTGTCCCTTTCCGTTAATTCTATCTGGTGGAAGCCCGATTTGAGGTCTAGTGTTGTAAAATACTGAGCATCACCCATATTCGATAATATGTTGGAGATAGTTGGCATAGGGTATTTGTCGTCGGTTGTCTTTTGATTTAGTTTTCTAAAATCAATCACCAGACGTTTCTTTTTATGACCTGCCTCGTCGACACCTTTTTTGTCGATAACCATATTGGATTGTTGTAGGGTGACTTGGATGGTCTAATTATGCCATTCGCCAGAAGTTGTTTAAACTCTGCGTTCACAAATTCAGACACACCCATTGGGTATGAGTATAGTTTAGAATACACCGGTTCGCCGTCCATTGGGATAGTGGCAACTGTGTTAATATTGTAAGGTAAGGATTCATTAACGTCTGCGAATTAGGTCTGATCGCGGCAGGCAGGTCCGCATCATGGATTTCAAAATGATTCACTTATTGACAGTTAGTGAATTTGATCTCCTCCATACCTTGATCATATTCGTTAACCTGTTTTAACAGATCAAGGCCAATAGTGCCATCGAAATCTTTTAGTGATTCGAGCATGAAGAAAACTGATTTGACTTTGAAAAGGTGAATGAGACACTTATGTTGGGTTTTTGTGTGTCCATGGATTGACCTAACCTGGAATGGGTTGTTGAATGGGTTGGCATCGAAAGTGCCAGTTCAGGAAGGGGTTTAATATAATTTTTGGACTAATAGTGCGCCTTGCTATCGTACGATCTATGTACGGGAGCAGGAAGTTTCCCCTAAAAAATTACAGCTTTCTGCTCCTGACAAGTCGTCTTCAACTGCCTCATATTGTGAATAGGACCCGTTATCGTCAGTATTGTCTTGTTGGGGCAAATGATTTATGTTTTGTTGCGTTCTCATGGATTGGTCCCCATAATTTCGAGTGTTTTTCTAGCTTTGAGTGGGTTGCCTAAAACGCCAGGAAGAATCAACTTCCATTGGATCAGGTCCGCGGTTCTGTGCTTTTTGAGAGCGCTGCTTAGAACTGCTTGGCTTCTGTTGATTTGAATTTGTGTTTGTCTGAAAATGAGGGTTCTTCTTTTGATAAGAATCATCATTCTCTTGCTGACCACTTTGACGCCAGTTCTGGGTCTTTTGGCCATTTGACTTTTTAGGCTTTTCCTCCGAGTATTTTGCAAAGTTAGCTGTCAAAATTGTCTCTCTCGTTAATCGATTCAGCTTCTTGAGCTAAAGCTAGAGCCGAAGGAAGGTCTTTGGGTTGTGCTGCGCAGGCGTTTTGTCAGAGAATGTGAAGTCTAACCTGGCAATAATGGCCTTGAAGTTTAGTATTGAACGAGGCAAACACAGCGCCTGCTGGTCCTCCAACTTTGTTGCGAATTATTGCAACTGCTTGATAGTGCCTCGAGCTCCCATCGTAAGGTTCAAAAATTTATTGGCTGCGCAGGCTGCTTGTCTCCAAGAAACATAATTTTCTTGTTTGCCGTCAAGCTCTGGAATGTATTCTATTTTCAAAAGTAGCCGCTTGCTGCATTTTGCATTTGCACCCCGAATTACGCTACTTGCTCATCAGTCATTTTTTTTCGTCTGTGTTGCAAAAAAGAAAAAATAAGTTCGTCACCGCTGCTATCGTCCGACATGTTGCTACCCTGCATTCGCCTAATCGCTTTACTCTAGTAGTAATTTCACCAAAATTCAATTCTTATTATTGAAGAAAAAGGGCACTGACAGAATGATTTATTCGGACACTAAACATTTATTCAATAGGTTATTTTATTTAAATGTATTAAATTTTATCTAAATTTATTAATTCAAATTTTTAAATTAAAAGTACTGAATTTATTTATTAAAATTGTTGTATGTCGTAAAAAAATAATAAGCAGTTCACTAACATATGCATTCTTAAATTCGTTTAATATTCTGAATCAATTTAATTTGACACTGGTGGCCGATGTGATGGTCCAACGCTGTCTTCGTTGTTTTGATCTATTTGTTTTTCTTTTTTACTTCCTTTTTTTCTGTTTTAAGCTTCTTCTTGTTCTTCATTATTTTATTCAATATAACTCCTGGCGTTGGCCGAGGAGTCGCACAGATCACAAATGTTAAATATTATTATACCCTGAACCCATTGAAAATGGGAAATCAGGGTATAATATATATATATAATTGGCAATAACACCCCTATCGGAGCACAGCCTGATGCACAATTTGCCTCCACGCTTCTCTGTCCTGTGCGCAACTTCTCCAGTTGGTAACACCATTCAGGATTGCCTCCATCTGATCCTTCCAACGGGTTCGAGGTCTACCCCTTCTTCGTTCTCCTCTAACTACCGCATCAAAAACCGAACGAGCTGGAGTGTTTTCCTCCATACGAGCAATGTGACCCAACCAACGAAGACGCTGAATGTCAATTCGCTTGCCAATGTCAACATCGCCGTATAGCTCGTACAGCTCGTCGTTCCACCTGATACGATAGGTTTCGCCAACGCAAATTGGTCCAAAGATCTTGCGAAGAATCTTTCTCTCAAAGACACCAAGAGCAGCTGCATCTGACTGCGTCACGGTCCAGGCTTCCGCTCCATAAAGCAGCACTGGAATGATGAGTGTCTTGTAAAGGGTTACCTTTGTCTTTCGAGAGAGGGCTCTACTGTTCATTTGCCTACTGAGCCCAAAGTAACATTTGTTGGCAAGTGTAATTCTCCGCTTGATCTCCAGGCTGACATCATTTTTGTTGGTCACTGCAGTTCCCAAATAGACAAAGTCCTTGACAGACTCAAAGTTATAGTCTCCAGCAGTAAGGTAAGAGTCAAGACGCCGCGACTCTCTAGTACTGCACACCATAAACTTTGTTTTGCCCATGTTTACTGCAAGACCAACTTTAGCTGATTCCCTTTCAATAGCTCCAAAAGCCGCAGTTACATCACGCTTGGTACGACCAATGATATCAATATCATCAGCGTAACCAAGGAGCTGGACACTTTTGTATCCCAGTATTGTGCCCATCCGATGCACTCCAGCTTTCCTTATTATACTCTCCATAAGTAAATTGAAGAGCACACAAGACAGCGAGTCGCCTTGTCTGAGACCCCGCTTGGTATTGAAGGTTTCGGATTGGTCATTTCCTACCTTGACAGAGCTGATGGTGTTGCTCAATGTCATGCTACAAAGCCGTATTAGCTTTGCAGGAATACCAAGCTCAGACATGGTAGCGTACAGGCAGTCTCGCCGTGGGCTATCAAAAGCAGCTTTAAAATCGACGAACAGGTGGTATGTGTCGAATTGGTTCTCGTGTGTTTTCTCCAGGATTTGGCGCAATGTGAAGATCTGGTCAACTGTAGACTTGCCAGGACGGAAACCGCATTGATAAGGACCTATCAATGCTTCAGCATATGGTTTCAGTCTCTCACACATTACGCTCGTGAGAACCTTGTATGCGACGGGAAGAAGGCTGATGCCACGGTAGTTGGTGCGTTGTGTTGCATCACCCTTCTTCAGGATTGGGCAGATCATACTGAGGTTCCAATCATCGGGCATGCTTTCCGTTAGCCATACGCTGCTGATAAGTTGGTGCATGCACCCTACCAGCTCATCGCCTCCAGCCTTAAACAATTCAGCCGGTAAGCCATCTGCTCCCGCGGCTTTATTGTTTTTGAGACGCTGTATAGCTGTCTCGACTTCCGTATGGCTAGGGATGGCAACTTCAACACCATCATCTCTGATTGGGGTTAGTGGACCAACTTCGTCAAGCTCATTCTCACTGTTTCCAGCCAAAAGACTCTCAAAGTGATCCCGCCATAACCTCAGTACAATCTCCGCATCAGTAACCAGGTTTCCATCGTCACTCCTGCAGGCAAGCGATCCAGACTTATACCCTTGGGTCATGCGCTTGACCCTCCGGTAAAAGTCACGGGCATCGTTCTTGCTTCTGCTACTCTCCATCTTCTCACACTCAAGCCTTTCCATCTCCCGCTTCTTCCTCCTGAAAAGGCGCTTCTCGTCTCGTCTTCGCGACCTATAAATATCCACCACCGCTCGAGTAGCTCCTGCTTGCAGCGTTCTTCTGTAGGCGGCGTCTTTTGCTGCAGTCGCTTCCCGACACTCCTGGTCGTACCATGGATTCCGGTTGGGAGGGCGTTGGAACCCAAGTACTTCCACAGCAGAGGCGTTTATGGCATTGGACATGTACGCCCACATATCCGTTGTATTTATAGGCATTGGAGGGAGTTGGCCGAGTCGGCCCGAGAGTCGAGTGGAGAAGGCATCCTTATGTCGTTGTGATTGCAGCTTTTCGATGTCCAGCTTTCTTGGCATACCTTGACGTGAGACTTTCGCGACACACAGCCGTGCGCGTACCTTGGCTGCAACAAGGTAATGGTCAGAGTCGATGTTAGGACCCCGACAAGATCTCACATCAAGTATGCTAGATGCATGCCTTGCATCGATCACAACATGATCAATCTGATTTCGCGTCAGACGATCAGGCGACAGCCAGGATGCCTTGTGGATGTTGAGGTGACGAAAACCTGTACTACGTACAATCATATTGTGTGCGGCCGCAAATCCTATTAGTCTAAGTCCATTGCTCGATGTGGACTCGTGCAGACTAAACGGGCCAACGGTTGCTCCAAAGATGCCCTCCCGCCCTATTTTGGCGTTAAAATCTCCTAGAAGGATTTTAACGTCATGTGACGGGCAACGGCCATATGCTCGATCGAGCTCTGCATAGAAAGCATCCTTGGTAGCATCGTCTTTCTCTTCCGTCGGGGCATGCGCACAGATTAGGCTGATGTTGAAGAATTTGGCAGTTATTCGGATCGTCGCAATCCTCTCGCTAACTGGTGTGAAGTGCGAGGCTCGGTGCCGCAACTTGGGCCCTACGACGAAACCACAACCAAATTCACGCCTATCATTAAGACAACTGTAATAGATGTCACAGCTGCTTTTTCTTATGCGCCCCTGCCCTTTCCATCGCATTTCCTGGATGGCTGTGATGTCAGCCTTCAACTCATTGAGGGTATCCGCTAGTTGTTGAGCAGCACCGGGTCTGTACAATGTCCGTACGTTCCAGGTGCATACTCTCAAATCATTTTCCTTTTTCCGTTTGCCGTGGTCGTCAACGTTTTCCGGGTTCCTTTCCGAGGCTCCTCTTGCTTCATTCACTGATGAGTCTTTTTTCTATGGGTGGATATCAAGTCCTACGCCAAAACCTAATTTAAGGATTAGGATCCCGCCGCGCACTTTGGTTTATAACTCAACGGAGACTGAGTCATAATCCAGGAGGAACCACGTGGAGGTAGTGTGTCGACTTGAGAAGAGCAAGAACAAGGATCGCACTGGCACAATCAGGGTATAATGGTTTTGTTAAATGTATGTAACAGGCAGAAGGAGGCGTGGCAGACCCCATAAGTATATATATTCTTGATCAGGGTGACGAGAAAAGTTGAAAAGTTGAAATTTCACATGAATACTCGTATGTTAGTTACGCAGTACGAGTTTATTTTGTTTTTTCGATAACTCATCCCATTTCCAAATTATCGATAAACAATCGAAAATTCGTTTCCATTTTTTAGGTTTTTTTTTGGTATAACTTCTACACCGTTTTAGCTAGAGACTTCAAATTTATTTATTTAGATAGATATTATGGATACGCAGATTTTGTGGTTTTCAGATTTTGGATGCCATGCCCGCTCCGCCCCCAATTTGAAAAAATAAAACGCATTTCAGGTACTAGAGACTTGTAATTTGGCACATAAATACATTTAGATACTCTTAATCTACTCTGATTGGGGAAGTAGATTTGACAGTCTACAAGGTCGAACAAATCTAAGACCGCTCCCATTGAAAATGGGAATTCAGGGTATAATGGTTTTGTGAAAATGTATGTAACAGGCAGAAGGAGACGTCGCAGACCCCATAAAGTATATATATTCTTGATCAGCATAAAAAAATAATTTGATCTAGCCCTGTCCGTCTGTCCGTCCGTATGGAATTAACAGACGCATTTCAAATACTAGAGACTTGCAATTTAGCAAATAGATAGATATAGATACTCTAAATTTACTCTTAAAATTTCATGAAGATCATGCATCTAGAAATGGAGTTATAAGCGTCCAAAGTTCAGCCCAACCCGCCCCCAACCCACGGCAGCAACTGCGCAGTTAGCAGAGCGCGCGCTTATAAGTGCGTAAAGAAGAAGAGTATCACTTTTTTTGCAGGGTTCAGGGTATCTCGTAGTCGAGCCGTCTCGACTAGAGCCTTCTTACTTGTTTAATACTGTCTTGCATTTGTTTCTATTTGGCTTGAAGTTGATTTCACATTTTTCTCCAATACCCCGACATATGGGCTCAATTATATTTCGCATATTGTTAGAGGTAAGCACATGAAATGGAACGCTTTCTTTAGTTACAAGACCAATATATGACCGAATTATTGTTTTTTATTGATTTGAACTTTAATGGTTAATTAATTAATTTTTTATGTTTTTCGATGCGGCACTAACAGATTTCTTTCCTTTTTTTTAACGTTTAGAGTTTTCTTTTACTGCTCCATGTTTGCTCACGAATAAATTTTTGCACGTGCCAAAATTATTTTGCGACAACTTCTCATCAAACACATAACGGAACTTTACGAATTAGCAAAAACAATCGAAGGCCGAGTTGCAATAAGAATATCGGCACAAAGAGCCGTAGCAACAAAGTCAATTGCGCTTGCTCTGCTCTCATCTCGCTCTCGTTTTTCGGCTAACGATCTGTCGAAGCGTAGTCGTTCATTTCGTGCGCAGGTAGCAAGAGAACAAACTGCAAGTGTTGGGCCCTGCAATTGCTACAGGCAGCAAAAGTTTCGCACACAGTCACATAAATGCTCATACATGTAGCAAGACACAGTAAATGTGTGTGTGCATCAGTGTTGCCAACTTGGCCTTTTTCCGGACAGATCTGTCCTTTTTGAAATTACAATTGCCGCAAAAATTTAGAAACAGCCCCTGTCCGGAAAAAATGCCTTTTTTATATTATTTTGACCTTTTTTCATCCTTTTTTAATTGTTAAAGGTTGTTTATAAAATTTGTCTAATAAGTCGATATCATCGCTTTAATATTGCTTTATTGCAACATATTTTACGATGTATCCCTGTTTCAAACGCTGTAGTCCTGTAGTCGAAAATATATTTATCGATTGATCATTAACGTTTTTTTTTAAATTTAGGGTGTCGCAGTCAAACGACCAATTAAAAAATAAATGGATTAGCCGCGTTCCCAATTATATTGATAAGGCATTTTGCAAATACTGCAACTGCAGTTTAAATACAAAACTCAGCAGGAAACAAAAATTTTTCGGACCTGGGTGCATTTGTTATCACTTTGCTGTCGTTGCCGTGGTCAAATGCTGAGGAAAGGGCGTTCAGCCAAGTCAATTTGGTTAAAACCAAATTAAGGAACAAGCTGCATATTGATACGTTAAATTCTATTTTGGCAATTAGGTTGGTTTTACTAGTTAACAATTACATACAATTAAATATAATATCTTTTAATTAGGTTTGGACTACATCGGAACGGCAAATTTTGCCAAAACTATAAGCTACATGTAAATTATGGACGCCAAATTGGCGCAAATAATACATACAACAAAGAAAATGTCAATTTCGATGAGGTGCTACACCTTTTAAAGGAAAATTAAAATCAAATTCCATTTTTAAATGTAGAAAAAAATGTTATCCGATTTTTTGACCTTTTCTAAAATATTTTGTCCCTTTTTTGTCCTCTTTTTTGCGTCAACTGTCCTGTTTTTTCGGCGAAAAGATGGCAACACTGGTGTGCATGCTCATCGCGAAAAAGTAATGCCTATGCACATCAGCGCTTTCATACCCTTCCCAAAAATCTTTACGAAAACACTAAAATTTTGCATGAGCATGGCAAAGTCGTTTAAGAGTTCGGCATACTCTAACTAAGAATGGCAGACGGGATCGTCGCGAATTGCCACTCGCGAACAAATTTCAATTTTTGTGGGCAACTGGCTTGTGCTCGCATAGAGTGAGATAGAGAGAGAAAAAAGAGAGAGGGAGAGTAAAGTAAAATATCGCATAGAAAATGCTCATATGAAAATATGACCATCCCGATCGATCGCTGGCAGCGCAATGAATTTGTCGTTTCATATTTTGACTGCCCGAGCTCGAATTGTTTTATTGTTTTATTGTTATTATTGTCATAGGGAAATAATATTCGTTATGCACATCAACACTTTCATACCCTTTCCACAAATAATCATAAAAACGCTAACATTTTGCATGAGCATGGCAAAGCAGTTTAAGAATTCGGTATACTCTTCGCTCAGAAGGGAACCAATCGGATTGCGACTCGCGAGTCGAGAAGAAATTTCAATTTTTGTGAGCTGCTTGCTGTTTGTGCCAGCAGCATACATATATTTTTGTGGGAAGAGAGCAGAGAGTAAAAAGTATGGGCCAGAAAGAGAAAGAGAGCAAGGGAATGAGCGGCACATGCCAGGCCTTTTTGGAAAATCGACCGTCACCGTCGAGCGCTCGAAGCGGAATGATTTTGCCATCAGCAATTTTTCTCTCCCGACCATAAAAGTAAAAACCCGAGCAAATACGAAGTTAAGGGGGTTCTAAAGTCAAAAAATAAGTGTGAACATTAACTTGTACCAGTTCTCCAGTCTATGTGTTGTATGGTTAGTGCTTCTATACTGTCTTAGCTGATTTTCAGATTTTGGATGCCACGCTCCCTTCGCCACCAATTTGAAAAAAAAAAAAACGCATTTCAAATACTAGAAACTTTGAATTTGGCAAATAAAATCATTCTAGTGCTATTAATATATTCCGAAAGTTTCATGAAGATCCTTCATCTAGAAATGGAGTTATAGCCCGCAGCAACTGCGCGCTTAGCAGATCGCGTGCTTATACAGGGTTGCAGGTATATAGTAGTCGAGCAGTCTTGACTAGAGAATGTCATTCATGTGAATCTATTGTAGTCAGAATAGCAATGCCTACGTATCCAGCTATTCATATAGAAAGTAGCAATTACAAAATAAAAATAAAAATGATAATATTTGTATAGATGGATTTAAATAATAGCTTAAAGCTATTAACTTTATATTTGAAAAAAAAAAAATTTTATGAAAAGTAAATAAAAAATACTTAGGATACAGGCCAATCAATTTTAAATCCATTAAAGTACGGATGATCTAAAATGTCCTTCGCTGAAATCCGATGCACTGGATCATAAATCAACATTCTCTGAATTAGGTCTATACCGTCAGAGTCCAGATTTTTAAGCTGACTGGTCAATTGATTTGTCGACCAGCAAGGGAATGTATTTTTATAATCTGGAAGGGATGTTACCCCTGGCCATATGTCTTCCGTGGGTGTTTTGAGTATTCTGTAAATAATATTTAAAAATGTTTGTAAGTTAATATATATTTTCTTGAGTGTATACAGAGTTATGTGAGCAAGTAGTATATACTTTATGGGGTCTGCCACGCCTCCTTCTGCCTGTTACATACTTTTAACAAAACCATTATACCCTGGTTTCCCATTTTCAATGGGTTCAGGGTATAAAAATAATAAATGCGTTTTAATTCAAACAATACACTAAGACCATTTAAGTTTTAGTAAAGGGTGGAGAAATTAATGAGATCGCTCGTAATTAAAACTAAAAGTGCGAAATTCACGTTAGGTGAACATTTCGAAATTCATAAATACAACATAGGTAAATAATTATCATGTCTGAAATTTGCTTAAATATTTATCCAAAACTCAAGTTTATAAATATTTAATAGTTTGGTTAAAAAATTTACCTGAACATTCGGAATAACTGGTCAATTTCCGAATCGCCTTGAAATAGCGGTTTCCGAGTAGCCATTTCTGCAAAAATACATCCAATGGACCAAATGTCAACGGGACAAGAGTATCGTGGAGACCCTAACAATACCTCTGGAGCCCTATACCAAAGCGTAACAATTTCATGGGTATAAATGCGCACGGGTATACCGAAAGATCTGCCGAGTCCGAAGTCGGCTACTTTAATTATTCCATTTCTGTCAATTAAGAGATTTTGAGGCTTTAAGTCACGATGAAGCACCCGGCGCCGATGACAAAACAATATAGCATCCGTTATTTGATATAAATAGCTTTTCACAAGTTGACTACTAAGGTGTTTCTCCGGTGGAAGCGAATCCATATACTTTTTAAGGTCCATTGATAAAAATTCGAATATCAAGTATATACGATTTTCTTCCATTAACACGTCTTCCAGGCATACAATATTTCGATGTTTGAGTTCTTTTAGCAATGAAATTTCTCTGTAACAGCTTACAATTTTTGGGATATGATTCAACAACAATGATTGTAGTTTACAGACCTTATTGCAGTAGACGGCACTCCTTCATCATCAGACTCCAACCTAATTTTTTTCATGGCCACTATTTGACCAGTTAAACGGTTTCGGCCCTTATACACAACTCCATAAGTACCTTCACCTATTTTCTCAATTTTTTCGAAATCTTCCATTTTAACTCCGGTCAGTTTGAGAAAAAGCCGCGAACCGATTATGGTTGCCACACTTCATAACACATCAGAAATGTTTGTTGATAACAATAAATAATGAAACTTATCGAAAAAAAATCGTGTACATGTATATTGAAACAGTGAATTAAGACATAATTTTCGCATTCAAGATTTGTATATATTAATAGCATCTATATGTATTTATTTGCCAAATTGCAAGTCTCTAGAATTTTAAATGCTTTTTTTTTTTTAATTGGGAGCGACAAGGGCGTGACACCCAAAATCTGAAAACTACAAAATCTGCGTATCCATAATATCTATCTAAATACAGTCGAGTCTCGATAATTCGTACCTCGTTAAATCGAAAACTTTAATATTTCTCAAGAAACTGCTGGTCCCTTGGAAAAAAACTTCGTTAATTCGTAAAAATCCCATACATTTTGGTCCCTTCGTTAATTCGCAATTTTTCTGCCGACTCGGCAGAGTCTCTTAAAATTCGTTCCGAAACAACTAGTAATTCGTAAAATCCTTTCCAAACCTCTTGTAATTCATAATTCCTGATTTTGCTGGAAGTTGAACCACCGTTAGAGACTATTAGACTATTATCCATGGCGCCGATTTGTCGCTTCATGTGCGAAATTTCGTTGTTCTATCATTGGATTTACATAAGTTCGATCGTCATTTTTGATAGTGAGGACAATTCGTAAAAATGTCAAGCAAACGTTCTCATAACGCATTTTTTTTTCTCATATCGTAATATTTTGAATAATGCTATTGATCATTTAATAAGCTTAATTTACACAATCGAAAAAATAATAATGGAAAACATGAAACAATAAAAAATTCAAACTTTTTTATATATTCATTTTTCGATAATTTGAATTTGTTATACTCTGAGCCCATTGAAAGTGGGAAATCAGGGTATAATGGTTTTGTTAAATGTATGTAACAGGCAGAATGAGGCGTGGCAGATCCAATAAAGTATATATATTCTTGATCAGGGTGACGAGAAAAGTTGATAAAGCCATGTCCGTCTGTCGCTCTATCTGTCTGTTAGTATGTTTGAACGTGACGATTTCCGAACACACAATAGCTAGAGAGTACATTTTTTTGTGTTAGGTCCGTATATTGCACGCGCTTTTTTTTTTCTTTTGCTCGTTTCTTTCGGAAGTTCGATAACTTGTATATTTCGAGAGCAATCGATAAACGAATATATCGAGATTCAGTTATAAAATTATGAATAAATTATTATAAAATGATGAATATTTAATTCATCTTTAGAGTTATAGCACCAACCATACAGCACATAGTCTGGACAACTCGAACAAATTAATGTGCACACTTATTTTTTGACATTAGAACACCATCAACTTCGTATTTGCTCGGGTTTTTTTAGGGTAGGTTAAAGAAAAATTGCTGATGGCGCTCGACGGTGACGGTCGATATTCCAAAAATGCCTGACATGTGCCGCTCTTTCCCTTGCTCTCTTTCTCTTTCTGCCCTATGCTTTTTACTCTCTTCTCTCTTCTCACAAAAATATATGTATGCTGGCACAAACAGCCTGCAGTTGATGTTCGTTCGGTTGGGTAGCTGATGTGAGCTTGCATACGCACAAGTTGATGGGGTTCTAATGTCAAACAAGTAAGAAGGCTCTAGTCGAGACGGCTCGACTACGAGATACTCTGAACCCTGCCAAAGAAGTGATACTCTTCTTCTTTCCGTACTTATGAGCACGCGCTCTGCGCAGCCGTGGCTTGGGGGTGGGCTGGGCTGAGCTTTGGACGCTTATAACTCCATTTTTAGATGGGCGATCCCTATGAAATTTTCAGAGTAGATTGAAAGTATCTAAATGTATCTAATTGCAAAATTGTCTCTAGTATTCGAAATGCGTTTTTTTCAAATTGGGGGGGAAGATGGCTTGGCATCCAAAATCTGATTATCTGCGTATCCATAATATCTATCTAAATAAACAAATTTGAGGTCTCTAGCTAAAACGGTTTAGAAGTTATGCTCAAAAAACCAAAAAAATGTAAACGAATTTTCGATTTCTTATCGATAATTTGGAAATGGGATGAGTTATCGAAAAAACAAAATAAGCTCGTACTGCGTAACTAACATACGAGTATTTATTAGAAATATCAGCTCTCTAGCTTTTGTAGTTTCCGAAATCTCGACGTTCATACAGACGAAGGGCAGGCAGACCGGACTATATCAACTCATTGTGCTGATCAAGAATATATGTATGTACATATATTTTCTTTATGCGACGCCTACTTCTGCCTCTTACATACATTTTCACAAAACAATTACATATACCATGAATTGCCATTTTCAATGGGATTACGGTATAAAAACAAATAATGAAAAATAATTTAACTATCCTACAATTTGAATCCACAATCGTTCACACAATTCAGAGTTCAGGCACATACATATACAATCCATGCGCGCATAAACATTTGCAAATGCCACAGCCAGAACATTCATTCAACTGCTTATGCAAATGATACTCGACAATTGTGATCATCACAGCACAAACGTACATACATACATATATGTATGGAGAACATAGGTACGTATGCAGAATCACAAGATCTACTCAACAGCAAATGTTGGAAGTTAGCGAGTGAAAGTAAATTTGTGTGTGTATGGCATCGCAAAATAATATTTTTATGCTCATCAGCACTCATACCCTTTCCACAACTAATCATGAGAGCAGGGAAAAGAGCTAAAAGTAATGGTCCCAGCAAGTGCGACGTGATCTGGTGGTTAACAACCATAAAACAATGGTGAAAAACGATTGTTCTAGTTGTCTGGTCTATGTGTTGTATGGTTAGCGTTATTATATTAACAATATACACATTAAGAATTAGGAGTTGAATTAAATTTGTTGCTATATATTTACTGAAAGTATTAAATATTTGTTAATATATTATATTATATACATATAATGACAGACTTATAGCAACAAAACTATATCAAACATACAGCTTTATGAAAGTAAAAATAAATAAATAAGTAAATAATAATAATAATCGAAATATATTATCATCTATCGAAACTAAACAAAACACAACACTGAGAGTGACGCACGAAGAGAACAAAGATGGCGTTCCCGATGGTATCACGAACAAAGCGAGCAGAATACTAAATTTAGGAATGTTTTGAATCGTTGGAAAAATCGTTGTTTAAACTGTAAAAATACTTTGAGTGAACTTTTAGAAATGTTTTACCATGTGCAAATTGAAAGAGTATTACATTTACTAACCGTTGAGTAAAGCAGATAGTTCGTGTGAATCGTTACATATGTACATACATACATGCATATAAAGTTTTTGTGTGTTCGTGGTCAAAAGAAATACAATACAAATCGGATATACACCTTTTATAGGGTTGTGAAAATAAACACTTCAAACGTCTTCAACAGTTTTAACTTAAAAAAAAGATTTTAATTTTGTTAAAGTGAGTATATTTATTCATATAAATAAATAAATAAAAAAAAAATATATATATATATATATACATATATATACATATGTATATAAATATTTATTTTTTTTCCTGGTTAGTAATGCAATGCAAAGCTTATATCTACATGTAAATCAGTATGGTAAAAAATGGGTTATTTAACATATTTATGTTATAATAGATTAATTGGTTTATTCTAAATAGGAATTTTAATTTTATAATTATTAAAATAAGTGGTTCGAGATTAGGAGAATGGTTTATAATGTTACAGTGCAAATTATGAGTTTTATTAGGATTTTTGCAATTAAATCAAATAATCATTGGTGGTGGTAAGATCATAAAACAACGATGTTAACAGTATTAAACGCCCAAAAACATCAACAAATTGAGCTGACTCTTGCTTTTGTTGTGTGCTTTTTGGTTTGCAGTGTTCCATCAATGAGTAAAAAGTTGATTATTAAGATTTGAGTGTATATTTAATGTTTTTATAGGCTGGATTGTATTGAATTGTGTAACAAATACGCGTTTAAGTTATAATATTAATATGCAAAAACTTTAAGAACACAAATGTATATTCTTGATCAGAGCGACGAACTGAGTCGATAACCACAATTATATCTCAATTATATCTCGTACATCTTTAGAGCTTGAGCTGCCGGCCCTAAATTCACGCCCATTCTCTAAAATTGCCAAAGAGGTTTTTCAAATTTGGCTTGGCATGCACTTGCAAATAGCATTATTCCAAATTGCAGCAAAAGCACAGTTAGCAGCTTATTTCAACCAGCACCTTAAAAAAAGTTTGTTGGGCTATAAAATCCAAACTATAGGCAATATCCCAAAAATTTAAACGCAGATTGTTAGTGTGATGTTTTAACTATTACAAAATCAATTCATGTATTTTTTAAATATTTTTTCATTATTTAGTAATATTTAAAATCTAAAAAAATGAGACCAAGACAGTTCCACAGCTTATTTCAACCACGAACTTTGATCCGTTATTTTGCAATGCAACGGTAGATTCTTGTTCTATGCTTTATACACTGTTTTAGCAATGTGATGAAATAAGTTTATGCTGAATTTTGAAAGCAGAACTTGCAGAATAGTTAATTTAGCGAAATGGGACCACGCACACCTATTGAGCAGCGGGAACTGTAAAACACTATAAAAATGGCCATTCCCGTAGAAAAATTGCTGATATGATTGGACTGAGTTCAAAGCATTATGTACTGTTTTGTTCGCGAAAATAGAACCCACGATAAAGGTAGAAATGCTTCAAACAAAATTTTTAATCCCACGGACGAGCGCTATATTGTAAGAAAAATCCGGGATAATCCAAGGCTATCTGCTAGACAAGTAGCCAATGATGTTAAGGAGGACCTGGGCAAGTCATGCCACCCAGAAACTATTCGCCGTGTGCTTCGGGAACATGACTTTAATGACAAAAACAAAACTGTCGCTTAAAATTTGCACAGGAGAACTTGCACGAGGACATTGGATTCTGGAACACAGTTTTATTTCGTGATGAGTCCAAATTTAATTTGTTTGGGTCGGATGCGCCCTCATATGTGTGGCGTAGGCCTAACACAGAGTTTGACGCAAAAAATTTGAGGGCTACTGTAAAGCATGGCAGAGGCAGCGTTATGGTTTGGGCCTGTATGTCAGCAGCCGGGGTTAGGAACTTGGATATCATCGAGACTACGATGGATAAACTTAAATATCTTGATGTTTTGAAGTCAAATTTAATCCAAAGTGCTCAGAAACTGGGCATAAAGGAGGACTTCAGGTTTTACCAAGATAATGACCCGAAACACACTGCGGGAATTGTCCAGACTTGGTTGATCTGGAAATGTCCGCACGTTATGAAACCACCAGCCCAGTCACCAGATTTAAATGTAATCGAAAATTTGTGGTCGATTTTGGAAACAAACATTCGTAAACACAAAATTTCGAACAAATCGGACCTAAAAACTGCATTGGTTGAGGAATGGGAAAAAATTACTCCAGAAGTCACCAAAAAGTTAGTGGAATCTATCCCAAAAAGGCTTAAAATGGTTGTTAACCAAAAGGGTGGTCACATCAAGTATTAGTTTGTTGTTATTTGAAGTTATTATAATGTTAAATAATGTTATTTTATAAGTGGTTGAAATAAGCTGTGGAACTGTCTTGGTCTCGTGTTTTAGTTTTTAAACATTATTAGATAATGAAAAAATATTTAAAAAACAAACTTTTTTTAAGGTGCTGGTTGAAATAAGCTGTGAACTACTGTATATGCAGAAGACTTGGAGACTCTAACTCTAAAGATGAATTAGCTAGAATCTTATAACTGGTTCCCGATATATTGGTTTAGCGATACCTTTTAAATATACAAATTATCGAATTTCTGAACCGAACTCGTACTGCGCGTGCAATATACGAACCTAACACAAAAAGAATAAACTCTCTAGCTTTTGTATCTTCGGAAATCGACGCGTTCAAACATACGGACAGACGGACAGACGGACATGGCTATATCAACTTTTCTCGTCACCCTGATCAAGAATATATATACTTTATGGGGTCTGCCACGCCTCCTTCTGCCTTACATTTAACAAAACCATCATACCCTCATTTCCCATTTTTAATGGGCTCAGGGTATAAAAACACATAATTCAGCGTTAACCGCGCAGTTGCTGCCGAGATTATATCATATCCAAAATACTATATCTAATTGTTTCTTTACAGGTATTGAAATACAAATAACTTTTCTTCTATCATCTACAAATTTGCGAAAGAATGGCGACCAGTGATGATGAACCGATGCACTTGTATGAGGTGTTTCAAAATTGTTTCAACAAAATAGCTAATAAGCAACCCTCTGGAGCAGTGGTATCCGAACGTGGAGGGGGCTATCACTCACCATATGGAGGTCTTGCTGTTGAAAACGGAATTTACCCTAGTGATTTTAATTCTATTCATGATGCCAACGGGAGCAATAATAGATTTACCAACACTTCAACGGTTGATCAGTATTTTGATACCGGGGCGACTAGTAGTGCAGGATGGTACCAATCACAAATGCATAACAGCAATTATATGGGTCAGACGCCTTATCAAAACAATGCACATTCAATGGATCATCAACAAGCTCATAATGCTGAGGGCTTAACAAATAGTACGAATATTGGTATGCAAATGGGAGGCGAAAGTGGTCAGATTGGTATGCACAGTCCGGCATCGACATCTCTTCCACCAATGAGCTCTTTTCGTGGTGGCTCTGGTTCTTTACCAAATATTGGCCAACCGACAGTACTCTCGTCAGCAGTGTATAATTCGCCTCAACACAATCAAACAGCAGTGCAACATACTTCCCTTTCTTCGGCTGGGCAATTATCCCATCATTCTCTAAATCATACCCCGCTACCTCACTCACATTCCCATCATAATCAACCGCAGTTGAGTCCTGCGATTCAAAACACTGATGGCTTTGGCGGAATAAGTACGAAAGTATCTGGAGCTAGTAATTCTACGGCAGCGTCATTACGACAGCAGATATACATGTCGGCTTCAGTAGCTGACCAGAGTATAAGCAGCTTCAGTTCGAACCCATCAACACCTGTTAACTCACCCCCACCGCTAACACAGTCTGGAGTTGGAGATGGAACAGTTTCTGGAAACGCTGTATGGAATCATAATGTTTTAAATGGCAGTGGCGCCTCAAATTTTGCCAGCGATATGGTGCCTGTAACTAGTTTACATACCATGGCATCTGTTTTTCAAGGAGCTCGCATGGAAGAACGCTTGGATGATGCTCTCAATGTTCTTCGTAACCACTGCGAACCAGAAATGTTAGCAAATGTTAATACTTCTCTGAATTCTATAGACAATACAGAAACGTTATCTTCCTTTGTGGCCAATTCACCTTCGTCCCATTTAGTTGGCAGTGGTAGCTCTGCTGGAAATGGCGCACTAGTACCTAACACATCAAGTACCCTTACACATGAAGTTCTTTCATTGAGTACGCCTGCTCCAATTGGTACTTCTGGCTTACCAAATATAAAAATGGAACGAAATGCCTCAACATCAATATCGGCATCAGCAAAACCAGTTAAAAAACGAAAAGAGCAAATTGGAATAAGTAATATTACACATACTGGGGTATCAACAACTTCAAATATATCGAATCTGGAAATTTCGGACACAAAGCCTACTAGCTCTATAGAGCCTTCAAATGCTACACAGCTGCAACAACTTTCTCAGGGTGCAAAAGGTTCAAAGAGACCACGTAGATATTGTTCCTCGGCAGATGATGATGATGACGCTGAACCAGCTGTCAAAGCTATCCGCGAAAAAGAACGCCGTCAGGCAAACAATGCTCGTGAACGCATTCGTATACGTGATATTAATGAGGCTTTGAAAGAATTGGGACGCATGTGTATGACACACCTAAAATCTGATAAGCCTCAAACTAAGTTGGGCATCCTTAATATGGCTGTGGAGGTGATTATGACTCTAGAGCAACAAGTTCGAGAACGCAATTTGAATCCGAAAGCTGCCTGCTTGAAGCGTAGAGAGGAGGAAAAAGCGGAAGATGGACCTAAATTGAATTTACAACATCACATGATACAACAGCCATCTGTTAGCGGGAATACCTATCATCATAGCCAGACATCACAGCTTGTTCCCCCTCCTACCCAGACCATAAGCAATATGAGTTTACCAGCTAATCAGTCTAGTAATGTTTTACCCTCACATTTACAACAGCAACAACAGCAACAGCAACAAATTGGACAACATCCACAATAGCATGATGTCAACAATGATCTGAAAGCATCACCATCTTCCATTGCAACTCAATTGATCCCAGATATTTCAAAGTACTCATCAGCCTTTGAGCTAGACCAACATTTACTAAGCAATTTTTTGAGGCGCTATCATGTGACTCAAACTATTTCTGAGACAATGTCCTCTTTGCAACATCCGCAGTTTTAGCTTAGATTGTCAAATATTACTATGGGCTTTAGGCGTAAGCAACAGTGTCATTTTTTAAATCTTTTTTTTTTTGTCAATTGTATAGACTTTATTTTATCTTGATGGACACGGTAAGATCATTTGTAGTTATGTGAATTGTAAATCCAATAAATAACATTGAATATATATGAATCTGTGCGATGTCACTGTAGCCAGCTTTTTAAACTTCATTCATAATTGTGTAAGATCTATTTAGATTAACTAAAAACAAAAATAACGAAAAAACCTTTAAAAAAAATCAAAACAAATTCATACATACATACTTTCTCTTGTATTCCCCATACTTTTAGGAATATATATATATATATATATATATATATATATATATATATATATATATATATATATATATATATATATATATATATATATTTATATATTTTTGCATAACTATAAGCTGAGTACTTACAATAAGTATTAGAAGGAAATAATCGTTAAATAAAAATTAATGCTATCTGTTAACTTTACTTTAGACTTTTAACATTTTTAAACGGTTATCATATACGATAGAGTAGGTTAACTTTATAATAAAAAATTGATATGCTATTTTATGTGCAGCGTTTAAAACCTTATTGATATAAGCAACAATTTTGTACTTAAACATCGTCAATATCAATATCAATCAATTGATATTTAAAAGCAATTCTGTTGGCGGCGATTTTCAAAGTATTCTTGGCATGAAATGTATAATATGTTATATATGTTTTATTTATCCAACAGTTTTGGTAGCTTTTGTTTTAATCGCTATGAAATATAGCTTATTAATGGTGAAGATAATTTTGATTTGAAAATTTTGTATTTAGTTGTTGTTTATTCATACCTAATTGCTTAAACATTTCAATTATAAATTGTAAAAAATATGTCTATGTATGTGTTTCATAGTAAACAATGGTTAGCCCGCCGCTAATTATAAATAAAAGAGGCAAACAATAACTTAAGTAATTTTTCATATTTGTTTGCGGTCGTATAGTTGTAGGTAACTTAAAATGTTTTATAATCCATTACTGGTGTAAATATAGTGTATGTGTATGTACACATTTATTGCAGCTTATAGAACTTTAAATACATCATTAAGCGGATGCAGAGAAATAGTATATTGGCTTTGTGCTATGTCCGCCTAGGAATGCAATATTTTTCGGCGCTATTAAAGCTAGAGAATTGAAATTTGGACCACGTATGTGTACTCCTAAATTATAAAGTTAAAATGTTTTCATGTCCGTTGACTAGGTGCGTAACAGATAGGAAAATACATTTTCTGGTAGGCCAGAAATCGTGTTGATGATCTAGAAAGTGGTAATCAGGCATGGTCAGAAAGGTATGCCTACACCCACAGGGGGCGTGGCAAGTCGGACATTAATTTAAAATTTTTCTCAATTTTGGACAGTATTAGTATATATACTCGGGTTGACAATCCTAGATCAAAAAGATATGGTATATATATCTACGCCCGCAATGGGCTTGGCAAACCGCAAAAGTTTATATCTCATACAGATTTAGAGTTAGAAGCTGGATAGCAGTTACTGATCACCTCCTCTATCGATTACCCAAAAATAATTTTTACGCTTCTGTGTGGGCGTGGTATACCGAAAAATACCCTGTGATTTTCACATTTTTAGAGCGTAAGCATTACAATTTTACAGATACGTTACTCCCGGCTCCTAAGCACTGGGGGCGGGGCAATCGGTATCGAAGTGACCAATTGCATAATGTGCGTGTGCAACTTAACGAGATAAGGTATTTCGCGCTTATTGTGAGAGCTGTCCTCGGATTTCCCTGGAGAAGCCTCCGCTCAGCTCATTTTAAAGTTTTCTCCACGCACAAGATTTGTGCTTCATATCCTAACCATCTTCGTATTTACACGACTGTAGTTTTCGGCTCGGACAGCGAAAATATAGTAAGTAGTAAAAACGATTGTGCTATTCTTCAATTACTCCCACTCTCTATGTGCCCTCGCATAGTATTTACACAATATTTTTAGCTTCTGCAACTTTGAAAGCATTTTTTCGTTGTTTATGGGTTTTTCGTATTCCATGATCTATGCTGAAGCAAACAAAAAAAGAATAAAAAAAAATAACTGTAAAATACCAAAAAAAAAAAAGAGGCATTTGAACTGATGCTTATGCGTTTGCAAAAGTATTTACACACATTTTTGATGCGTCAAAAGTATTTACACAAGGGAAATAAGCGATTTTTCGGTGATTTTGTTTGACTTCTTAGACTTTTTTTTTTTAATTTGTAATAATAATATTCCGTGATTTCACCCTCGGCATCAATAACTGCCTGTAATCTGGCTGGAATCGATTCTACTAAGCGGCGCGCATAGCCATTCACATTCAAACCCCTAAAGAGTTTTAGCACAATGAGCCAGAGAACACACGAGTCAGATAACAATCGATAGAACCCGGAAACCCGATAATACGATCAAGGAAGTCAAAGACTCTAACTCTAAAGATGAATTGTATCACTAACCTTAACCATGTGTTGTATGGTTAGTGATTGTATATAATGTTATAACTGATTCCCGATAAATTGTTTTATCAATAACTTTGGAAATATAAAAGTTATCGAATTTCTAATACAAACTCGTACTCGTACTCGTAATACAAACTGACGTCAGCCGTAGCAGCCATAATCGGACGAAAAAATTTATGAGTTTTGAGTTTTTGACACCTGCAAAAATTTATTCGTCAGCAAATATGGAGCAGCAAAAGAAAACTCTAAACGTTTTAAATTATTTTATTGAGAGTGATGAGGAGCATGTTAAATGCATAAAATGTTTTCGCATATTGAAAAATGATCGTGTTTTTAATTTAAGAAAGCATTGAGAAGGAAATAACTCTGTTAGTGCTGCATCGAAAAATTAAAAAAATTCCACAATTAAAGTTCAAATCAATAAAAAACAAGTAAGAACGTTGCAGTTAGGCGCAACTAACAGCGATATACTTTGTTCCCATAGGTGCATCTTATTTATTTAATAAACATTTAATTAACGAAATATTTCGGCAATTAGCAAACGTACATGGCAAGCAACAAACGTTTTCCCTACACATACATACAGATTTACACATGTACACACTATACGAGTATACACAATTTTCTATGTATACATACAAAAGCTTGCATGCCAGAATGTTCTAAGAATTGTGACTGAATTGGGAATTTTTCGATCGTTACTTTAGTTTTGTCAGAGACGCTCTAGCAATGCCTTATTTGGTTTTAGTCAGTGGCGCTGATGGAAAGCGCTATGCAAACTATAGTTGGGTGCGTGGGTTCGAATCCCGGAAAAAAACTTTTTTTCTGTCAAAAATTATTATTTTTTAATTTTTTTTATATTTGTATATTTATTATAAAATGCTTGCTGCCAATTGATAATAATTTATAACCATACGCATATGAATTGTGCATTTAAGCTAAAACTAAAAAAAAAATTTCCGATTTGCCACGCTGCTTGCTTGGCAAGCAGTTTTTCTATGCATGCATATATGTATGTATGTATATACACAGATGTTTGTATTTGTGTATACACATCCAAGTGTGTATACATATTGCAAGAAGTGCGATTGTATTGTTTTGTTTTGTCACAAGCTGACTAGCTGATCAGCTGTGAATTTAATTAGGTTTAGCTAACAAATACATGTTGTTTTCAAAAGACCTAGGTTCGATTCCCGCTGGAAACTTTTTATTTATTAATCGAAAACTTATAAATTTTATTTTTTAAATTCATTAATATTATTATATTTATGTTAAAATGCTTTCTGCCATCATAGCAATTGCTACTAAGCTATTATATGCATGAATTATGCAGTTGGCCACAACAAACTTCTTTGCCGATTTGTAGGCGTAGACGCATAATTTTTTGCCAGTTCTTAGAAAGAGCCGAGGCTAACATGCCTGCAAAATTTGGTTGCTTACATTCAAAAAATGCGAAAATTACAGGGTGTTTTTCGATATGCCACGTCCCCAAAGAGGCTGAAAAATTATTTTTGGGGCATCGATAGAGGAGAACATTAGTAACTCAACCATCCAATTTTCAAGCTTCTAGCTCTAAAACTGTAGGAGATATAAGCTTTTGCGGTTTGACACGCCCCCTGTGGGCGTAGATATATCCACCATAGCTTATTAATCTTGGGTTGTCAACCCGAGTATACATGCAAAATTTCAAATCTCTAGTGTCAATAGTGTTCACAATATAGCACAATTTGTAAAATCACTATATATTCAGGTCCGATTTGCCACGGCCCCAATGGGCGTAGACATATCATCGATCTTCTTAGAATCATAACATTAACTCACATGCAAAATTTCAGCGTTCTAGCTTTAACGGTGTAGAAGATACGTATTTTCCGATTTGCCACGCCCCCAATGGGCGTAGATATATCCGCCATAGCTTTTTGAACTTGGGTTCTCACCCCGAGTATACATTTCAAATTGCAACTCTCTAGCTCATCATCTAGTATGATAACTTGACTATGGGCGGAAGAGTTTTCCGATTTGCCACGCCCCTAGTGGGCGGATCGGGAAAATTTTAACACTTTGTAATTCGGGGATATATATGAGTATATGTTTAAAATTTCAAGTCTCTAGCTCTAATAGCGCCGAAAAATATTGCGTTCATACGGACAGACGGACGGATGGACAGACGGACAGACGGACGGACAGCAAGACGGACATTGCACAAACCCAATATACTTTTTCCCCTTCGGGAACAAAGTATAAATATTAATTCGGTCATACATATATTGGTCTTGTAACTGAAGAAAGCGTTCGATTTCATGTGCTTAACTTTAACAATATGCGAAACATAATTGACCCCATAGTTATTTTCATTTATTTACTAATATGTTGACAATTCTTGAGTCAAGCTTAAGAAAATTCAAATTATATTGTAACGAACCTTCGGTTATACCCGAGTCTAAGCCGGGCCAGTTTCAGCCGACTGTGGCTTTGTTTCAACAAATTTATTTGTTGAAGCCCTCGCGATATTGAATAATAACACTTTGTGAGTTTGCCTTTGAACTTGGTATATTCTCGTTATAATTAAACTAGTAATTCGTGTTACAATGCACTTTAATAATCGTCGATATATAATGTTTGTTCACGCACTCCGGCTGGGCGAGCAATTATGGCTCAGTAGCACCAGGATTCGCCCAAGCGTTCCAGCTTACGCCTGGATCTTCACTGTCTACTCCTGCGATTCGCTCGGCTGTACAGGCTACTCTTACTACTGGACTCGCTCTTGGCACACCTAGGTTCTTATGCGAACAATTTCCACCTATTCGCACGGCTGCGTGAACTTACACAAATTCTGTGACGAGACTTCTGACCAGACTACGATTTGCAGCTGCCCTGTATCAACTCTCTAGTTGATGGCCACTGCTGCATCTGCGTGTCTGTGGTCCTTATTAGGCGTCTGAGGTATTCTCCAAGGATACTTTGTATGCTCCCACGATGTCCCGTCCGCTTCGAGTCCTTGATATCGGTGTCCTGCGTCGATATCGTAGTCCTTCGATGTCTGGGTCTTCACTCGCGTTGCCTTTGCACTAGCACTTTCACTTGACTTTCACTCTCGATCTTCACTCTTGATTCTTGACTCTTGATTGCTTGACACCGCCGGTGCCCTTTTATAGGGCAGCCGCAGGCCCTGTTCGGCTCTGGAGCGGGGCCTGTCTGCCGCTCGTGTCCACCTAACGGTGCAATCGCGTGATCTGGGTGACGCCAGAAGCCCGCCAAATGTCGCGGCAGCTTCGCGTTGGCCGAAGTACCGCTGTTGCTATGCAAAGCAAGAGCGTCCATCACTTGAAGCGGTACCTCGGCTAACGGTGCCCTATGACCAGCGGTTGAGCGACGCGAGCCATATGCAGACACTATAGGAGCGAGACAGACTATAGCCCGCTCTCTGACCCCTTCCAGTCGCGAGGGTTGCTCCTATAGTGCTCGCGTCGCTGTGTGGAGTAATATATGGATGCACGTATGTGCTTATAAACACATAGCAAATACATGTGTTTATATACACTGCATACGCGCATACCTATATTGCTCCTCACAAACATAAAGCCTATGCAAAAGTACAAAACATTTAAAATAACAATAGTGTCACCAACCCGATGGAGGTGTTTTATTTTCCAGACCGGCCAGCTATGCTCCGATTCACAGCCAAACATGGTCTATGATATTATTGAAACTAAGAAAGATAGAAAGTGTTAATTGAAAACTTAACAAGTAAGAACGTCAGTTAGGCGCAACTAACAGCGATATACTTCGTTCCCATAGGTGCATCTTATTTATTCAATAAACATTTAATTAACGAAATATTTCGGCAATTAGAAAACCTACATGGCAAACAAAAAACGTTTTTCCTACACATACATACAGATTTACACATGTACATACTATACGAGTATACACACAATTTTCTATGTATGCATACAAAAATTTTCCATGCCAGAATATTCTAAGAATTGTGACTGAATTGGGAATTTTTCGATCGTTATTTTAGTTTTGTCAGAGACGCTCTAGCAATGCCTTATTTGGTTTTAGTTAACAGTATTCATATTAGGTCAGTGTCGCTGATGGTAAGCGCTATGCAAACTATACTTGGGTGCGTGGGTTCGAATCCCGCAAAAAGCTTTTTTTTCAAAAATTATTATTTTTTAATTTTTTATGTATTTGTATATTTATTATAAAATGCTTGCTGCCAATTGATAATAATTTATAAACATACGCATATGAATTGTGCATTTAAGCTAAAACTAAAAAAAACTTTTCCGATTTGCCACGCTGCTTGCTTGGCAAGCAGTTTTTCTATGAATGCATATTTGTATGTATGTATGTACACAGATGTTTGTATTTGTGTATACACATCCAAGTGTGTATACATATTGCAAGAAGTGCGATTGTATTGTTTTGTTTTGTCACAAGCTGACTAGCTGATCAGCTGTGAATTTATTTAGGTTTAGCTAACGAATACATGTTGTTTTCAAAAGACCTAGGTTCGATTCCCGCTGGAAACTTTTTATTTATTAATCGAAAACTTATAAATTTTATTTTTTAAATTCATTAATATTATTATATTTATGTTAAAATGCTTTCTGCCTTCATAGCAATGCTATTATATGCATGAATTATGCAGTTGGCCACAACAAACTTCTTTGCCGATTTGTAGGCGTAGACGCATAATTTTTTGCCAGTTCTTAGAAAGAGCCGAGGCTAAAATCCAAAAATGCGAAAATTACAGGGTATTTTTCGATATGCCACGCCCCCACAGAGGCTGAAAAATTATTTTTGGGGCATCGATAGAGGAGAACATTAGTAACTCAACCATCCAATTTTCAAGCTTCTAGCTCTAAAACTGTAGGAAATATAAGCTTTTGCGGTTAGCCACGCCCCCTGTGGTCGTAGATAAATATACCATAGCTTATTAGTCTTGGGTTGTCAACCCGAGTATACATGCAAAATTTCAAGTCTTTAGTGTCAATAGTGTTCAAAATATAGCACAATTTGAAAAATCACTATATATTCAGGTCCGATTTGCCACGCCCCCAATGGGCGTAGACATATGATCGATCTTCTTAGAATCATAACATTCTCACATGCAAAATTTCAGCGTTCTAGCTTTAACGGTGTAGAAGATACGTATTTCCCGATTTGCCACGCCCCCAATGGGCGTAGATATATCCGCCATAGCTTTTTGAACTTGGGTTCTCACCCCGAGTATACATTTCAAATTGCAACTCTCTAGCTCATCATCTAGTATTATAACTTAACTATGGGCGGAAAAGTTTTCCGATTTGCCACGCCCCTAGTGGGCGGATCGGGAAAATTTTAACAATTTATAATTCGGGAGCATCTATGAGTATATGTTTAAAATTTCAAGTCTCTAGCTCTAATAGCGCCGAAAAATATTGCGTTCATACGGACAGACGGACAGCAAGACGGACATTGCACAAACCCAATATACTTTCTTCCCTTTGGGAACAAAGTATAGCAATCGTGATTCTTAGAATATACACGCATGGCAACATATAAAACGGCCCAAGATTTCTTGTGTGTACATGTGCACACGCATACGATAATTGATTTGAATTGCTTTAAAATTTTTAAAATACGTATATAATGGAATGTAATGAGAGTTTCAACATATGATCTACATATTCTATTTAACATTAGAAATCATAACTCTTACAATTAGCTTTACATGCACAAATATGTATGTACGATCGCAGCCACACGCTGATCTACGCTTGTACACATATGTATACATACATACATACATACATACATATGTATGTGTGTAAGCATTGCAAGCGTCTTGCTGTCTCGCTGCTTTGCTGCTGCGCCACATGGGTTTTGATGAGAAAACTTTATAGACTAATAATTCTGTTTCTAGATGGACAATCGTACGGACAGACGGACGGACGGACAAACGGACATGGCTATATCAACTTTTCTCGTCACCCTGATCAAGAATATATATACTTTATGGGGTCTGCCACGCCTCCTTCTGCCTATTACATACATTTAACAAAACCATTATACCCTGATTTCCCATTTTTAATGGGCTCAGGGTATAATTATAGGCAAACGTATTTGGTGGTTTGTCACCAAAAATAATTTAATCCGCCCTAATCAATCAGGTTTCAAAAACGGCAAGTCTGCTTCAGATGGTCTGCTCATAGCAGTCGCTGCGCACCAAAAAGCACTCCTACGTCATTTCCCTTGACTTTTCAAAGGCTTTTGACAGGGTCGGAGCGCACTCCATAGTCGGCCAACTAATAGAATGGAAAATCGGTCCCAAAATTATAAACTTCGTCAAAAACTTCATGTCGAATAGGAAAATTAAAATTAAAATAAAAAACACCATTAGTTCTCCCTTCCCCCTCTTTAATGGTATACCTCAGGCTTCCCCTATATTAGTAATACTTTTCTAATCACATTCAGAAATCTAGCGAATATAATTAATTTACAAAAAAAGAAATACGATTTAGTGCCTATGCAGATGATTTTTTCCTTATAGTTCCCTTCAATAGATTAAACAAGTAAGAAAGCTGTAGTCAAGAGTGCTCGACTACGAAATCCCCTGCTGCCCGCTAAAGATAAAAGTTTTTCAGCTTTGTTCAGCTTTGATGATATTGCAAGTTGCAATACTAACTTACATAATAAGGGATAACAAATTTCTTTGGTTTTCCACCAATCAATGGGTTCGAAATCCTCGGTTAAAGAAACTCTTTCACCACAATAACTTTCTAATTCTTCTAAAGCTAGGTACACACGATGCAAACAATTTGCAGCAAGTTGATTGCTGCAATCAATCTTGCACGTTTGAACACGAGTGCAAACATTTTGCTTCAAACAAAAAATTTGCAATAATTGTTTGCGGCAAGTTTTTTTGCTTGTCGTCTGAATACAGAATTTTGCCGTTAAGTTGGTTGCGCCAGTTGCTTGCATGGTTGCATGTGCTGTTTGCTTTCAGTGGATATATTGCAGCAAACAATGCGCTTAAATTCATTAAAAATAAAGACGGAAATAATTATAAAATTAAAAATTTGGTAAAAATTAAAATTTATTGAAAATATCAGAGTAATTGATTATTTAAAATATGTTTATATTGCCATGACGGAAAGACGGTAGTTAAAAACACGATTTGGAGGTGGTTGATTTCTAAATGGATATGGTTTCATTATGTATCTTTTCAATCCGAATGCATCATCCGCTCCATCAGAATTTTTCCTTTGCCTCCTACATCGAAGTAAACTATTTTATAGTTTGCATCTGCTAACGCTATGCGTACATTATTATTATTTTTTTTTTTTATCAAAATTGCTAATATAGCAATAGCAGCAACTCTCGATTTTTGTGCCGACATAATATTAACACGTCGTTATTCCTTGACTTTTTCCGAACAACAGAACTTGCAAATGAGTGTCACTTGCAAGCAATGCAAACAAGAAATGAAAACACATGTAGACATTAACGCAATATATTGCATGAAATAGTCATGCAAAAGTTTGCGTGCAAAACAAAAATTGATTGCAGCAAGTAATTTGCATGCAATATTTGCATTGGTGTGAACATTTGTGCAAACTTTTGCTGCAAATTATTTTGAACTTGCTGCAAATTGTTTGCATCGTGTGTACCTAGCTTAAGGGCGATGTCAAATTGTTAATGCACTGAGCTACCAGTTGGGGGAAGTAAAAAAGTTGTTTTGGCACAAATGTATCTCTGTTAGGAATTGGTTTAAGTTACAATTTGGACTAGCTTGGTATGATTCTGATGAATTATTTTGCTAAGGTTCATTTGAAAACACAAAAATAATTGTTCTCTTGATCAATGCAAAAGTTTTTAATTTCTTATAAATCCTACTGTTCCATGTTTGCTGCTGGAGGATATCAAAAAAATGCCGTCTTCAGCTGGCTGTCGTAATGACAGACAACATTTGTGTCAAGACAAATTTGACGTGTGGTTGGAAACAAATTTCATCTTTTCCCATTTGTTGCAAACAATTCAACCTTCGAGGACGTTTTGTTTGCGAAATTATTTTTTATTTTATTCTTAATTTCTTCTGCTGTCATTTTAACTGTTGTCGATCTCAAAATCACGCACTGATCAGAAAAACTAAAAAGTGATCTAGTGCGAATGCAAATCAGCCGATAGTTTGGCACCGACACCGTGGTGCCTATAAATCACTTGGGTGATATACGGCATACGTTGCCGAAAAATACTTGGGTGCCATGCAAAAAGAAAACGGTGCATTGTCGTTAGCAACAGCATGATATTGCCTGCATGTGCAGCGCTAAGTATGAGTAGGGTGGCAAAAATTTATACACTTGCAGTTCTCTGATGCACAGATACACACAGCGATACTCGCATATGCGCATATGCATGTGTCTTGCTGTATCGCTCAATTTTTGTTTGAAGAATAAATCTTGTAGAGGGAATTCCGTAATCAAACTTACATGTTATGATCATGACATTCATATGTATCTTTGTATGAATATGTATATGCATATGTATATGTAAGTATGGGTTCGATCAGTTGTAAGTACACTTACAACTGATCGAACCCACAAACTCCGAATTAGATGGAACGTTTTTTTTTTTTTAAAGCTTAATTCGAATTTTAAATTGGAGCCCGAGCAAAGACCCGCCACGAAATAACGTTAAAGCCTAATCCACGATTTTCGAAAGTGAAGCCTAATCCGCAACTCACACAGACACTAATAACGTCCGAGGACATTGCAATGAACAGTACGAGTGCCTAATCCGCGACGCAAGTGATCTCCGGAAGAACATTGTTGCACCCAATAAGTGTCCAGTCGTAGGGTACCGCATAGTAATAGTGCGTCGCAGGATCTTTAGTAACAGAGCCATTAAGTTCGGAATCTGAGGAACAAGAATAAATCTGGATCATACACCTAGTTCAACACCAAGACAGGTTTTATTAGACGAATCGAAGATACAATAGATAAATGCCTTAGGAAAATATTGTCCGAGAAAGGTAATGATTTACTGAACACAGGTATATCTGATCCGATAGAACAAGAGCAAACAATAAGAGTACTAAAAGACTTTTGGGAATAGGGGATATTTGATACATACTCTGCCGTACAGGGAACACCAAAACATTATGGTATCCTAATGGTAGTAAGAAGTAAGGTAGTTGGCGAAGCCGATTTTTTTTTTTCTAATAATTTTATTTAGTAGGAAGCACCGGAGCACTACTCCATTATTTCCCTTGGATCACACAATTAACATCACAGGTTTACAATTATTTATACAATTTAAACATATATACAGAGTAGGCTAAAACTAAGTTACAGGGGGAGTGAGAAGGCTTCCGAGCTGGCGTCTTCTTATCGCCGTACTAAAAGCATACAATACTCCATTGAACTGGAAAGCTATTTTCCGATGTCTAACAGATCATTTTGCTGATCATCTGTCTCTTATCTTAAATCAGGTCAACAACCATGATTCATCCGCAGAGAGAGTAAGGGCCATAACAAAGACAAAGAGACAAAGCCCTAGACACATTCATGCTCTTTATTTATGTCGATTGATCGAGAATCAGTCGATCTGAAATTCTGTTAACCCCACAAAAACTCATTCACTACCTCCAAGGAACAATCAGCCATTCAAGGCTTCTCAAACGTTAGTCCGCTACAAAACTCCGCAAATCTTGAACCTAGGTCAATCCTCAAAGTCAAGGTTTCACTCTGAGACCAACGTTCCAACAACCACGACTTTTCTTTAATGTACCACCTAGACCAATAGCCCTAAACCCACAACCAATGGAAGTCGATCCGTCAGTTAGGACTAAATATGTTAATTACATGAACTGGCCAAACAACACCCAGGTTTCTGAAAAAATACCCTTTTATTCTAGGGCAGAAATCCCAAGCAAATTTCAGCAACAGTTCCACATCAGCACTGAAGAAACCCAAACATAAACTGCCGACGACGAGACAGACAATTATGCTAGTTGCTATGCAAATGCATACGCCGTCGAAGCTTACGCCGAAGCATACGAACATTGCATGAACGAATAGGCTTACTATGCTACACACCTAAGTAATGAGACTGAGATAGAAATAGCTGACATGTCCGATGTAAATTTTTCAGTTAAAATCGTTCCTCATTACCGTATTTTCGTTGTAAAACGAGTTTTAGAGAGTTAAATGAAAACACCTCCACATTTGCCGAATTCAAAAATTAAACTCTTTATTACTTAAAATCCTAGTGCTTATATACCTTAAAAATACTTCCAGGTACTGAAAGGGTACAATTAATTCCAAGCACACAAGTGCACAGATGTTTGTTTTTCGATCGCTAAGCCATTCTCACGTCTCACGTTACATTTTTATTACTCGCTGCGTTTGTCACTGCAGCTAAGGGGTGGCATGTTTATTACTTGTCTTCAGATAACGCGCAGGTTATCGACTATTGCCTATTTTTAAGAATACTAATAATAATAAGAATAATAGATAGCCTAGTTCAGGAATCCAGACCTCTATTTGCAGACCCAGAACAAAAATTAACTTATACGACTTATAACTGTGTTATAGGAGAAATCCGAACTAATACCGACAACCGGTCTACAGCAAGCATTACCCATATCCTATTACTCTTAAGTATGAAGCTGAAAAGCAGGTCTCTGAAATGCTCGACGATGGAGTTATTAGACCCTCTAGATCACCATATATTGATCGTGTCTAAGAAATTTGATGCCTCCGGAAAAATGAAATACAGACCACAATATCCGACTGATATCCTATTCCAGAGATAGGCGACATAATAGCAACTTAGGGGACAACAAATTCTTCACGGTCCCAGATCTCAAAAGTGGTTTTCATCAGATTCCCTTGAAAGAAACAGACATAGAAAATGCAGCTTATTTATCTTATTGACAAATAGAATACTCATTATTGCCAAAATGACTGCTGCAAGCCGTAAAGGCTCATTTGACAGTCACTCTACAATTCAAACTATACAAAATAGACAAACTACTGAATAGCGCAGGTAGCAAGAGAACAAACTGCAAATGCTGGGCCCTGCAAATGCTACAGGCAGCAAAAGTTTCGCACACAGTCACATAAATGCTTATACATGAAGCAACACACAGTAATTGTGTGTGTGCATGCTCGTTGCGAAAAAGTAATGCTTATGTACATCACGCTTTCATACCATTCCCAAAAATCATCACGAAAACACTAAAATTTTGCATGAGCATGGCAAAGCCGTTTAAGAGTTCGGCATACTCTTACTCAGAAGGGAAGATGGGATCGTTGCGAATCGCAACTCGCGGACAAGTTTCAATTTTTGTGCGCTGGTGGCTTGTGCCTGCATACATATATATATGAGAGGCATAGAGAGAGTGAGTGAGAGAGTGAATAAAGAAAGAATAGCACACAGTGTTGCTTCATATGAGAATAGAATCATTTCGTTCGAGCGCTGGCAGCGAACTGAATATCAACTATGATATTTTCGCTGCCCGAGCAGCAAATGACAGAGCCGAGCAAATACGAAGATGATTAGGACGCGAAATAAAAATCTGGTTCGTGAAAAAAGTTTGTTCTAGTTGTCCAGTCTATGTGTTGTATGGTTAGTGCCCATAGCCTGTACTCTTACTCTTTTTTTCCAAATGTAAATCACTCACACTTGCGAAAATATATAGTTGTTTTAAAGTGTTCCTTATGAATTAAAATAAAATTGAAATTATTTGTTTTTTCTTACAAATTTCAATGATTTTCAATCACTGTTTTTTTATTGCGACTATCGACCACTATCGATGATACTATCGTCCACAATCGATGGTGTACACTATCGATAGTTTGGCACCTCTACTGTAGACATTAAAACAATTTTTTTTGTAATTTTCAAGACAGCCCTTAATGTTTTGAGCTTCGTCAAAGTTAGCTGATTCAGAGTTGCATTGTAAATCGAAAAAAGTGCTTGATATCATTCTCGACTTTCAACGTGAATATATATTTGTATGTTTTAATAATGAAAAAGTTTTGTTTTGGAAAAATATCAGGGGGGTATTTAAATGAAATTCTTCCAATTTATTTTGTTGTTCTGTAATTTATTGTTCAATTGTGCAACATGTTGCTGTGTGCATTATTAAGATCAAAAATAATAATTATAATTAATAACACACATATGTGTTTCGTCAGAAATAACTTTCAAAGCGTCAAATGGATTTGAAATGTCAAAAATCACTAATCTTCATGAAATTTTCAGAGTAGATTAAGAGTATCTAAATGTACCTATATGCCAAATTACAAGTCTCTTATTTTAAACGCATTTTTTTTTTCAAATCGGGGGCGAAGGGGGCGTGGTATCCAAAATCTGAAAATTGCAAAATCTGCGTATCTATAATATCTATATAAATATACAAACTCGAAGTTCTAGCTCAAACGCTGTAGAAATTATGCTCAAAAAATGTAAAAAAAATGAATGAAGAGGGAGGGTGTGTGGGCGTGGTTCAACTTTGGAAAACAAAATCTGAAATTATAAAAAACTCATACTAATATATATGTAAATTTCAAGCTTCTATCTCTTCAGGGACTAAAATTCCGGCTTTTTACCCATAGTGCAGTGGCGTAAAAATAAATCCAGAAAAGGTTAAGAAATTTCGTATTTCTGAAACACTCAAATAACTTCGATCGTTCTTAAACCGGTTCTCCGGCTATTACCGGAGATTTATCAGGGACTCTGCAAAGCTCGCTAAGCCCCTTACTACCCACTTCAGAGGTGAAGACGGGCGTAAATCAGCAAAAATATCAGAAAAAGTGAAGATAAAATTGGATAATACAGCAATAAAAGCTTTCAACAAAATAAAACAAACACTTGGAACAGAAAAGAAGCTTAATTTTAAAATACCCTAACTTCTTTAAAGAATTGCATCTAACAACCAATGCTTCAAACTACACGATCGGAGCAGTCCTTGAACAGGAAGGTAGACCCATTACCTGCATATCTAGAACACTGTCAAAGACAGAGGAGAACTCTGAAACAAATGAAAAGTAAAACCTCCGAATTTAATTGTATGGTATTGCCTAGGTTGTTATATTCACAGACCACCCATCTATAGCATTCGCTTTAAGTAATAAGAATCACAACGGAAAACTAACACGTTAGAAGAGTTCAATTATGAGCTAAAATATAAACAAGGAACGACTAACGTAGTAGTAGACGCATTGTCAAGAAACCTAATATATGAAATCAATAGTACCGAAGCCACAGTTATGAGTGACGAAAGCTCGACACATAACCTAATTCCCACAATAGGAACATCCAATATTAAACGGAGAAAAGCCCGATTAGAAATCCATTTCCTTACGTACCATAAACACACTATCACAACCACATTATACTGAACACGAATTAATTGACATTCTCAATAAACGACTCAACCCAAGATTAATTAACGGTTTATTTACCCCGCTCTGCTAACTGCGCAGTTGCTGCCGTGGCTCCATTTCTAGATGGACGATCCTCACGAAATTTTCAGAGTAGATTAGGAGTATCTGAATGTATCTATTTGCCAAATTGCAAGTCTCTAGTATTTGAAATGCGATTTTTAAATTGGGGGCGAAGGGGGCGTGGCATCCAAAATCTGAAAATTGCAAAATCTGCGTATCCATTATATCTATCTAAATGAAGTCTCTAGCTAAAACGGTGTAGAAGTTATGCTCAAAAAATCTAAAAAATTTAATCTAATTTTCGATTTTATCGATATTTTGGAAATGGGATAAGTTATCGAAAAAAAAAAGAAAAAACCTCGTACTGCGTAACTAAAATACGAGTGTTCATGTGATGTGAATTTCAGCTCTCTAGCTTTTGTAGTTTCCGAAATCTCGACGTTCATACAGACGTACGGACGGACGGACGGACAGACGGACAGGGCTCAATCAACTTATTTTCTTATGCTGATCCAGAATATATATACTTTATAGGGTCTGCGACGTCTTCTTCTGCCTGTTACATAGATTTTCACAAAATCATTATACCCTGAATTCCCATTTTCAATGGGTTCAGGGTATAAAAACATGCTTAACATGCAAAGAGTCAAAATGTAACAGACACCCTCCAAATTCCGAGATTCAAGCAACACCAATCCGTAAATTTCCAGGCGAAATCATCCACATAGATATTTACATAACTGAAAACAAAACTGTCTCAACCAATATTAACAAATTTTAAATATATGTTCAAATCAAAGTCCTAAATTAAAGAGTTGCATTAACAGAAATCTTAATCGCATTCGGTATGCCCTAGACAACTAAAGAGCTCTAAAATCAGCATCAATAAAATGTTTGCTTCAAGACCAATTAGGAATCCAAGTCTATACAACACCTACGTATGCCCAACAAGTAACGGTCAGATAGAAAGATTTCACTGTACTTTGCCAGAAATAGTGACCTGCCTGAGAAAAGACAATAGGGACATGAGTTTTACAGATATGCTTTTCAAAGCAGTCTTGGCACAACAGTCCAAGATGACCCAGAAAAAACAAAAGAATAGGAAAATCATAACCAACGATTTGCAAAGTAAACAGAATTCCGACTTAAAATATCATAACAAGGAAAGACAGGAAACAAGAAACTACGAACAAGGGGAAGTAATATACGTCAAAATTAACAAACGGCTAGGCTCAAAACGTACACCCAAATATCAAAACGAAACAGGAGAAGAAAACAGGAATTCAACTATTATAACAGTTTTAGAAAAGGTTGTACGCAAAAAAAAAAATATTCGAAATTAATTTACAGGTTTTTTGCACCATTATGCTTAGGTTTAAACACAATCCTCGACTACGCACATTCACGGAACCTCAGCAATGCTGAACGGAACTTTTAAAATTATCCATGTATTCGATATTTCAGAATATGAAAAAATCTTTAGAACCTTCGAAGAAACGCTAGATTATATAAGCACTTTACACCAAATGTTCCCAATTCTCAAATACGAATTAAACAATGCATTGTATGTATATAACTTTTTGATCGATATTCATAGAATCATAACATTAACTCACATGCCAAATTTCAGCGATTTAGCTTTAAAGCTTTAGAAGATACGTTTATCCCTATTTGCCACGGCCCGAAAGGAGTAGATATATCCGCCATAGCTTTTTGAACTTGGGTTGTCACCCCGAGTATACATTCCAAATCGCTACTCCCTAGCTCATCATCTAGTATGATAACTTGCCTATGGGCGGAAGAGTTTTCCGATTTGCCACGCCCCTAGTGGGCGGATCGGGAAAATTTTTACACTTTATAATTCGGGAACATATATGAGTATATGTTTAAAATTTCAAGTCTCTAGCTCTAATAGCGCCGAAAAATATTGCGTTCATACGGACAGACGGACGGACGGACAGACGGATGGACAGCAAGACGGACATTGTACAAACCCAATAAAGTCCTTTTCCCCTTTAGGGAATTTGGCATTTTGGTCACATTCATAACTTCAGCGAAAAGATCAAATAAATTTCACGTAATTTTAATCGCCATATCTTCTTCCAGCTTCTACATAAATTCGGAAATAATTTCGTTCATTTTGTGCAACAACTTACTTGTTATATATGCGTAGCTACCTATGGTATCCGATGTCACCAACAATTCATAAAATATTGGTTCATGGTTTCCAAATTAATAATTCGAGCTTGGTTTCACTAGGATGCTTAGGCGAAAATGCTTCTGAAGCGCGCAACAAAGTGTACAAGAGAGGCAGATTGCCGCATTCAAGGAAAAATAGTCGGATAAATACTATGACAGATATATTTCACAGAGCTTTATTTTATTTTATTTTATTTATTTATTTATTTCAAAAATATTGACAAATCGAGAGTCAAAATAGCCTACAAAAAATACAATTATTACAATAGAATTACCAACCCGATGGGGGTGTTTTATTTGCCAGTCCGGCCAGCTATGCCCCAATTCACAGCCAAATATGGTCAGTGATAACTATTGAAACTATGCAAAGAAAGTGTTAAATGAAAATATTACATATAGATTATAAGAGACTAAATATAATTAATATAATTACAATTTAATAATTCTTAAAATTAAAAATTAAAAAATTAAAAAAAATGAACAAAAATAAAAATAAAAATTAAAATAAATAAAATAAAAATAGGTAAAGAAACAAGGAAGATATTAACAATATTGAAAGATAAATTAAAAGAAGAGCTATAATATAGAATATTTAATAGGATTGAGAAATCACTGCATGCAACAATAGCAACATAATGTAGCTTATGCCTGTGCATTGCGAGTGATTTCCCTAAGGTGTGCTAAAAGCAACGATTTAATTTTAGGAAGAGAGAGCTCTAAGGAAAATACGTGATAATATTTATTAAAATTAACACACAGAACATGAAACGCACCATGCAAAGAATAATCCGTAGTGCATATAGCTAAATGAAGCGGACGATAATGTCTAGTTGTTCGGGACGGAACCGAGAAATTAAGACGCATCAACAAAAAGGACGAATCAATATTACCGTTAATTACTTTGTGCAAAAAATCAATTCCTAAAATTGTTCTGCGATTCATTAACGATGGAAGATCAATGAGCTGAAGCCTACTATGGTAAGACGGTAATCGTAAATTACTGTCCCAGTTAAGACCCCTTAGGGCAAAAAGAAGAAACTGTTTTTGGACTGATTCAATACGATCTTGATACAGTTTATGTTGCTGAGAGCAACTGAGCAATACTCTAAGATAGGACGTACAAGCGAAATAAATAATTGTTTGGTTATAAAAGGATCTTTAAATTCCTTAGACCAACGTTTAATAAAGTCAAGCACGCTTTTGGCTTCATTTATGATGGTAGAAATATGAAGATTGAAATTAAGTTTACTGTCAAAGAGAACACCAAGATCTTTGACTGTAAAGATGCGTTGTAAGGAAATGTTACTAATTTTATAGTCAACAATATGAGGAATAGAACGACTGAAAGTCATAGTCATACACTTTGAGCAATTTAGGTGCAACTGGTTCACCACACACCAAGATTGAAATGCATTAAGGTCATCTTGAAGTTGTAGATACCCATTTGCACTGGAGTATGGAAGGCACAGTTTTACATCATCCGCATACATAAATATGGTAGAATAAGAGATGCAACTAGGAAGGTCATTTATAAAGAGCGAAAAGAGTAATGGTCCTAAATGGCTACCTTGAGGAACACCAGACGAAACAAAGATAAATTTAGAAGTAGCTGTTCTCAACAAGACTCTTTGGGTTCTACCATTCAAATAGGATGAAATCCAGGACACAAGTTTAGGAGAAAATCCTAAACGTTCAAGCTTCAGAGTTAGTATATGATGATTAACTCTGTCAAATGCTTTACTGAAATCAGTATAAATAGCATCAATTTGCATTTTTTTAGAAAAACTATCATTGACAAGTGAAGTGAATTCGAGTAAATTCGAGGATGTTGATCGATTCTGAATAAAACCATGTTGGGATGGTTGAATAATCGATTTGCAGAAATGTTGCAAGGTTGATGTTATAATTTTTTCAAATAGCTTCGGAATAGCAGATAATTTCGCAATACCTCTGTAATTGGAAATATCAGGTCTTCCACCTTTTTTATATAGAGGAATGATGAAAGACTCTTTCCATATAGAAGGGAACACAGAAGTTTCCAAAGATAAATTAAACAGTTTTAGCAATGGTGATTGAAGAGAAACACTGCACTGTTTAATGATACAACTTGGGATATTGTCAGCACCAGGGGAGAAACATGACTTCAGCGTCTTAATGGCTGTAGCTAGAGAGTCTGCAGTAATATTAGGAGCATAAATAGAACCATAATCAGGAATCACTTATATAACGAATCACTATATAGATCAAGAGAAGAGTAATTAGATTGAAAAAAATCTGCAAAAAGATCGGAGGAATCCTGATCAGTACAAGTTTTTTTTTAGCACCAAGGACAAATGAGGACGGCAAACCAGAAGACTTACGCTTCAAGTTTACAAATGTGTAAAATTGTTTAGGATCTCGAGCAAACTGTCGTTTGCAATGCACAAGGTAATTCTCATAACACCGAGAATTTAAAAGACTGAAGTTTGACTTGGCAATGGAATATTTAGACCAGTCAACACTTGAACCAGACCTTTTAAAATTTTTAAAACATTTAGTTTTCTTAAATTCGAAAGAGTCTTAGTAAACCATGGCGGTTTATTTGAACTGGGCAATATGCGACAGAGAGGGACGCACACATCCAGAATAGAGTTTAAGGTAGTATAAAAAATCGATGCTGCCAAATTAATATCAACCGACTCATAAAGAAGAGACCAGTCAGTTGAATTAATTAATTCATTAAGCAAAACAAAATTGCATTTACGATAACAGAATTAGAAGGTAAAGATGAATAAGTTGGAGGATTATGATGCAAATCCTCTGGTAAGCAGAAAGGAGTTGATCTCACGACATTAATGATGGAGTCATGATTAATGAACACAAGATCAAGCGTGCGATTCAGATGGTTAGAAATGGAATTCATCTGAAACATAGAAAGATTAAACAATTCATCAAAAAGATAGTGATCAATTGTCGGAATAAAGTAATTTGCATTACAAGTTGAGGACCAAGAAGTGTTAGGAATATTGAAATCACCCAACACAAGAAGAAAGTCTCTATCAGTTACATGTTCATAAATTTCTTTAATACAGGTTATATGTTGAGCATAAACCTGCATTTCAGAAGAGGGAGGGATATAAGAACATGTAATAAACAAAGAGCTCGATGGGAGCATTAATTTAACCCCTATAATCTCCACATCATGAAGATAGGAAAAGGTAAATAATTCGGAGTGGATACTGGATTTAACAGCAAATAATACCCCACCACTTTTACGCATCGAACGATCAAGTCTATAAATAGTGAAATTACTTGCTATTAAGAATGTTATGATTTAACCATGTTTCAGAGAAGGCAATAATGTCATATTGAACACTAAAACTATGCATTATTTTTTATTTTTTTTTATATTTGTATATTTATTATAAAATGCTTGCTGCCAATTGATAATAATTAATAAACATACGCATATGAATTGTGCATTTAAGCAAAAACTAAAACTGCTTTATTCTTTCCGATTTGCCACGCTGTGTGGCAAGCAGTTTTTCTATGCATGCATATATGTATGTATGTATGTAAGTGTACACAAATGTTTGTAAGTGTATACACATCCAAGTGTGTATACATATTGAAAGAATTGCGATTGTATTGTTTTGTTTTGTCACAAGCTGCTGATCACCTGGTCAGCTGATCAGCTGTGAATTTATTTAGGTTTAGCCACTAACCATACAACACATAGACTGGACAACTAGAACAAACTTTTTTCACGCACCTGCATATGAGCACTAACCATACAACACATAGACTGGACAACTAGAACAAACTTTTTTCACGCACAAATATATGAGCGAAACGCCGCACAACTTCGTATTTGTTCGGTTTTGGCAATTCGAGCTCGGGCAGTCAAAATATGAAACGACAAATTCATTGGGCTGCTAGCGCTCAACCGGGATGGTCATATTTTCATATGAGCGCTATTTTACTTTACTCCCCCTCTCTCTTTTTTCTCTCTCACTCTCACTCTATGCGAGCAAAAGCCAACAGCCCACAAAAATTGAAACTTGTTCGCGAGTGGCGATTCGCAACGATCCCGTCTGCCATTCTTAGTAAGAGTATGCCGAACTCTTAAACGGGTTTGCCATGCTCATGCAAAATTTTAGTGTTTTCGTAAAGATTTTTGGGAAGGGTATGAAAGCGCTGATGTGCATAAGCATTACTTTTTCGCGATGAGCATGCACACACACATTTACTGTGTCTTGCTACATGTATGAGCATTTATGTGACTGTGTGCGAAATTTTTGCTGTAGCAATTGAAGGGATCAACATTTGCAGTTTGTTATTCTTGTGGACCTCGGCCTTAGAATTAGAAATACTAAGATATGACTATGCCGGTTGAGCGCTTGCAGCGCAATGAATTCGTCGGATCATATTTTGACTGCCCGAGCCTGAATTGCCCAAACCGAAAAAATACGAAGTTGAGTGGTCCCTAGGCTCATATGCAGGTGCGTGAAAAAGTTTGTTCTAGTTGTCCAGTCTATGTGTTGTATGGTTAGTGGTTTAGCTAACGATTACATGTTGTTTTCAAAAGACCTAGGTTCGAATCCCGCTGGAAACTTTTTTTTATTAATCGAAAAGTTATAAATTTTATTTTATAAATTCATTAATATTATTACATATATGTTAATATGCAATTACTGCTAAGCTATTATATGCATGAATGATGCAGTTAGCCACAACAAACTTCTTTGCCGATTTGCCACGCCCTCAGTAGCTAATTGATCTTGGGCTGTCAACCCGAGTATACATGCAAAATTTCAAGTCTCTAGTGTCAATAGTGTTCAAAATATAGCACAATTTGAAAAATCACTATATATTCAGGTCCGATTTGGCACGCCCCCAATGGGTGTAGACATATAACTTTTTGATAGATCTTCTTAGAATCATAACATTAACTCATATGCAAAATTTCAGCGTTTTAGCTTTAACGGTGTAGAAGATACGTATTTTCCGATTTGCCACGCCCCCAATGGGCGTAGATATATCCGCCATAGCTTTTTGAACTTGGGTTGTCACCCCGAGTATACATTTCAAATTGCAACTCTCTAGCTCATCATCTAGTATGATAACTTGACTATGGGCGGAAGAGTTTTCCGATTTGCCACGCCCCTAGTGGGCGGATCGGGAAAATTTTTACACTTTATAATTCGGCAGCATATATGAGTATATGTTTAAAATTTCAAGTCTCTAGCTCTAATAGCGCCGAAAAATATTGCGTTCATACGGACAGACGGACGGACGGACAGCAAGACGGACATTGCACAAACCCAATATACTCTTTTTGCCTTTTTAAGGGAACAGAGTATAAAAACTTGCTTTCGAGGAGACAGATAAGGTTCCTCGGATCCATTACTATCGAGTCTTAGTATAAAGGAAAGGGAAAGTAAAAAAACGCTGATATATTTCACAGAGCTTTAGATTCCTCGGATCCATTACTATCGAGTATTTGTATAAAGGAAAGGGAAAGAAAAAAAAAAACCCTTTCCAAAAATAGGTATTAAGCCTTTGTGATTTTCCGTCTTCAGCTGGAAATAATAGCAATCGCAGTGCGGTTCTGACGACGATGAGGATATTTACAATATGGAATTGGATGAAGAAGATAATAGCATTAAAAAAAATAAATAAGCAAGTATTTAAATAGAACACGGAAGAATATATATTTATTCTAATTAATGAATCGCACTGGCCTAACTTTTTGTTTAAAAATTAATAATGCCTTAACAATAAAATATGCGAAGTTTCACATGTAACTCAATTTTTCTACTTTATGCCCCCACACAACTTCGGATTTGCTCAGGCCCTTACTTTTACATTCGGTTAACGAATATATCACAAAATTAGTAGCGTTGTCGCACCAAATGCATATTGGAATGCCTCGTGTGCTAATGAAACGATGGCACCCAAAAACGCAGCTGTGGACAGATCCTTTGCGAGTTCCGGCCATACAGCCTTAGTTGCGAAGCAAATAAACACGCGGATGTAGCATTTTACTGATGGTCTGTTGCGTCTATCGGGTTTGTAATAAAAAGGACCACAATAGTCCACTCCAGTGACTGAGAATGCTGGTGAGCACTGAGCACGATCCATAGGCAAGTCCGCGATCATATGCTGAAGTAGACGATGCAGGCATCATCATCATCTGCAGCGATTATACACTTCTGCAATACTTGGGCAACAGTTTTCAAGCCGCTTTTGGGCCAAAACTGCCGTCGAATTGTTCAAGCAAAGCATGCGGTCCTCCATGGTGATGCTTCTGATGAAGATGAATGATTATAGCGAAGGTTATGGGTTGTACTTGGGGCAAAATTCTTGGGTGGCGCGCATCGAAGCCCTCTAAGCAGCCCATCCATAAACGGAGAGAGCGAAAGAATGGCGCTTGACGAATGTATATTATTTCCGGTTTGTAGGTCAGAGTATTCTGGCTGAAACTGAGCTCATTGAACAAGACGACATAAGAGAAAAGATGATTGACGAAGGTCGTCCTCTGACAATTCAGGTGATTTTTTTCCTGAAGAATTTGGGTATGTAACCAAAATTCGCTTCATTATTCCGAATGAATTTATGGATTGAATGACAATAAAATATATACATGCTCTCCGAAGAATAAAACTCTTTGCTGCATATCAATAATATTTTTCCTTTTACAAGAAAAAAGGTCCGCGGATCCATAATTTTGAGTGCAAAAGCTCAAACGGCCGTCATCTGCTGTATGGCACAAATCTTGTTAGAGACAAACACATTGAATTTGGATGGATGATCAACAATACATCTCACATTTGAACAAACTCAGTTTGCTTATTTCGCTTACCAAGTTCGCAAGCAGAAATGCAGCGCATATCCCAAGTTTAGTTACCGTGAGAGTCTTTAGCGAGACAACTCTAACCTTGGAACAAACCGCTTGAACATCACTGTCCTTTGATGAGTAAATATACACGCAAGAGACATAGGCCTGAAGACTAACATCGCAGAAGGCATGTAGTTTAACTCTTGCTCTAAGTTGCAGTACATAACGAGGAAATACTGCATTGCTCACTTGAAAATTTTTACAAAACTCGCTCCAAATCATTTCAAATGGTTGTGGGAGGATCTCATCTCATTTCTACTTGCCTCTCCAAATGCGTTGCATGATGATCTTGGCCCTGGTTAAAGTTGGTCCTATCGATCCTAGTGGATCGTAACATCGCGCAATGGTTTACATACATCATTTTATGCCAATACTATTTTACGTGCAAAAGTGAGCTGTCCTATCGAGATTCCCAGATAAGTCCGAGTGCTTTGGTCACGTCGCTGCCCTCGTCGAATTTGAGAAAACTTTGCTGATCAGTTTCTGGGACTCCACGAAGCGCTTCGATTGGAGCACCATTTTCTAAAATTCAAGCTTCCTTGTATTTGTTCGGTTTGGGCAATTTGAAACGACGAATTCAGTGCGCTGTAAGCGCTCAACCGGCATGGTCGCATTTTCATATGAGTGAATTCTGTGTGCTATTTTTCTTTACTCTCCCTTTCTCTTTTTTCTTGCTCTATCTCACTTTATGCAAGCACAAGCCAGTTGCCCACAAAAATTGAAATTTGTTCGCGAGTGGCAATTCGCGACGATCCCGTCTGCCGTTCTTAGTAAGAATATGCCGAACTCTTAAACGGGTTTGCCATGAGAGATAGAGAGAGAAAAAAAAGAAAGAGAGAGTAAAGAAAAATAGCACACAGAATGTGCTCACATGAAAATGCGACCATGCCGGTTGAGCGCTTACAGCGCACTGAAATCGTCGTTTCAAATTTTGACTGCCCGAGCTCGAATTGCCCAAACCGAACAAATACGAAGTTGAGCGGCAATTCGATCATATTTTGGTACGTGAAAAAAGCTTGTTCTAATTGTCCAGTCTATGTGTGGTATGGTTAGTGATAGAATGTTGATAACAGTTTCCTGCTATTAACAGAGCCTTTGAACAGTGGGCGCTCAGTGCGGCTAACTTCAAGTGCTGGGCACTTGAGAATGACTTGAATTTTAACTCTTGATGTGATCGAACACTCTTTATATATGAAACTTAAATAAATACGAAAATTAGCTTGAAAATATCGTGTGTTTTATATATGAACCCCCATCGTAACTCATCATATCATACATTCATCCACACCATCAACATCATCTACAAGACAGCATTGCTTCACACACCCAGCACACACATCTATTTCGGCACCTATCCTACGTAAACATTTGGTCCTTCGAGCCGGATATATAATATATATTCCACAACAACCACCCAGCGACCCGCAAGGCGACCAGATAAGTCGTTTGTTTTTATATACATATATACATACATATATGTATGTACATATCTATATAACCTCTCAAAAAAGACCTGCTGATCAGGCACCTTCATATGCCGTGTATTTGTTTCCTACTGTGCAAGTGCAATATATGAAGTGTCCGTGTATGCGTTTCAAACTCCTGTATACGCTTTCCGTTGCCAAAAGTGGCGTATGTCCGACGTGTGAAAAGAAAGAAGAGGGAAAAAGTCAGTCTGTTAATGTCATAACCTCTGCCGCACAGCTAAAGCGCGACTCAGGGGCATTGAACTTGCAGATCCCTCCATCTTTATTTTCGGGTGTGTGCCATATATATATAGTAATATATCGACCTTGTGAAGACTCACAATTTTTGGTAGATATTAGTTTGTAGTATATAAGTTATATATATCTAAATAATAATAATAAATAGTTTATAAGCATACAATCTCATAAAAATGTACATAATTATAAGACAGCGAGAGATCGGCGAACGACGACAGACCATAACGCAGCAACAGACGGATAAACAGACAAACGCAACGACCAAACGAACGGGACAAAGACAAAATAGATAATTCTAACGGCGATCGCGGTACAGGCTGCATCATTCGCCAAATAATGCACCTAGCAACAGCATCGACGACAACACAGACCTAACGGACAGCATAGCAACGGCGATAGCCAGAGAGCGCAACACTAAGAGAGCATAGCAGCGCTCGAAGCTAAGCGGTGGCGACGATATTAAGAGAGCCACGATATTAAGAGAGCATAACCGCGCTCAAAGCTAAGCGGCGGCTGCGATAACAAGAGCAGGGCAACATTAAGAGAGCATAGCCGCGCTCAAAGTTAAGCGGCGGCCACGATAACACGAACCGCGCAGCATTAGGAGAGCATATCCGCCCGAACAAGAACACATAGCGCGTGCCAAAAGTTCTCACGCTACACAGCGTAAGCACGCGCTGACGCTCGGCCGGGCAGAGGTTAGAGCTCATGCGCAGCCAATGCATGCAGCTTAGCGCACAGCCATGCGCAGCAGAACGGAGGCGTGAGAAAGCGGCGACAGCGCGCAGCCGCCCACGCAGTGAGGAGATGCGCCAGCGTAGCATTGAGAAACGCAGCATGCAGATCACTCTGGCTACGGCACCGGCAGGCATCGGACATGCCTAGAACAACTTCGGAAGGAATCACAAACGTAACAGACTGGTGAATATCGACGGACAGTAGACATGACGAGGTAGCATAGCTGGGGCGCGAGTTAATCATAGAAATACCAATGAAGTAGAGAAGTACATAAGTGAAATAATAAAGAGATACAAGCGAAAGAAAGACGAGTTTTTACTGTGAAATAAAGAAAGGTTAGACTGTGGATTCCAGCATCGTGGCTCCTCGGTAATACGCAGTGATACTCTGTGTTCGACATCACGCGGTATACGCAGTTGTCGAATCGGAGTAGCGCTCTGTACTTATCCGGGCCAGAAACTTGTCAATGCTGCGACGCGCCGGTAATACTCAGTGATACCCTGCCTCCTACATCACACCGTGATACCGTATATTCGACATCACGCGGTATACGCAGTTGTCGAATCGGAGTAGCGCTCTGTACTTATCCGGGCCAGGAACTCGTCAATGCTGCGACTCGCCGGTAATACTCAGTGATACCCTGCCTCCTACATCACGCGGTATACGCAGTTGTCGGGGCAGGGCAGCGCTCTGTACTTTATACGCAGTGATACCTTGTATTCGACATCACGCGGTATACGCAGTTGTCGGATCGGGGCAGCACTCTGTATTTATCCGGATAGCGATTTCGCCCACACCACGACGCGCCGGCCATACGCAGTGATACCCATACCGCGATTTCGCCCATACCGAGGCCCGCCGATAGCCCACGGTGACGCCCAAGATTCTACAACACGCTGTATACGCAGTTGTGGAGTCTGGACAGAGCCCGGTAGTTATCCAGGTCACGGTATCGACATTACCCGGCCACCTCCGGCCACCTCCGGCCACCTATTTTTATTGATTGGGGCATCGCCCGAATTCATAGCCCGTCGGTGAAACGCAGTGTCACCCAAGATTCCACATCACGCGGTATACGCAGTTGTGGAGACTGGGCAGCGCCTCGTACTCACCCGGGTCGGGCTACCTCCGGCCGTGCATACTCTACCCTATTATCGTACGGTAAATTCTGTGCCTAGAGACACCTCTCATTCCGTAGTCTCGAATTTTACAAATTATCTTGTGAAAGGACCTGGCGAGACCGCGACAATCACTCGCACCTTTTCCCATAAACTCATATTTCATATAAACGGGTTCATTCACCCAATATCCGCCAATAGCATAACACTTACATAAACATTCACGTGTAACCGACAGATACAAGCCCCAAGCGTGAGAACGCCTGATCAGCAATTCTATCCTAAACAGCCAAAAGTGTGAGAACGCCTGATCAGCAATTTTATCCTTAGCGGCTGCTTTTTGGCTAAAAAGCATGAGATCGCCTATTCAGCATATTATCAATAACCAATCAGATTCATTCAAACATATCGTCCGATCAAAAGCTCACCACTGACTGCTCTGAAGCTTTCCAATACGCCTATATAAAGCCAACACACAATTGTATCTTTTAGTTCTAATCGAGTTTTAAGCCGCGGCTCTAACATTGCTGTAACGTTTTTAATAAGATAAACTCCAACTGTTAAAATTAAAAAAAAATTTATATATTTTTAATAAAGACGGTTGTTAAACACATAATTGGCGCAGCCGGTAGGATCAGTGAAAAAAGTGCATGGCAAGCAACAAACGTTTTTCCTACACATAGATACAGATTTACACATGTACACACTATACGAGTATACACAATTTTCTATGTATACATACAAAAGCTTGCTTGCCAGAATATTCTAAGAATTGTGACTGAATTGGGAATTTTTCGATGGTTACTTTAGTTTTGTCAAAAGGCGCTCTAGCAATGCCTTATTTGGTTTTAGTTAACAAAACCCAAGTCAGGCCAGTGGCGCTGGTGGTAAGCGCTATGCAAGCTATACTTGGGTGCGTGGGCTCGAATCCCGCAGAAAACATTTCTTCAAAAATTATTTATTTTTTATTTTTTTTTTATATTTGTATATTTTTTATAAAGTGCTTGCTGCCAATTGATAATCATTTATAAACATAAGCATATGAATTGTGCATTTAAGTAAAAACTAAAACTGCTTTATGCTTTCCGATTTGCGACGCTGTGTGGCAGGCAGTTTTTCTATGCATGCATATATGTATGTATGTATGTGTACGTGTATACACATCCAAGTGTGTATACATATTGCAAGAAGTGCTTTTGTATTGTTTTGTTTTGTCACAAGCTGACTAGCTGATCAGCTGTGAATTTATTTAGGTTTAGCTAACGAATACATGTTGTTTTCAAAAGACCTAGGTTCGATTCCCGCTGGAAACTTTTTATTTATTAATCGAAAACTTATAAATTTTATTTTTTAAATTCATTAATATTATTATATTTATGTTAAAATGCTTTCTGCCATCATAGCAATTGCTACTAAGCTATTATATGCATGAATTATGCAGTTGGCCACAACAAACTTTCTTAGAAAGAGCCGAGGCTAACATGACTGCAAAATTTGGTTGCTTAAATTCCAAAAATGCGAAAATTACAGGGTATTTTTCGATATGCCACGCCCCCAAAGAGGCTGAAAAATTATTTTTGGGACATCGATAGAGGAGAACATTAGTAACTCAAGCATCCAAATTTCAAGCTTCTAGCTCTAAAACTGTAGGAGATATACGCTTTTGCGGTTTGCCTCGCCCCCTGTGGGCGTAGATATATCCACCATAGCTTATTAGTCTTGGGTTGTCAACCCGAGTATACATGCAAAATTGACTTGACTATGGGCGGAAGAGTTTTCCGATTTGCCACGCCCCTAGTGGGCGGATCTGGAAACACTTTTAATTTGGGAACATATATGAGTATATGTATATGAGTATATGTATATATATATATTTCAAGTCTCTAGCTCTAATAGCGCCGAAAAATATTGCGTTCATACGGACAGACGGACAGGCGGACAGACGGACGGACAGCAAGACGGACATTGCACAAACCCAATATACTCTTTTCCCCTTTTTAAGGGAACGGAGTATAACAAGCACTGTCGTCGCTACGACAGCTGCCATCCTACGATGGAGCAACTGAAAATTTGAGTTCCTTTATCAGGAGGGTCGATTACATTCTTAACTTGTACCCAACTAGAGATGCCCGACAACATAGCATCCTTTTCGGAGCCATTGAGATGCAACTATCAGGAGACGCGCAAAGGATCTCGCAGCTCTCCCAATCCAACAACTGGTCGGATCTGAAGACAGCTCCAATTAACGAACTGAAGACGCAGACACCGTGTGAGGAGTTGCTTAGACGATTATACAACACCAGCTACAACGGAAATCTTCGTAAGTTCATCGAAGAATTAGAGAATAAGTCATACACCATAACAAATAAATTAAGTTTAGAGAATAACACAGCCAACACAATATTATACACAAATGCAATGAAAAACACAATCAAAGAAGTAATAACAAGAAAATTACCCGATAGGCTTTTCATGACACTAGCTAGATTTGACATAACAACTGTCACAAACCTCAAACAAGTAGCTCAAAGAGAGGGTCTATACGAAAATAGTACAGAAGTAAAGAAATCAAATCAAAGCCAACAAAGTGGAAAAAGTGGAAAATATTTTCCCCAATTTATAGGTTCAACACCAAACACATCCCAAATTAATCAAACTGGTCAACAGTCAAAACCAGACAATAATCCACCATCATTCAAAGAATTCCAACAGAAATTAAATCAAGGAAGAGTTCAGAACTCCTTGAATTACCAAACCCATAAATATTCTCAGGAGAAACCTCCTAATCAGCCAGTAAAAAGACAAAGAGAAAGTAACAGTGGAATAAGCAGGATGGACACATCCGAAAATTTTCATCAAGAAGCCCCTGATCCGAGGGTCAGAGGAGGAGACAGAAGTCCATTCATTAGAGTAATCTTTAATAACAAACCCCTCAAATGTATTATTGATACGGGATCATCAATTTCAAATTTCTTTAATTACAAAACTCACTCAGAGAATTTACAAGTTCATACTATCAATGGTAGTATTGAATTGAAAGAAACAGTTTTCTTTGCACCTAGCAAAATTTGTCCGAAACATCAAACATTTTATATTCACAACTTTTCAAACAATTACGATATTCTAATTGGAAGAAAATATTTACAAGCCTGTAACGCTCAGATTAGCTATACCGAAGATTGCGTAACTTTAGGAAGTTACATCTTTTATTTTAAATACGAAGATGAAGCAGATAATGAAAGAGGAATTGAACAAAGACAGTTTGACCCAATACTAAATGACCCAGGTATTAATTTCGCAATCAATAATGAAATTAGCGAAAAAAATGAGTATAGATTAGATCATTTAAGCCCCGAAGAAACCGAAAACTTAAAAAAGGTGTTATATGAGTTCAGTGATATCCAGTACCGTGAAGGTGAAAATTTGACCTTTACTAGTACGATAAAACACTCAATCCATACAAAACACGAAGGCGTTATTTATAAAAAACCTTATAAATACCCTGAAACCTTTGACCAAGAGGTCAACAAACAAATCCAAGAAATGATTGAACAAGGCTGTTGGGCCCAGCAATCAGCGCTTTATAAGAACTAAGAGCGGTAGTTCGCCAAACTTATTAGCATCTAAGAGAATTTTGTAAAGAGATTGCGCTCTCCTTTTTTAACGTTCATTTGTTCTCCCACGCAGCGGTCAGTCTTAGCAACCGGCTCGCGTAGATCGAATGTGTGCATATTTGCTGTCGCTTGTTAACAAGAAACGTTTTCTTTAACATACCTATTTACATACATACATACATACTCGCATCTAATAAACAATTAAGACTCGCTAATCAAATTGTGTTTTTAATCAAAAGCTATACGAAAAATCTCGATAGCTCAACATTTGGTGACCCCGACGTGATCTCTCTATGCATGTTCTTACATACATACATATATGCATATGAACATAAACACATAAACATATAAACATATAAATATATATATAAATATACATATATATATTTAAGTTTCGTAAATACATATATATTGTCGTGCACATATGCCGTTTATATAGCAATTGCCTTTTTACCGCTACTTCTTGCAAAGTCGCCAGACACTCTTTCGTTTCGTTTTGCAATACAGTGGTGTCCGTAAAAACAGTGCGTATAAACTTATTTCTACAGACATACCTACATATGTGCTCATTAATTATAACTTATTGGTGTACATACAAGTAACAAGTGACAAGTTAACAAACAATTAATAGCAACTAATTTCGGAATTGTGAGTTTCTATAACTTCGCACGCATACGTCGATTAAGCGTGCATAATCTCAGTGCTTGCCGTTAATTCTGTTGTTGTCATTGCACTCATTCGGTTCGGCTGCAATACTATCGCGTCCATAATAACGTTGCCAGTGCGCACTAATTCATACGCATGCAATAATTGGGTGAAATAATAGTGGCATATAATTGGCAATTAACTAAACTCTGTGGTGTGATCAGTAAAAACTCAGAATCTGAGTTTTGCGCCCGTGTATATCAGCAACTGTGAACTCTATCTGTAATTCTCGTGTGTTTTACTCATCATGGCGAGCTTAAATGCTACTACAGTTGCGCCCGAAGAGCGAGCGAAATTTTATAAGCTCAAAGTGAAATCGGTGTTTGAACGCTTAAAAAGACTGCAAGCCAAGGTTGATTCTGATGCGCTTGTCGATCACAGTGACAGCACTTTAAACGTTCTTTTGGAGCACATTGGTAAGCTAAGCCATTCTTTTAGTGAAGCCCATGAAACTCTAGAGGAACTTGACTTTGCTGAGATGGGCAGCGATTTGCGCGTTGACTTCGATGACTTAATAATGGTCATGCAGTCAACAATAATGTCAGAAATTCAAGGTCGTACCGCTCAAATGCCTCATAGTTCCACGTTTAGTAGACCGATCGTCACTACTCAGGTTTCCGTTCCCAAAATACATTCCGCACCTGCATTGCCGCCTTTAAAGCTGCCTACGTTCAGCGGTGGATATGCAAATTGGGCTGATTTCTACTCAATGTTTTCAACAATCATTGATAGCAGGCCAGAAATCAGCAACATGGAAAAGCTTCAGCATCTACGGTCTTGTCTGGATGGTGCAGCGTTGGATACAGTTCGATCTTTGGAAATTTCTAACGACAACTATACGATAGCCATAAAGCTATTGAAACAAAGATATGATAACCGACGTTTAATTTTTCAAGCCCACATCGTAAAGATTTTAGGGCTGAAAAGGGTAGAAAATGGATCCATAGCCAAGCTGCGAGAATTGTCCGACAGCTTCAATGTACATATGCGTGCACTCAGTAGCCTGGGCACAACAGAACAGATAGCCAGTGCCATCATTGCTCAGGTGCTGTTACAGAAACTTGATGTGGCCTCACAAGCTAAATGGGAAGAGAAATTGGAGGATTCGGAGATGGCGTCCCATATACCTGCATATGAAGAAGTGGCCTCTTTCCTTGAGCTTCGCTACCGCACTTTGGAGTCAATGGAATTCTCTCTAAATAACTATTCATCCAGTAGGCAGGTGAATTCCAGCAGTAAATTGGCCAACAGCCGGTCCACATTTCTTGTAACAGACCACAGTGCACACAGTTGCGTTTTTTGTAATGATCCTGAGCATACAATCTATAAATGCTCAAGATTCGCAAACCTATCGCCTACTCTTCGTCTGAATGAAGTCAAGAAGGCTGGGCTATGCTTAAATTGTTTGAAAGGCGGCCATCAGTCGCGACAATGTGGCTCGCGTAGTTGTCGGGTCTGTGGAGTCAAGCATCATACGCTTCTCCACCTTGGCAACTCCAGCACATCGCAGGCAGTAACTCCGTTCCATCAGCAATCCTCATCATCAGGGATGCAGATCACTCCTACTCAGCCCTCAGCGCCGTCCACTACTCTCCTGGCTCAAGATCTGAACAGCGATGTTGCGCTTCTGGCCACCGCAGTGGTTCTGGCCAAGAATCGGTTTGGCGAGCTTGTTCCTTGTCGTGCACTCTTAGATTCAGGCTCCCAGGTACATCTTGTTACAGCCAGGTTTGCCAATCTGCTACAACTTAAGAGAGCAAGGTCATATGCGTCTGTACGTGGCTTAGGCGACTCCAATTTTGCCACCGATGGAAGCACCATTTGCCTCACTTTGCAAGCTCACGCATCGGAGTATGCGACTAGCATAACGGCCATGGTAGCAGCAAATATAACTGGCAGTCAGCCCAGTTCTAATATAAATACAAGCAATTGGAGTATACCGCAGAATATAGTCTTGGCAGATCCAGCTTTCGATAGGCCACAGCGAATAGATTTGCTTATCGGAGTCAGCCTTTTCTATGACTTGCTCTGTGTGGGTCAAATCAAGTTGGCGCCTGGGCTTCCACTGCTGCAGAAGACTCGTCTTGGTTGGGTTGTATCGGGGGGCAAAGCTAGCGGCCACAATTCCACACTAATAGTTTCAAAGACGCCTTCGGATCCAGGTCCAGACTCCGCTACTGATATCCAATTGGACAGTCTCGTTCGTCATTTCTGGGAGACTGAGAGCTGCAGCGACCCTGTCGTAAACATTAGCGAGGAGGAATCAGATTGCGAAGCGCATTTTGTGAGGCATTACAAACGATTACCCAGTGGCCAATATTCAGTACGCTTGCCTGTTAAGCTTAATTACGAGCTTCTTGGAGAATCTTATCAGCAAGCGCTGCGGCGGTTTCTTAATTTGGAGAAGAAATTGAATCGCTTGCCTCATATAAAGTCTCAATATTCAGCGTTCTTGGATGAGTATTCTGAGCTGGGTCACATGTCACGCGTTCCTCGCAGCTCATTTCATCAATGCAGATATTTTCTTCCTCATCACTGCGTTTTGAAAGAAGATAGCTCAACTACCAAACTTCGAGTCGTCTTTGATGGATCAGCAGCTTCATCAACTGGTTATTCGCTGAACGACATTCTAATACCAGGTCCTGTCATTCAGCCGAAATGATCGTTTCCGGTCCTATCCACTTGCACTCACCGGTGATATTTGCAAAATGTATCGTTGCGTGAAGGTGCCTGAGCCAGACAGCTATCTGCAATGCATTCTATGGAGGAATTCACCAGATGATGAGTTAGAAGTGTTCAAGCTTGATACGGTCACATATGGCACAAAACCTGCGTCATTCTTGTCTGTGCGTGCCATGCATCAGCTCGCCATAGATGAAAAGGATACCTTTCCAGTCGGTTACGAGGCATTACTTCGCGATTTCTATGTCGACGATCTGATCTCTGGAGGAAATTCAGTCGAAGAGGCAAGACGCGTCATGCAAGAAACAGCTGGAATATTGGCATGTGGCCAGTTCAAGTTGCGAAAGTGGTGTTCAAGCCATCCCATGGTGCTGGACGGCGTAACAGAGTGCGACAAGGAATCACTCATTAGGTTCAACGATGGCAGTGACATTACTAAGACACTTGGCCTCGCATGGGATCCATCATCTGATCAACTTTTGTTCTCATATTTAGCTATGGATGTAACCACTAAGCCATCCAGGCGTTCTGTCCTCTCGTCTATTGCTCGGTTTTACGATCCCCTCGGACTGGTCGGCCCAATAATAACAAAGGCTAAAATTTTCTTGCAACAACTCTGGAGGCATAAACTTGATTGGGACGAGAGCCTTTCAGCAGCATTTCACACTGCATGGCTGGACATCTGCAGTAGCTTTGGCAACGGTCTGAGGAGTGTCTTTCCCAGGTTGGCATTGGTACCAGGAGAAAAGGTTGAGGTCCATGGATTCTGCGATGCCAGCATCGAGGCTTACGGAGCCTGCATCTATATTGTATCCAAAGGGGAGCATAGCACCAGCAGGTTACTTTGTTCAAAGTCTCGAGTTTCTCCCTTGAAAACGCTCACGATTCCCAAGTTGGAGCTATGTGGGGCAGAGTTGCTTGCACGTCTAATGGATGAAGTGGCTCGTTTAGGAATTTTCGAAGGGGAATTTCACTGTTGGTCCGACTCTACTGTAGCGCTATCTTGGATTAATGACGAGCCCGGGCGATTTAACGTTTTTGTTTCAAATCGCATCGCCACGATACAGGATCTCACATCAACTATGGAATGGCACTACGTACCTACTGTGCTGAATCCCGCAGATATGTTATCTCGAGGTTCATTGCCCGCTGAGTTGAACACATCATTACTTTGGTTCAGCGGTCCTGATTTCATTTGTAAGCCCACCTCTCAATGGCCAGTCCTATCGCTTCCAGAAGGAACTTCACTTGAGCGTCGAAGGACCGTTCTACTTGTGAAAGGCCCAGTCCGTGACGCCTCCATGGACTGCAAGTATGCGAATTCGTTTAGTCGATTGCAGCGTATTTTTGCATACGTATCAAAGTTTGTCAAAAGAAGTCATGGTTCAGGAATAACTCTCGCAGAAATTCGGACTGGCACTCATATACTGTTGCGAATGATTCAACGAGCCCATTTCTCGGACGACATTGATGCACTTAAAACTAAGGGAATGGTTGCGCCATCCAGCGTTCTCGCCTCTCTTTCGCCATTTCTTGATGAAGTCGGACTGCTACGTGTAGATGGTCGCCTCAAAAACTCTACTCTTAACTTTGATAGTCGCCATCCAATTATATTGCCCAGAAGTCATCCAGTAACTCGAGCCATTGTCATGCATTACCATCAGCGAAACTTGCACGCTGGTCCCCGAGCGGTACTAGCTCTGGTGCGTTCCCAATATTGGCCAATCGGTGGTAGAAAAACTGTATCCAGTGTGATTCAGAGATGCGTCATTTGCGTTCGCGCAAAACCTCGACTCTTTGAGCACATAATGGCAGATCTACCCAGGGATCGCGTCGAAGGCTGCCGTGTGTTTGGAGTGACTGGAGTCGATTTTTGCGGAAATAAGGCTCCTGTGAAATGCTACGTCTCTGTATTCGTTTGTTTTGCTACGAAGGCTATTTGATTGGAACTAGTTAAGGATTTAACTACCATGGCATTTTTGCATGCCCTCCAAAGGTTTATATGCACCAGAGGCAAACCAAGTCAAATTTGGTCTGACAATGCCACAAACTTTCTTGGCGCCCGCAACCAGCTTCAGGAGCTGAAGCGTCTATTCCTGTCTGACGCCCACCAGAATGCTGTGAAGGACTTCTGCCTGGCGGAATCAATCGAATGGCATTTCATCCCTCCACGATCTCCTCACTTTGGAGGTTTGTGGGAGGCTGCAGTGAAGACGGCGAAGCATCATTTCTATCGATCTGTTGGCCCTTCTGTCCTAACTTATGATGAGCTTCGCACACTGGTCTGCAACATTGCTGCTGTCATTAATTCACGCCCTTTAGTTTCAATTTCAGAGCACCCAGCAGACTTGGACGTACTGACGCCTGCGCATTTCCTGAACGGTGGTCCTCCTTCAGCGAGCCTAGCCTCACGAGGCTCAATTTCAATCGCTTGGATGCCTGGCAGCGCGTAAGCTATCTCCAGCAGGTATTCTGGACACGTTGGCGAGACGAATACCTCAACTTACTACAGCAGCGGGCTAAATGGAGAACTTCTAAGTCTGGTTTGGCGGTTGACGACGTAGTTCTCGTAAAGGATGAGAATCTTCCGCCGCTTAAGTGGCCACTGGCCAGAATAACTGAACTTATCCCTGGACGTGACGGCGTTGCACGGGTGGCCGTGCTCAAAACTGAAGCTGGCGAGACAAGAAGAGCTACAAACAAGCTGTGCTTGCTGCCCCTTAAGGATTATGTTTAAGACTAAGTCTTCAACGGGGGGAGGATGTTGGGCCCAGCAATCAGCGCTTTATAAGAACTAAGAGCGGCAGTTCGCCAAACCTATTAGCATCTAAGAGAATTTTGTAAAGAGATTGCGCTCTCCTTTTTTAACGTTCATTTGTTCTCCCACGCAGCGGTCAGTCTTAGCAACCGGCTCGCGTAGATCGAATGTGTGCATATTTGCTGTCGCTTGTTAACAAGAAACGTTTTCTTTAACATACCTATTTACATACATACATACATACTCGCATCTAATAAACAATTAAGACTCGCTAATCAAATTGTGTTTTTAATCAAAAGCTATACGAAAAATCTCGATAGATCAACAAAGGCATTATTCGAAAATCGAAATCGCCCTATTGTTCTCCTATCTGGATCGTACCGAAAAAATCGGACGCCTCCAAGAAACAAAAATATCGTTTAGTCATTGACTACCGGGATCTAAATGAGATCACCATCGACGACAAATTTCCCATCCCTTTAATAGATAAAATACCAGACAAATTAGGAAAATGTCAGTACTTCACAACAATTGATTTAGCAAAAGGATTCCATCAAATTCAGATGGACCCCGAATCAATACAGAAAACAGCCTTTTCAACAAAACATGGCCATTACGAATATACACGTGTGCCATTCGGTCTGAAAAACGCACCAGCAACATTCCAAAGATGTATGAATAATCTCCTAGAAGATTTGATATACAAAGATTGCTTAGTATACCTTGACGACATCATAGTTTATTCCACTTCATTGGATGAACATATGATATCACTATTCACTAAGTTAAGAGAAGCTAATCTAAAACTACAACTCGACTAGTGCGAGATCATGAAAAAAGAGACAGAGTTTCTCGGACATATAATAACAAGTTATCGAATTTCTGAAACAAACTCGTACTGCGCGTGCAATATACGGACCTAACACAAAAAGAATGAACTCTCTAGCTTTTGTATCTTCGGAAATCGACGCGTTCAAACATACGGACAGACGGACAGACGGACATGGCTATATCAACATTTCTCGTCACCCTGATCAAGAATATATATACTTTATGGGGTCTGCCACGCCTCCTTCTGCCTGTTACATACTTTTAACAAAACCATTATACCCTGATTTCCCATTTAATTCAATTTCCAATTCCAAAATTGCAAAAAGAAATAAAATCATTTTTAGGTTTGTGTGGATTTTACAGAAAGTTCATACCAAACTTTGCCCAAATTGTCAAACTAATGACACTCAACCTAAAAGAAGGTGCAACAATTAATATTAACGATCAAAATTACATTTCAGCTTTTGAAAAACTTAATTACATCAGATCCTATATTGATCTACCCGAATTTAAATAAACAATTCTCCCTTACAACAGAGGCAAGTAACATAGCTATAGGAGCAGTTCTATCACAACAACATAAACCAATTTGCTACGCAAGTAGAACACTTAATGAACATGAAATTAATTACTCCACGATTGAAAAAGAATTACTAGCCATCGTCTGGGCAACTAAATATTTCCGGTCATACCTTTTCGGTAGGAAATTTGAAATCTTAAGCGATCATAAACCTTTAGTATGGCTAAATAATATAAAAGAACCTAACATGAAACTCCAAAGATGGAAAATAAAACTCAACGAATTTGACTATAAAATAAAATATTTACCTGGTAAAGAAAATCACATAGCAGATGCACTTTCAAGAGTAAAATTAAACGAAAACTTCTTAGGAGAAACAAATAGCAATACCGCAGCAACAATACACAGTGCACATGATGATAATGAGAATTACATATCTATAACGGAAAGGCCATTAAACTATTATAATAGACAGTTAGAATTTATAAAAGGAACAGAAAATAAAGTAGACACAATAAAGTATTTTCACAAAACAAATATAAAAATCACTTATAAAGAAATGTCGAACGCATATGCCAAAGAAATAATAAAACAATATCTTTGTTGTAAAAATAACGTAATTTACTTTCATAACGAACAGGATTTCCCTATTTTTCAACAATCATATATCGAAATAATACACCCCAATAATATCACCAAAACTATGAAAAGCAATATTATATTGTCAAATTTATTAACGTATGCTGAATTTAAAAAGATAATTTTAAAAAATCATAAAGAACTTCTACACCCAGGAATAGAGAAAACAATTAATTGGTTCAAAGAAAAATTCTATTTCCCTGACTATCAAAAACTAATACAGAACATAATAAATGAATGTTTAATTTGTAACTTAGCTAAAACGGAAAATAGAAATACTAAATTAACATTTGAAATCACTCCAGAAGTATATAACATTAGAGAGAAATACATAATGGACTTTTATATAATCGATAATCTACAATTCCTTTCATGCATAAACCTATATTCCGAATTTGCAACATTAATCGAAGTAAAATCTAGAGATTGGTTAGAAGCAAAAAGAGCTATAATGAGAATATTTAACGAGTTAGGCAAACCAATAGAACTGGTTAAAAGAAGAAAACGTTAAAATTGATATAACAACGAGTAAAAATGGAATTGCAGACGTAGAAAGATTCCATAGAACAGTAAATGAAAAACTTAGAATCATTAACAGCAAAAATAACATTGAAGATAAATCAACTAAATTCGAAAAAATACTTTACACATACAATTATAAAACTAAACATAAAACAACAAATAGAACACCAGCAGATATTCTCATATACGCAGGAACACCTGAATATAATACCCAGTTAAATAAAATCAGCCAGATAACAGATCTTAATAAAAACAGACATGAGTACGAAGTAAATACTAAATATAGAAAAGCACCGTTAGTTAAAACAAAAACAACAAATCCCTTTAAAAAGACAGGTATAATAAATCAACTTGATGATAAACACTATGAAGAAATAAACAGAGGACGTAAAGTCATTCATTATAAATCCAAATTCAAAAAGAAAAAGAAAATTAACAAAAGTAAATACGATAACTAATTACAGGTCAACTAATAAAGATGACTCTCATGTTCATCATTATAACGTTTAATATCAACCCAACATTCAGCCAAAGCATCGAGATAAACCCAGTAAAAGCACCTAATGGCTACCTAATATTCAAAATAGGCACAATGGATCTATCCATTAACTTCGAGTACCATTATCTTAAAGTAAATTTGACAAAAATCCACATAACATATAATAATCTATTAAAACAAGCTCAAGAATTCAATGACGTCGTTCATATTTAATATTTAGCAGAAAAATTAAGTAGAGAAATAAGTGGAATTCAAATTGTAAAACGCAGCAAACGAGGTCTAATAAATGTAATAGGAACAGTTTACAAATATCTTTTCGGAACACTAGATAACGACGACAAGGAAGAGTTACAAGACAAAATAAAAAACTTAGCAGAAAACAGCATTCAAGCAAGTAAACTTAATTACGTAATAGACGCCATTAATAAAGGATTAGAAGCAGTTAATTCCATCGTTTCTGAAAAAGAAAAATCTATCAAACTAGAACTCTTAATTTTTAATCTCGAACATTTCATAGAATATATCGAAGATATAGAAATGGGCATGCAACTCACCAGAGGTATATTCAATCCAAATTAAAAAACACAACTACTTGAAACATGTAGATTCGGAAAAATTATTAAACACTAAAACCTCTACTTGGCTTAAAACAGATACAAATGAAATTTTAATAATATCCAATACCCCAAGAGAAATTATCAAAACCCCAATCTTTGAGATACTTCCGTACCCAGACTCAGAAAAGAACATATTAACCGAGAACTCACATAATAAATACTACTTTGAAAACGAAAATTCATACAATAAAAACACCAAACAATTAGAAACAAATGAATGTATAATAGGCATTTTAAATCAAGTAACAACCTCATGTAAATACACAAAAACCTTTAAAAATTATCAAATCACCTACATAGAACCCAATATTATTGTAACTTGGAATTTGCCAAAGACCAAATTAAATCAAGATTGCGTAAACAACGAATTAACAATAGAAGGAAATAATATAATAAAAATTTACGATTGTTCATTACAGTTAAATGAAATATCTATTAAAAATTCATACTTTGACTATTCACAAAGCATCTATGTAACAAACAATATTACAAAACTAGAACCTATATCATACTTACAAACTAAAGAAATAATTAACCAACATACAAAATACAACAGTGTATTCTAAACTATTACCAAAAAGCGTGAGATCGCCTATTCAGCATATTATCAATAACCAATCAGATTCATTCAAACATATCGTCCGATCAGAAGCTCACCACTGAAAGCTCAGAAGCTTTCCAATACCGAATATAATAAGCCAACACACAATTGTATCTTTTAGTTCTAATCGAGTTTTAAGCCGTTATATCACGGCCTCAATGCAGGCAATTTCGACACGTATGCTAGGTCAGCACATATTAACAACAACCGTAAGAACGTATCGTCAGCAGTAAGATCAATGCACTTAGGCAATATCGATTATGGCCAACGATTGCATTTTCCGACATGCGCGCCGAATCAGCATATCGTCAGCACTATCGTGTAATAAGACACCAGTCAGCAGCAGCGACAATGACCGCGGCGGCAGCAACGTCAACAGCAGCGGCAACAGCTTAGCTATAAATATTCTTGTACAATTATTCTTAAGTTAGTTCTAATCCAACTCCGAATTCAATAAAATGTTTTTTTATAAAAAACTTAATTTGAAATTTTAATTGGCGCCCTACCAGGGACCCGCGACTAATAACGTCAAAGCCTAATCCGCGAATTTTCGAAAGTGAGGCCTAATCCGCAACTCACAGACGCTAGTAACGTCCGAGGACATTGAAGTGAACAAACCGAGTACCTAATCCATAATCTCAACGCGTTCACGAGATAGTGATCGTCAGCGAAAGAACGTTAACGGTCGTGCTCCAAAAGGGGACATTGCAGCAAACAGTCTAAGTGCCTAATCCGCAGCTTAAACGCGTTTGCGACGCAAGTGCTCTCCAGAACATTGTTGCACCCTATAAGTGTCCGCCCGTAGGGTACCGCGTACTAAGTGTGCGTCGCAGGATCTCTAGTAACGGAACCTCCACTAATACTGGAATCTGAGGAACGAGGACGAATCCGGACCATCATCGCGGGGGTCCACGATGTTGATTATATTGTAAGCCTAGACTATAAGAAATTTTGAAAGAAAAACAAACAAAGAAACAAACCAAACACAAACCAAGAAATTTAAAGATTGTATACTAAAAAAAAAGAGAAAAGAATCAAATAGAAAGTAAGAAACTAATATAGAATAAGAAATTAAGGCATAACCATTTTCAAATTCAATAAAGAATCCGTAAACTTATCCGTCACCATTGACGAGCTAAGCAACGCATTTGCCAAAATAAATATGCCTCCACCCGAAAACACACCTAACACAACACCGAGACAGGTTTTGTTAACCGAACCAATCGAGGTTACAATAGAAAAATGTCGTAGGAAAATATTGTCCGAGAAAGGTAATGATTTACTGAACACAAGTATATCTGGTCCGATAGAACAAGAGCAAACAATTCTCCCTGAACATATGGGACGAATCAACGAGTTAGACAAATTGCCAGATGTAGTAAGAGTATTAAAAGACTTTTCCGGGAATAGAGCAGAATTTACTTCATGGCGCAAAAGCGTAGATAGAATATTCGATGCATACTCTTCAGCACAGGGAACTCCAAAACATTATGGTATCCTAATGGTAGTAAGAAGTAAGGTAGTTGGCGAAGCCGATGCCGTACTAAAGGCGTACAATACTCCATTGAACTGGAAAGCTATTTCCCAATGTCTAACAGATCATTTTGCTGACCGCAGAGATCTAAAAACCCTAGAGTACCAACTCTGTTCTCTCAGTCAAAGGGGACAAACAATAGATGAGTTTTATCAGGCAGCCTACTATCATCTGTCTCTCATCTTAAATCAAGTAAACAATCATGACTCATCTGCAGAGACAGTAAGAGCCATAACAAAGATCTAGAGAGATAAAGCCTTAGACACATTCATCAGAGGTCTCAATGGCGACCTACCCAGATTACTAGCTATCAAAGAGCCAACTGACCTTAAGCAATCTCTTCATTTATGCAGATTGATCGAGAATCAGTCGATCAGAAATTCTGTTAACGCCATAGAAACTCCTTCGCATCAATTAGGACCAAATACGTTAATTACATGAATAGGCCAAATAATACCCAGGTTGCTGAAAAAAGACCCTTATCTTCTAGGGCAGAAATCCCAAGCAAATATCAGCGACAATTTCTGGAGAAACCCAAGTACAGACTAACAACGACGAAACAGACAATTCCGCTAGTGCATATGCAAACGCATACGCGTAGCCGAAAACAGGAATTCAACTATTACAACAGTTTCAGGAAAGGTTGTTCACAAAAATAATATTCGAAATTAATTTACTGGATCTTCGCACCACTATGTTTAGGTTTAAACACAATTCTCGACTGCTCTCATTCTCAGCTAATTCTGATAAAAACAGGAACTTCAGCAATGCAGAATAGAACTTTTAAAATTATCCATGTATTCGATATTTCAGAATATGAAAAAATCTTCGGAACCTTTGAAGAAACACTAGATAATATAAGCACCTCACACCAAATGTTTCCACTGCTCAAATACGAATTAAATAATGTTCGAAATGATTTACGTAGACTCAAACCTTCAGTAAGAGTAACAAGAGCAATAAATGCATTAGGAACAGCATGGAAATGGTTGGCCGGCACACCGGACCACAGTGACCATGAGGTCATAATTACTAAGATAAACGAACAACTAGAAAATAACAATAAGCTGGTAGTTATTAATAGGGTATTAGAAGACAGGATTAATGAAATAACCCAGACCTCAAATAAAATAATGAAATTAGTAAAAGATAGCTCAAATATTCAAGAAGAAAAAATCATGTTTTTCAAATACAAACTCCAAATTTTTAAAGATGATCTAACTAACCTAATACATGCCATAGATTGGGCAAAGACGAATACAATAAATTCAATAATACTATCAGAATCCGAAGTCAAAAGAATAGAGCAAATACTAGAGAAAGAAAAAATCATGTTTTTAAATGCAGAAGAATTGTTACAGTTCAGTCAAGTAAAAATTGCAAGTAATGGAAAGAATATACTCTATATAATCAATATACCTTTAATTTCAAGCGAAGTCTGTACTACTATGTTAATAAAACCAATAAAACGAAAAAATCATATTAACGAAATAAAATTTGAAAACATTGTAAAATGCGAGAAATCCATTTATGCGATAAGAGACTCATGTGAGGTACATAATGAAAAAACAATTTGTAATAGGAATAAGCTAGTTGATTTAAGCAACGATACTTGTACAATGCCATTACTGAAAAGCCAAACTCCAAATTGCCGTATCATCAACAATCAACACGTGCCCGATCACGAAGAACTATTTGTCGGCACAATACTGCTCAACGACTTCGAAGGAATGATCAAAATCGACGAAGAAGAAATAGAACTACACGGTACATTCCTGGTACAATTCGAAAACTCCACGGTACGCATCGAAGACGACGTATATGAAGCGAAGGTGATGTCTTATGCAGAAGCCATCCCACCGTTATTCCAAATTATGACGGAAACAAACAAGGTCGACGAAGTCCTCTCATTACAGATGCTAAGAGAAATAAACATCAACAACACGAACAAATTAGAAACTCTAAAAAGCAGCAACAACATAAGAGCAGCAATCAATCTGACTCTGTCCGGCACTCTACTAATACTTATGGTAGCAGTCCGCATCTAAGGGGAGAAGAGTTAACAACCGATCGAACCCACAAAAGGGCATTGCACCGGCCCAATTATATCACGGCCTCAATGCATGCAATTTCGACACGTGTGCTAGGTCAGCACATATTAACAACAACCGTAAGAACGTATCGTCAGCAGTAAGATCAATGCACTTAGGCAATATCGATTATGGCCAACGATTGCATTTTCCGACATGCGCGCCGAATCAGCATATCGTCAGCACTATCGTGTAATAAGACACCAATCAGCAGCACCGACAATGACCGCGGCGGCAGCAACGTCAACATCAGCGGCAACAGCTTAGCTATAAATATTCTTGTACAATTATTCGTAGGTTAGTTCTAATCCAACTCCGAATTCAATAAAATGTTTTTTTTGTTTATAAAAAACTTAATTTGAATTTTTAATTTATATTCATATATTCTTCAATAAAATGTTTTTTTTTTTGTTTATAAAAAACTTAATTTGAATTTTTAATTTATATTCATCTATTCTTCATATACATATATTTATAACAGTGAATATTTTTCCTCTTGCCAAAAAAAGAATCAATTGTTTCACTATTTACATTTATTTATTTGATTCCAACATTTATATGGCCTTTATTTTCATATTTACGTATGTACAGTGGACCAAAAAAGTATTGGCACACCAAGAATCATAAAGTTTAGGCAACTTTAACATTTGTTTCATTAGGATTACAAGATTAACAAAAATTTTATTATATTCGTCAATATATTTTTGTTCAATTAATAAAAAAAGTATTGGCACACTTTCTTGTGTTGCCTGACGTTTTGCTATATTGTAACGGTAAAGTCCCGTTTTTATACTTTGTATATTGGGTTTGTGCAATGTCCGTCTTGCTGTCCGTCCGTCTGTCCGTATGAACGCAATATTTTCCGGCGCTATTAGAACTAGAGACTTGAAATTTTAAACATATACTCATATATGTTCCCGAATTATAAAGTGTTAAAAATTTCCCGATCCGCCCACTAGGGGCGTGGCAAATCGGAAAACTCTTCCGCCCATAGTCAAGTTATCATACTAGATGATGAGCTAGAGAGTTGCAATTTGAAATGTATACTCGGGATGAGAACCCAAGTTCAAAAAGCTATGGCGGATATATCTACGCCCATTGGGGGCATAGCAAATCGGGAAATACGTATCTTCTACACCGTTAAAGCTAAGCTAACGCTGAAATTTTGCATGTGAGTTAATGTTACGATTCTAAGAAGATCGATCAAAAAGTTATATGTCTACGCCCATTGGGGGCGTGGCAAATCGGACCTGAATATATAGTGATTTTTCAAATTGTGCTATATTTTGAACACTATTGACACTAGAGATTTGAAATTTTGCATGTATACTCGGGTTGACAACCCAAGACTAATAAGCTATGGTGGATATATCTACGCCCACAGGGGGCGTGGCAAACCGCAAAAGCTTATATCTCCTACAGTTTTAGAGCTAGAAGCTTGAAAATTGGATGATTGAGTTACAAATGTTCTCCTCTATCGATGACCCAAAAATCATTTTTCAGCCTCTTTGGGGGCGTGGCATATCGAAAAATACCCTGTAATATTCGCGTTTTTGGAATGTAAGCAACCAAATTTTGCAGTCATGTTAGCCTCGGCCCTTTCTAAGAAATGGCAAAAAATTATGCGTCTACACCCACTGGGGGCGTGGCAAATCGGCAAAGAAGTTTGCTGTGGCCAACTGCATAATTCATGCATATAATAGCTTAATAGCAATTGCTAAGATGGCAGAAAGCATTTTAACATAAATATAATAATATTAATGAATTTAAAAAATAAAATTTATAAGTTTTCGATTAATAAATAAAAAGTTTCCAGCGGGATTCGAACATAGGTCTTTTGAAAACAATATGTAATCGTTAGCTAAACCTAAATAAATTCACAGCTGATCAACTGACTAGCTGATCAGCAGCTTGTGACAAAACAAAACAATACAATCGCACTTCTTGCAATATGTATACAATTAATATGCGTATGTTTATAAATTATTATCAATTGGCAGCAAGCATTTTATAATAAATATACAAATATAAAAAAAAAATTTAAAAATAATAATTTTTGAAAAAAAAGTTTTTTGCGGGATTCGAGCCCACGCACCCAAGTATAGCTTGCATAGCGCTTACCATCAGCACCACTGACCAAACCAAATAAGGCATTGCTAGAGCGTCTCTGAAAAAATTAATGTAACGATCGAAAAATTCCCAATTCAGTCACAATTCTTAGAATATTCTGGCATGCAAACTTTTGTATGCATACATAGAAAATTGTGTGTATACTCGTATAGTGTGTACATGTGTAAATCTATATGTATGTGTAGGAAAAACGTTTGTTGCTTGCCATGTACGTTTGCTAATTGCCGAAATATTTCGTTAATTAAATGTTTATTAAATAAATAAGATGCATCTATGGGAACAAAGTATATCGCAGTTAGTTGCGCCTAACTGCAACGTTCTTACTTGTTTTCGTTTTGTTTTATTCTAAGCTTCTCTTACACACAAAAGCTTGAAAATATTATACGTTTAGCATAATTTTTTAGTTAATTTCTCTAATAAATCATCAAATGGATCAGGATCAGAAATTTCGTTGGAAACGCGAAAAATTATAATAAATTTGTACTGCAAAAATAAATCCTATCGAGAAATTGGAGAACTAGTCGATAGCCCACGCCAGGAAAGGCTTTTTGGGGCCACTGTGAACCAGGCGCCGATGCGGTCTACAGTTAAATTGTGCCAGGAACTGCAAGATTCTATTGGAGCTAAGTTTTGTCCACAAACCGTGCGAAATACACTGAATAAGGCTGGGTATCATGGCAGAGTTCCGCGGCGGAAGCCTTTTATTTCAGAAGTAAATAAGGCGAAGAGGCTGGACCTTGCCAAGAGATACGTAAGCCAGCAGGACTCATTCTGGAACAATGTAATTTTCAGTGATGAGTCCAATTCAACCTTTTTGGGTCTGATGGCAGCCAAAAAGTGTGGCGCAAAGCCAACAAAGAGCTGCAGAAAAAAATCTCCGCAAAACTGTAAAACACGGCGGAGGAAATGTAATGGTGTGGGGACGTTGTGCGGCATCTGGAGTTGGTCAACTAGCTTTTATTGATGGAACCATGGATAAATATGGTTTCTTGGATATTTTGAAAAACAATTTGACCCCCCGTGTTGAGAAGTTGGGCCTTAATGGAACACAATGGCTGTTTCAACAAGACAATGATCCCAAACACTCGTCATTTTTAGTGCAGAATTGGTTTATTTACCATTGTAAGCAGTTTAAAACGACTCCCCCATCACCCGACCTTAATCCCATTGAGCACATATGATATAACATCGAAGGATTCCCTAAAAACGGCACTTAGTACCGGATGGGAAAAAATATCTTCACAGGAGACATCCAAATTAGTTGGAAGTTTGAGGAGACGCCTCCAAGCCGTGATTGAGGCCAAAGGTGGCCCACAAAAAATTAATTTTTATTTTAAAATATTTTTTTTTTTATAATTTTTTAACAATTCTTTTGAAGTGTGCCAATACTTTTTCGGCGTGAATTTGTGCCTTCTCTTAGAAAATAAAGTATAACTAATAGATAGAGGTAAAAATTTCAATTTTTTTTTTTTATTAATTGAACAAAAATATATTGACCAACATAATAACATTTTTGTTATTCTAGTAATCCCAATGAAATAAATGTTAAAGTTGCCTAAACTTTATGATTCTTGGTGTGCCAATACTTATTTGGTCCACTGCAGTGCACTGTATGTATGTATGTAGTTCTTGTGTCTGCTTCCAAAGAAGAGCAAGTGAAGGTGCTGTCGATTCACCAGCTGTTACACTTGCGCAAACTACATACATATGTACATAAACTACGTACATATGTATAGACTACGAACATATACATAAATAAGTTGCAATAACTTATCTGTCCTGCGTCGGCAATAGCCGCCGTTTCCTCCGATCATTGTATTATACTTCATAATAACAAAAAACACTAAATTAAAGAACATACATATTTATGCTATTGGAGTGGCTGTCAGTGTTGCCAATTTGTTTTTAGCAAAAAAAGCTGTTTTTAGTGGGAACATACTTTAAAAGAAGCTGAAATTTTGGGAAAAAAATCTGACAAAAAAAGCTGAGGTTTTGTTGCCTTATTTTAAGTTTTTTTTTACGAATAGTCCAGTTTTTCGTTTTATTCGTGACAATTATTATTTTTATCGCATTCTTCCATAGTGCCAATTATATTTTAATAAATTTCACATGAATACTTCTATGTTAGTTATGCAGTACGAGTTTATTTTGTATTTTGTTATTTTATTTTTTTTTTTTTTCATTAACTCATCCCATTTCCAAATTATTGATACAAAATTGAAAATTTGTTTACGTTACGTTTTTTGAGCACAACTTCTACACCGTTTCAGCTAGACTTTAAATTTGTATATTTAGATACATATTATGGATTGTTACGCCCCTTCGCCACAATTCGAATAAAAACGCATCTAGAAATGGAGTTTCATAAGGATCGTCCATCTAGAAATGGAATTATAAGCGTCCAAAATATAGACCAACCCAACTTGGTCATAACTGAGCGGTTAGCAGAGCACGGGTTTTCTTTTGGCAACTTATAGTCACGACAGCATTCCTTCTTAATGTATATACGTTGATTCGTCAATCAGAATGGTATATTTTGTTTCGCCAATATCGAAAGCAAGGTTATACAAAAAACGTTTCTAATAATGATTGAACATTTTGTTTTCTGACACTTCACAGAACTCTCAAATCTATTACAAAAATATTTCAAGCACAAATTGGTTATGTGATCAACTGGCAGCTATACTATATTTGCATGACTGCAATATACAAATCTATTCTTGTCTTATCATTTAAGTCTTCGCAGCCAGCATTTGAATTGTTAGCTGTTAAGTTACACATCCTGGTATTTTTGTTTATACTGAATTATTTGGTTTTAATTTTACTACAATGAACATCACTTCATTGTACATAAATTCTCTAAAATATGTTATATTGCTAAGTATAAAAAAAAAAAGCGGAAAAAAAGCAAATTATTTTCTAAAAAAGCCAGAATTCCCGCTTCCCGCTGTTTTGGAAATATTCCCGCAATTGGGTTTTCAAAAAAGCCAGATTTGACGGGAAAAAAGCTGATTTGGTAACACTGGTGGCTGTCGATCAACAGCTGACTCTTAATAACTTATGCACACCTCTCTCTATATGTACCCACGCCGACATTAAATAAATAAAACACAAGCATTCTTTTTATTTTTTCGCACATTTATTTCTTTATTTTCGCTGTAATAATATATACTTCACATAACATAATTAATACACAATTCAACTTAATTATCTTACACATATAAAATTTCCACTCATAACTAGTGCTGGCACTTGGACTCAAAGCAAAGAACATCGCCAGCCGCCATATTTCGTGCCGATATTTACAAGTTATCGAAACACTCAAAAATCGTGATCTGGATTAGTACTCGTATTTCTGAACTATCGCACGGCAAATAGCTGACAACATATCGTCTTTATTTATTTCGAATAAATAAATTATTTCTCGTTCTTACAATTATTTAATCTACCACTAACCATACAACACATAGACTGGACAACTGGAACAAATTAATGTGCACACTTATTTTTTTACTTTAGAACCCCCCTAACTTCGTATTTGCTCGGGTTTTTACTTTTAGGGTCGGGAGAAAAATTGCTGATGGCAAAATCATTCCGCTTCGAGCGCTCGACGGTGACGGTCGATTTTCCAAAAATGCCTAACATGTGCCGCTCTTTCCCTTGCTCTCTTTCTCTTTCTGCCCTATGCTTTTTACTCTCTGCTCTCTTCTCACAAAAATATATGTATGCTGGCACATACAGCAAGCAGCTCACAAAAATAGAAATTTCTTCTCGACTCGCGACCCCATTGGTTCCCTTCTGAGCGAAGAGTATACCGAATTCTCAAACTGCTTTGCCATGCTCATGCAAAATGTTAGCGTTTTTATGATTATTTGTGGAAAGGGTATGAAAGTGTTGATGTGCATAACGAATATTATTTCCGTATGACCATACACTTGCATACACACACGCATTTACACTTCCTCGCTATATGTGTAGGCATTTATGTGCTTGTGTGCAATATTCTTGCTGCCGCCTGTAGAGCACTTTTAGAACCCCCAGCAGCAGTTGATGTTCGTTTGGTTTGGTAGCTGCTGTGAGCTAGCAAACGCACACACAGTCACATACACATTTACACTTCCTTGCTATATGTGTAAGCATTTATGTGGCTGTGTGCGATACACTTGCTGCATGTAGCAATTCTAATTCCCCAGCGATTGCTGTGTGGTAGCTGATGTGAATCTACACTCACACATACATATGTGTACGTTTGTGATGTGATAATCACAATCACTTGTATAGGCATTTGAATGAATGCTCTGTCTGGGGCATTTGCATGTTTCGTGCATGGGTCTCGAATATTGGGCGTGTGCCTACCTCAACTTTGAAATTAAGTAAACGATGAAATTAAGTAAATTTTAAGAGTAGATTAAGAGTATCTATATCTATCTATTTGCCAAATTACAAGTCTCTAGTATTTGAAATGCGTAGCTAACATACGAGTGTTCATGTGAAATTTCAGCTCTCTAGCTTTTGTAGTTTCCGAAATCTCGACGTTCATACAGACGGACAGACGGACGGGCGGACAGACGGACGGACAGACGGACGGACAGACGGACAGGGCTAGATCAACTTATTTTTTATGCTGATCAAGAATATATATACTTTATGGGGTCTGCAACGTCTCCTTCTGCCTGTTACATACATTTTCACAAAACCATTATACCCTGAATTCCCATTTTCAATGGGTTCAGGGTATAAAAATAAGTGTGCACATTAATTTGTTCCAGTTGTCCAGTCTATGTGTTGTATGGTTAGTGAATCTACTCTGATTAAATTAATTGCAATAATTTCTTCTGCTAATTTAACCTACTCTGATCAAATTAACTTACTCTCGTCGTTATTTATTTCGAATAAATAAATTATTTCTCGTTCTTACTGTTAAGGCAATTGAAGACATGCTTTTTTGTATTTTTAAAAACTGCATAGATATAATATTGAATTGTAACAAATAAGATTGTAACCAGTGTGAAGAGCAATTGAAATTGCTGTGCGCTCTCGTTTTGCGCTCTCGCTTGCACTTATAGTTTCGCTCTCGCTTCGCGCTCATCACTTGCGCTCGCTTTACACTCATCATTTGTATGCTCGCTTGCAATATCGTTTGCACACTCGCTTGCACATACAGTAGTGCTCTAGCTTGGCGCTCATCATTTGCGCTCATCACTTGCGTTCATCGCTTGCGCTCATCACTTGCGTTCATCACTTGCGCTCATCACTTGCGCTCGTCACTTGCATGCATTAATTGTCGCTCGAAACTTGCACTCTCGCTCTCATCGTATGCGATCGTTTGCACTAATATCTTGCATTCTAGCTTGCACTATTGTTGCGTTTACACTTGCACATATCGGCGCGCTCTCGCTTGTGCATGTGTAAGTGGGAATGCATTGCACTCAATCGCTTAATCGCTCGCTTAGCAATTTCGCTCGTTGGTACTTACGCTCTCACTTTGCGTAGTAGCAAGTGTACATACATTGCACTTAATCGCTCTACACAGTCAGTAGAGATCACTCAAAGTAATAGTCACTCAGCCACTCTGGTTGTTGTCTTCGCTATATCGCTATATCACTCAACTATAGTTAAACACTGCCAGCGTAATATATTGATATTTATTACGATCGCGCGCATTTTTTAACTTCTTTGAGTTGTTCTTCGCTTGTTGTCATACATAAGTGAGCTTTTCTTTTCTTTTTATTGAATTTCGTTTCAACTGAGCTTCACTTATAGCATCATGACTGGCAAGCGAGGAAAGAATCGGTCTATGGACGAGTCATCATCAGAGCGTGTCGATGCTCTCTTGACCGTCTATAAGAACGTCACAAATGACATAACCCGCATAAGCAAATCATTGAGAGATTTCACTACACCAGTAGAGCCATTCGAAATTGCATGTAGACTTGAGATACTGAACCGCTATATAGAAAAGGCCTTTAAAACACAACAAGAGTTGGACGACATTAATGATGACTTAGTGTCTCGGTCCACGTTAGAGGACTTATGTGTGTCAACTAAGGCACTTCTAATGAAGCGAGGTAGTGATAGTCAACCTAAAATTGAGAGTCCCGCAAACTCTACAATGATTGGCTCCATGTCACACTCTATAAAATTGCCAAAGGTTATTGGCGAATATTCGGAATATAAAAATTTCATTGGTCTGTTTGAAAGTTTAGTATATAACGAGCCAGAGTTATCGAATATAGAAAAGTTCAATCACTTGTTGTCCTGTTTAGAAAAAGAAGCGTTAGGCACTGTCAAGGCTTATCTGGTGACAGATGCTAACTAACCAAAAGCGTTAGCTGCCTTTAAAAATGTATACGACAATCAGTGTCTCATATTTTTTAACAGCATCGCTAAGTTGTTTGGCCCCCCACGCATGTCTGAACCCTCAGCATCATCTTTGCGCATGCTAGTGGATTCAGTATGTGCTATATACAAATCATTGTTGTCGTTAGGATCTGATAAACAGATTTCGAATGCCATGCTCATCCATTTGGTAATGATGAAAGGAGACGCTGGCACGCGTTCTAGGTGGGAAGAGAATCTTGACTACAACAAACTTCCACTGTGGCAAGATTGTGAAGCTGCTTTAAACAGACGATATCAACACTTAAGTGCTGAAGAATCATCTGGTTCAAGTCGTAAGGCGGTTCAGGACAATAGGAAAAGAATTGGGAAAACTTCGCTAGCTGTCGCTCTGCCAAGTCAGCCACAAGACCCTAAATGCGTGTTTTGTAAAAAGAATGATCACTTCGTCCATTCGTGTTCGTCGTTCGCAGCAATCCCATGTCAAAAACGGTTTGCATTTGCAAAGAGCTATCCGCTATGCATAAATTGTTTGCGAACAGGTCATTCAGTGGCTGCTTGTAAATCAGCCCACTGTCGAGTGTGCTCTAAGCCGCACCATACCATACTGCATAGATATAGCTCTGAGGCGACTCAAGGTAGCTCAGCAGTTGTATCGGCAGTCCCTCGAATCAATCCTTCACAGACTTCATCTGTAAATCACGCATGGTTAGCCTCAGATCAAGTTCTCTTAGCAACCGCAGTTGTTAAGATAAAATATCAATCTGGATCTTACCACTTAGCTAGGGCCTTGTTAGATTCCGGCTCGCAAATTAACTTCATGACTGAAGAACTTGCCAAACAGCTAAAGTTGAGAAGGCAAAAATTTGGGATTCAGTTGTTGGGCATTGCTAACTGTCAGTCTTCTGTTCGTCACAGCATTCAAACCGCAATAGCATCTCGAACGGACGATACAGAAATTAGAACAGACTTTGGTGTGTTACGTTCTATATCGTCGTATCAACCAGAGAAGCATACTGAAGAGATCAAGGTACCTGATAATGTACAATTGGCTGATCCTCAGTTCCACAAGCCACAACGGATAGACTTGCTGCTCGGTGCTGATATATTCTTTGATATATTAAGAGAGGGCAAAATAGAGGGACCTGATAACAGTCCAACGTTGCAATTGACTGCCTTTGGTTGGATTGTGTCTGGTCGCTGCCGAGCAGCTAATGCAGCAAATAATTCGTCGACTTTCGTTAGTGTCGTAAAGGACGACATAGATATAGATTCGATAGTTCATAAATTCTGGGGGTTGGAAGAAAAACCAAATACAGCTGCTTCGAATTTGTATACCCCAGAACAACAACTGTGCGAGAAGTCTTTTGTAGAGACTATTTGCCAAACCACCTCAGGTCGGTTCAGAGTGTCATTGCCATTCAAATCAAGTCCACACAATCTTGGTATGCCATATGACACAGCCAGGCGACGTTTTCTGGCTTTGGAAAGGAGAATGAGCAAACAAGATGACATTCGGCCAATGTATATCGACTTCATGAAAGAGTACTTGGCTTTGGGTCATATGAGCCCAACCGATAATCAAATTCCGAGAGAGCCGCATTATTTCATCCCTTATCAATGCGTGCTAAGACCGCATAGCGCATCCACTAAACTACGAGTAGTGTCTGATGCTTCTAGCAAGTCTTCATCTCAATTGTCGCTGAATAATCTACTCCGACCATTCAGCCTCAGTTATGGGGGGCTTTGCTAAGATTTCGACTTCGTCCTTGGGCTGCTACAGCAGATATCGCTAAAATGTACCGTCAAATTGAACTTGACGAGTCCCATCGCAACTTTCAACTTTTTGTGTGGAGGGAATCGCCCACTGATCCGTTACAAATCCAAAAATTTGGATTTCCTCTCACAAAATGGTCGTCCAACAGTAAGCAACTCGCAGCACAACCAGCAAGAAATGATATTATCATTGGTCATCAAGAGGACACAAAAACCTTAGGATTAATTTGGAATCCTATGGCTGACATTTTCAGATACTCCATGAACTGCTTAACAGAGGTACAACCAACTAAACGGTCCGTTCTGTTGTTTGTGGCACGATTATACGACCCCTTAGGTTTGTTAAGTCCGATCGTAAGTCGTGCGAAGGTCCTTCTACAAGAAATGTGGTTGCACAAACTTGGGCGGGATGACCAATTACCTGTCCAAATGAGACAAGAATTTGAGGCAAAGTTATAGCTGTTTCTCAAATTTAGACTCGTTGTATATACCTCGTTACGTTGGCACACTCAAGTCGAAAGGATGCCAAATCCATGGATTTGCCGACACCTCAACGAGAGCTTACGGTTGTTGTTTATACGTAAGAATGCAAACAGATGAGGGTATCACCAGCAGCCTGTTGATCGCCAAATCAAAGGTAGCGCCTTTGAAAACAAAATCTATTCCGCGGCTGGAGTTGTGTGCTGCAGAATTGTTAGCTACATTGTGGGGTGCGGTAAAGAAACTTGATTGTCCTATTAATAAAGTCACATTTTGGTCAGACTCGGAGGTTGTGCTTCATTAGGTGCGAATGCATTCATCTAGCTTGAATACGTTCGTTGGTTATCGCGTGGCAACCATCCAAGAATTGTTAGAGAAGCGTAGAACTGCAATCACTCTGATCGCGGTCGATTAGGTACCAAATTCCATCGTACAGCTTATCGAAGCAACTTTTTCATATTCTAAGATAATTCGCATAGTTGCGTTCCGCTTTATCAACGGAAAGCAAGAAAGTCATACTTCACTGATTCCTACAGCTTCTGAGTTAAGTTTTGCTTTTCTTGCAGTCATATCCGTTATTCAACACATTGAATTCATCAATGAAATAAAGAAGCTAAAGAAATCAATCGATATGCAACCGGCATTGCAAAAACTGACACCGTTTTTGCATCCACATCAGCATGGCAGGCGTGTGTTAAAGTTGCTACGAGTAGGAGGTCGTTTATTGAAGGCCCCACTAGCACATAATGCCAAGTTCCCCCTATTACTTCCAAAAAAAATGTAGATTCGTAACGCTTTATTTGGAGCACTTGCATCGCTCTCATTGCCACGCCAATCCACTAATATTATTCGTCAGCAGATCTGGCTGGTCAATGCTCGAGAAGCTTGCAGTGCAGTAGTTCGAAAGTGCGTACATTGCTTTCGCTATAAGCCGAAACTTCTATACCAAATAATGGGTAATCTTCCTGCTGACCGCTTACATGGAAAAATACCATTTGAGATCAGCGGAGTGGACTTTTGTGGTCCAATACTCGTTTCATTAGGAATTCGTGGCAAATCGCCAGTTAAAATGTATATTGCCGTATTTGTTTGTTTTACCTCGAAGGCTGTGCATCTCGAATTAGTAACCGATTTAACAACCAATTCATTTTTGATTCATTGGTCGACGTGGCCTTGTACGGAAGCTGTACTGCGACAATGCCACCAACTTCGTTGGTGCTGCTCGCACTTTGGACCTCATGGGCACGTTCCATGCCAACACAGCGGACATGGAAACATTTGCTGCGGATCGGGGAATGGAATTTGTTTTCATTCCTCCTCGAGCGCCGCATTTCGGCGGTCTCTGGGAAGCGGCAGTGAAGTCTGCCCAGGGACTGCTACTCAAGGCAATGGGCAGCGCAGTCTTACGGCAGGACGAGTTGGCCACCGTGCTGGTCGAGGTCGAGGCCGTGCTCAATTCGCGGCCAATGATCGCTCCCAGCAACAACCCCAACGACGGCGAAGTGCTCACGCCAGCGCACTTCCTAATAGGAACAACGCTCACGCCGCTGCTACTCGCATCAACAGAGCCAGTCGACGACGTCAAGCTGACATGCTTAAAAAGATGGCTGCTGATATCAAGCATCAAGCTTCGATTTTGGATAGACTGGTCAAGGGACTACCTGCTGAGCCTCCAGAAAAAGTCGAAGGGGACCAAGGAGAGGCAAAACGTGGAGGTCGGAACAGTCGTCCTCGTGGGGGGGACAACGCTCCTCCTCAACAATGGATGGTAGGCGTGGTGACCGAAGCCATAGCCGACGGAGATGGTAGGGTGCGAGTGGTTATCATAAAGACCAAATCCGGCACCTACAAGTGGGCAATCCATCGTATTGCCCCGCTTCCACTTAATTAATAAGTTAACTTGAAAAATGAATATTATATTGAAGCCCTACGGCCTTTCAACACGGCCGGACTAAGCAGACCCCTTATCGTAGGACACTTACAATTATTTAATCTCCTCTGATTAAATTAATTGTAATAATTTCTACTGCTAATTTATTCTATTCTGATTAAATTAATTTGTTCTCGTATTTATTTAATTCGAATAAATAAATTATTCCTCGTTCTTATAATTATTTAATCTACTCTGATTAAATTAATTGCAATAATTTCTTCTGCTAATTTAATCTACTCTGATTAAATTAACTTACTCTCGTCGTTATTTATTTCGAATAAATAAATTATTCCTCGTTCTTATAATTGTTTAATCTACTCTGATTAAATTAATTGTAATTATTTCTACTGCTAATTTAGTCTACTCTGATTAAATTAAATTACTGCCCTCTTTATTTATTTCGAATAAATAAATTATCTCTCGTTCTTAAAATCATTTAATCTATTCTGATTAAAATAATTGTACTCGTTTCCTTTGCTAATTTAATCTATTCTGATTAAATGAAGTTGAATAATTTCGGTCCTTACTAGTAGCTCGTAGACATTGCTCTAGACAAATAGGAAAACATCTCAGTCCCGGTCAAAGAACCTGCTGTAAACTACTTGCCAGTCAGCATCCATGTCCGATCGGTCCGGTCGTGCACAACTGAGTGTACCCTCCTCGTGTTTAATCAAACGCAGCTCTTCAGCATCTCCTATTCCTTCTGGAAAACCGCAATCCACTAGCGCGTTCAAACGCAGTCCGGTCGTAACCCGATCTAGTCCAAAGCCAGTAAGTACTTCAGAAAACATGTCTCTCTCTGACTTTATTTCCGCTGCTGATCGGCTTACTAAGTTTGAAGCCCGCATCGACGGTCCCGAGGACTCTGGCGCCACCGAGGCGGCCCAACTCCGAACTCTCGAAGTCCGGCGGGGTCGAGTCAAAACCCTATGGGAAGACGCAGAAAGCCAATACAAAGCGTGTTCCAAGGTTTTGAGTCAAGGGGCTGGCAGTGGCGAAATAGAAGCTATGGAGGCTAAGTGCGACCATTGCTATACAGTTTACGAGCGGTGCATAGCCAGATTAGGTTTGCAGATCGACGCCCTCTCCGCGTCATGCGCTGCGCCTTCCCCTACGTTCACTCCCATTGCCTCTTCTGGAGGCTGTCGCCTTCGGCTTGTAGACACGGAAGTGTTTCACTGCGACTACCTGCGCTGGCCAACTTTCAGAGACCTCTTGTTCCTTTTGATTTCGAAAACAGCAGGCTATGCAAATGCGATAGTCGCGGAGGTTCCTCTCACCAACGACGGCTTTGCATCAGCCTGGGGTCTCCTGTGTGCGCGGTTCGAAAACAAGCGGCTGTTAGTCTTCAGACAGCTTAAAATCCTCCTCAATATGACCAAGGTCAACAAGGAGTCAGGTTCAGCCCTTAGAGCGCTGCACGGCACCATCCACCGCTATTGAGCATGCCCAAATTTCCACGGAAAATTGGGATTGCATACTTGTTTTCCTATGTGTATAAAAATTCCCGGACCCGACTCGGCTACTTTGGGAGAATTCGCTAGTTCGGAAGTCAAATATCCCATCCTGGCCTGACGTCAGCCGCTTCCTCACCGAACGCGCTTCCGCGCTTGAAGCGATAGAAGGTGACACTTTCTCCCCCAAAGTTTCGATACACAATTCTTAAGGCGCCCCTAGTTTCTCGAAAAAGGTCAAGTCTTTTGAAACGCTAGTACATGCTAAGCCCAAGAAGTGTGAACTGTGCGCAAAAGAGAACCATCCCATTCATCTGTGTCCGAAGTTTTTGCAAATGTCCGTCGGGGCTAGAGACACTTACATAAGACGTAAGCAGCTTTGTCGGAATTGTTTCGCACACGGCCATCAATTGCGAGGTTGCGCTAGCATCTACAATTGTTCCAAGTGCAAAGCTCGGCACAATACACTCCTCCGTCGGGAAGGCCGCGCCGGGAGCAGCGCTCGTTCCACTGCCTCTGAAAAGTCTCAAACGTCCGAGGGGGGCCCCGTTGTGCAATCGTATTGCGCAACCAGTCAACAAGGTGTGTTGCTCGGTACGGCAGTAATCAATGTGAGTCACCAAGAAGCCACCTTTTCCGCCCGAGCTCTAATTGATTCGGGGTCCGAAGCGACGTTCATCTCTGAGAGATTATTCCGCTTGCCATTCCAAGCAGTGCAGGCTCAGGTGTCGGGCCTAGGTTCTTCTGTAACGACCCAGTCGCGGAAGCGTTGTGAATTCCATATCGGCACTCCGCTGGAACCGACGCTCCGGATTGAGGCTTCGGCACTCATCCTCCCACAATTGTGTGGCAATCTGCCATCATATCCTCTTCCTCAACACCTCCTAAATGAGCTTCCGAATTGTCCATTAGCTGACCCCTTATTCCTTAAGAGCGCTAAAATTGATGTCCTCTTAGGAGCGGATATCCTTCCAGCGGTCGTTAAAGGAGGCTTCCGCCCTAATCTTTGCGGCTCTCTAATGGGGCAAGAGACTATCTTCGGCTGGATCCTTGCTGGTCCAGTCACGCAGAAACTACAAAGACATGTTTCAGCATTCACGACCCGAATCACTTTTTCTGAGGAAGAAAAGCTCGATGACCTTCTCTCCAAATCTTGGGGGGTGGAGAGTCTTCCCAAGGTGGCCCGGGGGCCAGACTCCGCTGGTGAAGACAACGCCGTCCAAACAACCAAGACGGACAGTTCTGGCTCATATGTCGTGACGCTTCCATTTAACTCTCTCATGCCCGCAGTTGCATATACGCAACATTGTATTTATGAGCGTGTAACTATCGTTATTTAAAAATTTTTGTTTTGGTTCTTTCTCAGAAATATAGCTGCATGTGTTGAGTGAGCTTACAACTAATTTCTCGGCAGTCAGGTGTTCACGTGTTCACTTTGTAGCTATTTTTCCGAGAGCGCAGTCGACAAATTCATTGTGCAAAAAAACGTAGTCTTAACAAAGTGTTAAAAAAACATAAAAATAATTAATTCATTCCAAAATCCAAAATCAAGGTCAATAACAACATAAAGAAGATTAAGTGAGTATTTGAAAAAAAAAAAAAAAAAAAAAACGCATGAAAATATTATTTAGTTTGCTTGGAATAATTTTACAAATGTCGTGTTGCGTATATACAACATTGGTCTATTGTGGTAATATTGGTGTATCTGGGATTATATATGATTTTACTCTGTACATTGGAGAAGAGACGTGCAAGACTTATGGCTTGAGCATTTCATCAGATATCGTGCTATTTTTATCATCTAATTTACCAGTAAACCAGTAAACCAAAATTTCAAACTGTTTTTTGACGATTGGTTTTCGTCAATAAGCTTGATAAGCTTGATGATTGCTCTGAAAGAAAAAGGCATATTGGCCGTTGGTACAATTCGAAGCAACCGGTTGAAAGATTGTGCTCTAAGCAGTGACGAAGACCTTCAAAAACGAGGACGAGGATCAAGCGATTTCAAATATGAAGCAATGCACAACTTGATTGCTTGTCGTTGGTATGTACAATTAGTTTCAAATTATGCTGGTAATAATCCCATGAGCGAATGCAAGAGATGGTGCCGCAAAGAGAAGAAGTTTATAACTATACCTCGTCCAGGTATAGTTGAATGTTACAACAAACACATGGGGGGGGGGGGGGGGGGGGGGGGTTGATCTTGCGGACATGCTGCTTGAATTGTATAACATCAACCACCGCTCAAATAAATGGTACATGCGCATAGTATACTGGTGCATAAACTCAAGTTTAGTAAACAGTTGGTTGTTGTACCGTAGAGACATAACACATACAGACGGCGAGTTGAAGCATATGCCGCTCAATTGGATGTTGCTTCCGAGCTTTTGAACGCAAGTCAAAATACATTTGTCGCCAAAAACAGAGGTCGTCCAGCACTTTTTTTTGACAATGAATTCATCCCCCTCATCACCAGCTCCATCATCACCAGCTCCGTCATCACCAGCTCCTTCTACTGGCTCTGAATCAAACCCCTGTAAAAGATCTTATGTTGTAGACCCAGCAAAATCACTAAGATTTGGTGGTTATAATCATTGGCCGGAATGGGGAACAAGAGGAAGATGTAGAGTATGCAGCACTGGATTTCCAAGCTGTAAATGCAGTAAATGTAATGTGCATTTGTGTTCCAATCCCAAAAAAAAATTGTTTCGTATCATATCATACATAAATATAAATATAAATAACCCAATTGCCCAATGTTGCATATACGCAACATCATGTAGCTCTTAAACCAGGACACTTACGACATTGAAATTTTTGTCAGTTGATATTGAGATCAACTCTAGCTTATATGTATACTCAAAAAATTTTAGCTACGCCCATTTTAATTCGGGCATGAAAGGGTTAAGGAACCCGACTTTGGCAATTTCTACTTGCCGCATAACGCAGTGTTGATGTCCGAGAGCACCACCACCAAGGTGAGCGTGGTGTTCAGTGCATCGTGCCCCTCTTCCGATGGGAAAAGCCTGAATGATACTCTTCATCCAGGCCTCCAATCCGATCGTACGATGCAAATTCTGAATCACAGGCTGCGTGAATATTTTCTAGAATTTGACGACTCCAGCACAGCAAAGACGCTGAGCAATCGCTGGCAGCGACTTAAGGCTCTCCTCCAACAATTTTGCTTCCGTTGGAAGGAAGAGTACCTTAAGGAGCTGCACAAGCGAAACAAATGGCACACCCCACGTCGTGACTTGAAGATCGGGGAAGTGCTCATCATCAAAGATGACTATGTTGCCATCAATGAATGGCGACTCGCCCGCATCCATCTTGTCTATCCTGGAAAGGATGGAATGGCCCGAGTGGTAGACGTCCTCACCTCTCGGGGAATTATTCGTAGGCCCGTCCAGGTTGATTATGCTACCAACGGACGAGACCATGCCTGTGATGTCCAACTAGGTGTACAATCTTCATCCGCCAACCATTCCTCTCAATCACACCATCATTCCTCTATTTCAGCTGGACCCCCATCTCAACTGCCGGACACCCGTCCGGGCCGTTGAACGTCGATCGCCGTTTCCCGGGATCACCCTTGGCGACGCCCGCTGGGACTCTCCCAGTTTGGTGCTCATTGTGCTGGGGGCCGATGGGTATTCTCACATCCTGCTTCCAGGTTTCGTTCCCAGCATAGGCGGCCCCCCATTGGCCCAGGACACCGAACTCGGGTGGGTCTTATCGGGCTCGTGCACGAAGGAAGACACCAGGACATTGCAATCAATGCAAGGGGGGGGAGTATGTTAATGTCAGATCTGGCATTAACGTATTTGCTCCTCCTCCTCCACACCACTTCTGTTATCAACATAGAATGTTGATAAAAGTTTCCTGCTATTAACAGAGCCGTTTGAGCAGTGGGCTTGACTTGAATTTTAACTCTCGATGTGATCGAACACTCTTCATGTATGAAACTTAAATAAATACGAAAATTAGCTTGAAAATATCGTGTGTTTTATATATCAACCCCCATCGTAACTCATCATATCATACATTCATCCACACCATCAACATCATCTACAAGACAGCATTGCTCCACACACCCAGCACACAAATCCCCATCTATTTCGGCACCTAACCTCGACGTCTGGAAACCACCCCTACGTAATCACTGAGTATTTCTCCTTGAGAATTCGATTTCGAGCGAATTTACTCTCCAAACTTATGAGTCGACACTTGGTCTGTAAATAGAAGTCGCTCGTAGATTCGAGCCTTGGTTTAATGGCAAGCAGATTGAATACTTCCCTTAAAACAATCGGTGATGATTTGTGATGAAATAGTGCTCACATTGGAGTTCCTCTGTTGTTGGCGATAGGCTTCATCGCTCCATTTCCCAAAATTGACGCACCAAATCATCAAGCCGAGTAATGTTATTAGTGTCATCCTAAGCCCTTTGGGTTACGATGAGCGATGAAAGTTTGGGGCCGATTGCCCGCTATCTGACATGATCCAACTGAGTTGCGTTTTCTGCAAAACTGGCAATCCAGGTGCCAACTGAATTTACAACATGCACAACACCTCGAAGAAGATACCAGCTCGAAGGAAAGACCAGCTCGAAGAAGAGACCAGTTCCGATGAGAAGATCAATCCGTTGTGCCTTATGGAATGAAAGATCAGCAAGCTATATGTTGGAGGGTATATTCCAATCACCAGTAGAAACTGAGATCCAAGGCTGATTACGTGATTACGTGATTTCAGAAAGAAATGAATTGCGTATGAGTTGAGCTGATTTGCTAAGTGACTAGTGTCGAAATTAAGTTGACATCCTGAGTTCAAGAGTGTACGAACGAAAGTTCCAGAACGATTCTTGACAAGGATTAGAGCAATGGCTAGAAGCACAACATCAGATGATTTATGTGAGGTGTGGACTTGATACAACCATGCAATCGGTGCAACCATGACAGTGGGATATATTGCAATTACTTGTTGATCAAGTTGTGGACCAGCTGTAGATATTCCTGTTGATGGCCCTTTTATAAGTAAAGAGCGAGTACTGGTATCCAGCGCGGTACCACCTAAGCAGTAACTAAGATGCTGGAACTTCTCAATAGGGTTCAGATCAGGATCCGTCTCTATGATCGTTTTGAACATAGAGTAAAAATTGTCCAACTCAGTGTAGATTCCATTAAATTTTGGCAGATCCAGCTGCGGCAAACGCGATCGCTTAGCCATAACGAGCATCAGATCAACGTTTGTAAGACTCGTATTAAACGATTAGGAAACCTGTGTATTTGGCCGACATCCCAGTTCAAATCACTACATATGGACTCAAAGTCTGATTAATCTAAACTTGTGTGGCCTGCAGCAAAATTTTACTCTAACTTGGTGAACCCATATGACTTACTTTATCAATGTTCATTTCGGCATATAACCTTTCAAGTCAATCGAAAAGAGCTTTTATTTTAAGTATTAAATATGTGACATGAGATGCAGGCACTTGATCAGCATTAAACTCCGAGCTATTTTTTTTTGTTAGTCACGAAGTTCATTCAATAATGTTCAATCTCGAAAAACACTTGTGTACAAGCTTTTGCTTTTTCAATGCTAGCGCACATATATATGTGTTTTTTCGTATGATTGTATGTGTGGGTTATGATCGGCACAGCTATTTTTAATCACGCAGGATTTCTATGCAGATGCTGCAAAGAAGGCGCCAACAGCGAAAAATGAAGGAATCGACGAAAAGGGAATGCAAGACTATTTATGTACAATGTACGAACGAACGAAGCAAATGATTCAAAGGGAATAGAAATATTCAAGATAATGTACGCACAATGTTTTGCACCGTTGTGCAGCGACGAGTAGATTTATAATTTGAATGCACTATTTATGCACAAACGTATATGATTTTCACTGTTGAGTGACGACGAAATAGATTATTAACCTTAACGCACTAAAACGAACACCACAAAGATTAACATGTAATGGTGGATACAAAAATTTGATTGGGATGGGTACTTGTAGTAGAGCTGGGAAATCCATCGAGGGCTCCATCGATGGTATCGATGGTACTTGTGAATTACGATAGATCGATGGAAAATTTTCGATTTCGATATATCGAACTTGTTGTGAGCGTGGTGATGGCAATAAGAATAAATTGCAATCTTTTTGTTATGTGATGAATCACATTCTTTGCAACCTCAGTGCTCTTGACTTAATTAACAATATCATACATGGTCAGGGTAGCGAGAGATCGGCGAACGGCGACAGACAATAACGCAGCAACAGACATACAAACAGGCAAACGCAACGACCAAACGAACGGGACAAAAGACAAGAGAGATAACTCTAACGGCGATCAAGCGCGGTACAGGCTGCATTATTCGCCAAATAATGCACCTAGCAACAGCATCGGACGACAGCAAAAACATAACGGACAGCATAACAACTATGATAACAAGGCAGCGTAACATTAAGAGAGCATAGCAGCGCTCAAAGCTAAGCGGCGGCCGCGATAATACGAGCAGCGCAACATTAAGAGAGAGCATAGCCGCCCGAAGAAGAACACATAGCGCGCGTCGAGCCGAAAGCTACACTACATAGCGTAGGCACGCACCGACGACACGACGAGGTAGCATAACTGGGGCGCGAGCTAAGCATAGAAATACAAGTGGAGTAGAGAAGTACATAAGTGAAATAATAAAGAGATATACAAGTGAAAGAAAGAAGGGTTTTACTGTGAAATAAAGAAAAGTTAGACTGTGGAGTCCAGCATCGCGGCTCCTCGGTAATACGCAGTGATACTCTGTGTTCGACATCACGCGGTATACGCAGTTGTCGAATCGGAGTAGCGCTCTGTACTTATCCGGGCCAGGAACTTGTCAATGCTGCGACTCGCCGGTAATACTCAGTGATACCCTGCCTCCTACATCACGCGGTATACGCAGTTGTCGGGGCAGGGCAGCGCTCTGTATTTTATACGCAGTGATACCCTGTATTCGACATCACGCGATATCGGATCGGGGCAGCACTCTGTATTTATTCGGATAGTGAATTCGCCCACACCACGACGCGCCGGCCATACGCAGTGATACCCATACTGCGATTTCGCCCATACCGCGGCCCGCTGATAGCCCACGGTGACGCCCAAGATTCTACAACACGCGGTATACGCAGTTGTGGAGTCTGGGCAGAGCCCATTGCCGAGCTCGTTCTTTTTCCGTCCGCATCCCTCAATCGAACGAAATCTTCCTCAGACTTAAAGAGTTTTTTTTTATTTTTTTGTCGAAAAACTGAATTTTTATAAATTGTGACAAATTTTGAAAAAAAAAGAAAAAAAAAATATATATATATATATATATTTTTATATATATATATATATATATCAAACAAGAAAAAATTTGCAAATAAAATTTGACTTAGACCACCGTATTGCTTTGCGCAGTCACATGCGCCTTTGCTGCCGTGCAAAATTTAATAAAATAAAAAAAAAAAGAAGAAGGTATGTGTGAAGTTTTAAATACTTAGTTTTTACGAAACTAAGTAATTTTTTTTAGTTTTTCAGTGGACTTCAGTCCAATTCACATCCCCTAACCTCTAGGCCAGCAAAAGACAAGTAAGAACGTTGCAGTTAGGCGCAATTAACATCGATATACTTTGTTCCCATAGGTGCATCTTATTTATTTAATAAACATTTAATTAACGAAATATTTCGGCAATTAGAAAACGTACATGGCAAGCAACAAACGTTTTTCCTACACATACATACAGATTTACACATGTACACACTATACGAGTATACACACAATTTTCTATGTATGCATACAAAAGTTTGCATGCCAGAATATTCTAAGAATTGTGACTGAATTGGGAATTTTTCGATCGTTACTTTAGTTTTGTCAGAGACGCTCTAGCAATGCCTTATTTGATTTTAGTTAACGCAGCTCATATTAGGTCAGTGGGTTCGAATCCCGCAAAAAACTTTGTTTTTTTTCAAAAATTATTAGTTTTTAATTTTTGTTTTTTATATTTGTATATTTATTATAAAATGCTTGCTGCCAATTGATAATCATTTATAATTTAAGCTAAAACTAAAACAACTTTTCCGATTTGCCACGCTGCTTGCTTGGCAAGCAGTTTTTCTATGCATATATGTATGTATGTATGTACACAGATGTTTGTATTTGTGTATACACATCCAAGTGTGTATACATATTGCAAGAAGTGCGATTGTATTGTTTTGTTTTGTCACAAGCTGCTGATCAGCTGGTCAGCTGATCAGCTGTGAATTTATTTAGGTTTAGCTAACGATTACATGTTGTTTTCGAAAGACCTAGGTTCGAATCCCGCTGGAAACTTATTATTTATTAATCGAAAACTTAAAAATTTTATTTTTTAAATTCATTAATATTATTATATTTATGTTAAAATGCTTTCTGCCATCTTAGCAATTGCTACTAAGCTATTATATGCATGAATTATGCAGTTGGCCACAACAAACTTCTTTGGCGATTTGCCACGCCCCCAGTGGTCGTAGACGCATAATTTGTTGACAGTTCTTAGAAAGGGCCGAGGCTAACATGACTGCAAAATTTGGTTGCTTAAATTCCAAAAATGCGAAAATTACAACGTATTTTTCGATATGCCACGCCCCCAAAGAGGCTGAAAAATTATTTTTGGAGCATCGATAGAGGAGAACATGAACATCATCAACCATCCAATTTTGAAGCTTCTAGCTCTAAAACTGTAGGAAATATAAACTTTTGCGGCTTGCCACGCCCTCTGTGGGCGTAGATATATCTACCATAGCTTATTAGTCTTGGGTTGTCAACCCGAGTATACATGCAAAATTTCAAGTCTCTAGTGTCAATAGTGTTCAAAATATAGCACAATTTGAAAAATCACTATATATTCAGGTCCGATTTGCCATAGACATATGATCGATCTTCTTAGAATCATAACATTCTCTCATGCAAAATTTCAGCGTTCTAGCTTTAACGGTGTAGAAGATACGTATTTCCCGATTTGCCACGCCCCCAATGGGCGTAGATATATCCGCCATAGCTTTTTTAACTTGGGTTGTCACCCCGAGTATACATTTCAAATTGCAACTCTCTAGCTCATCATCTAGTATGATAACTCAACTATGGGCGGAAGAGTTTTCCGATTTGTCACGCCCCTAGTGGGCGGATCGGGAAAATTTTAACACTTTATGATTCGGGAGCATATATGAGTATATGTTTAAAATTTCAAGACAGACGGACAGACGGACGGACAGCAAGACGGACATTGCATAAACCCAATATACTTTTTCCCCTTCGGGAACAAAGTATAAAAATCAGAAAATTTGATATATATATAAGTGAGAAAAAACAAGTAAGAGAGCTGTAGTCGAGACTGCTCGACTACGAAATCCCCTGAGCCCTTCTTCGAACGAATCATATTCCAAGAATGCTTCGTTTCGATTCTCTACGCGTTAGAAATACATCCAAAATCGGACAGAAACCGAAATTTTATAAAATTAGTATCTATATATAGGCAGAAGACTCGGAGACTCTAACTCTAAAGATGAATTAGCTAGAATTTTATAACTGGTTCCCGATAATTTCGTTTATCGATAACTTTGCAAATATACAAGTTATCGAATTTCTGAAACAAACTCGTACTGCGCGTGCAATATACGGACCTAACACAAAAGGAATGAACTCTCTAGCTTTTGTATCTTCGGAAATCGACACGTTCAAACATACGGACAGACGGACATGGCTATATCAACTTCTCTCGTCACCCCGATCAAGAATATATATGGGGAATATTTATGGGGTCTGCCACGCCTCCTTCTGCCTGTTACATACTTTTAACAAAACCATTATTCCCTGATTTCCCATTTTTAATGGGCTCAGGGTATAAGGAAAGAGAGAATAAAAGAATAAGAAAAGTGTAGACTGTTAAATTGTCCACGGCAACTACACTGTGAACAATTGAAACAATAATGAAACTGGAAAAATATAAACATTTATATATAACAAAAAAAAAAAAAAACAAAAAAGAACGTTGCAGTTAGGCGAAACTAACTGCGATATACTCTGTTCCCATAGGTGCATTTTATTTTTTTAATTAACATTTAATTAACGAAATATTTCGGCAATTAGCAAACGTACATGGCAAGCAACAAACGTTTTTCCTACACATACATACAGATTTTTACATGTACACACTATACGAGTATACACAATTTTCTATGTATACATACAAAAGTTTGGATGCCAGAATATTCTAAGAATTGTGACTGAATTGGGAATTTTTCGATGGTTACTTTAGTTTTGTCAAAAGGCGCTCTGACAATGCCTTATTTGGTTTTAGTTAACAAAGCCCAGGTCAGGGCAGTGGCGCTGGTGGTAAGCGCTATGCAAGCTATACTTAGGTGCGTGGGCTCGAATCCTGCAGAAACTTTTTTTCAAAAATTATTTATTTTTTATTTTTTTTTTATATTTGTATATTTATTATAAAATGCTTGCTGCCAATTGATAATCATTTATAAATATAAGCATATGAATTGTGCATTTAAGTAAAAACTAAAACTGCTTTATGCTTTCAGATTTGCCACGCTGTGTGGCAGGCAGTTTTTCTATGCATGCATGTATGTATGTGTACGTGTATACACATCCAAGTGTGTATACATATTGCAAGAAGTGCGATTGTATTGTTTTGTTTTGTCACAAGCTGCTGATCAGCTGGTCAGCTGATCAGCTGTGAATTTATTTAGGTTTAGCTAACGATTACATGTTGTTTTCGAAAGACCTAGGTTCGAATCCCGGTGGAAACTTTTTATTTATTAATCGAAAACTTATAAATTTTATTTTTTAAATTCATTAATATTATTATATTTATGTTAAAATGCTTTTTGCCATCATAGCAATTGCTATTAAGCTATTATATGCATGAATTATGCAGTTGGCCACAACAAACTTCTTTGGCGATTTGCCACGCCCCCAGTGGGCGTAGACGTATAATTTTTTGCTCTTTTTTTGTTCTTAGAAAGGGCCGAGGCTAACATGACTGCAAAATTTGGTTGCTTACATTCCAAAAATGCGAAAATTACAGGGTATTTTTCGATATGCCACGCCCCCAAAGAGGCTGAAAAATTATTTTTGGGGCATCGATAGAGGAGAACATGAGTAACTCAACCATCCAATTTTCAAGCTTCTAGCTCTAAAACTGTAGGAAATATAAACTTTTGCGGTTTACCACGCCCCCTGTAGGCGTAGATATATCTACCATAGTTTATTGATCTTGGGTTGCCAACCCGAGTATACATGCAAAATTTCAAGTCTCTAGTATCAATAGTGTTCAAAATATAGCACAATTTGAAAAATCTCTATATATTCAGGTCCGACCCCAATGGGCGTAGACATAAAACTTTTTGATAGATCTTCTTAGAATCATAACATTAACTCATATGCAAAATTTCAGCGTTCTAGCTTTAACGGTGTAGAAGATACGTATTTTCCGATTTGCCACGCCCCCATGGGCGTAGATATATCCGCCATAGCTTTTTGAACTTGGGTTGTCACCCCGAGTATACATTTCAAATTGCAACTCTCTAGCTCATCATCTAGTATGATACCTTAACTATGGGCGGAAAAGTTTTCCGATTTGCCACGCCCCTAGTGGGCGGATCGGGAAAATTTTTACACTTTATAATTCGGCAGCATATATGAGTATATGTTTAAAATTTCAAGTCTCTAGCTCTAATAGCGCCGAAAAATATTGCGTTCATACGGACAGACGGACGGACGGACAGCAAGACGGACATTGCACAAACCCAATATAATCTTTTTCCCTTTTTAAGGGAAAACATGAATTAGTGAGTGAATTAAATACATTAAAAAAAATAAAAATAAATTATATAAGTAATAATAATCATCATAAAAGAATAAATATATAAATATATATATATATATATATATATATATATATATATATATATATAAAACTAGTGAAGTAATATAAAAAAATATATATAGAACAAGTAAGAAAACTCTAGTCGAGAGTGCTCGACTAGATAATACCCTGAACCCAATTTTAATAAAATAATATAATAATCTGTACTGTGGTTTGGTTTTTTGTAATTATCTTGAAAATGCATCAATTTTAGTGCTGAAAATGGCAAAAAACTTCTTTATTTTGACAAATAGTTAAATATATTGCTCTTGATTAGTATTAAAATTAATGCGTTTTCAAGATAATTACAAAAAACCAGTGTCGAACGTGGCAAAAAGTTGATTTTTCTGAATAATCACCCATATGGATATATCAGAAAGTATACATAAGAATGTATGCGTGTAACGTTCAAAATGTACATACATATACATACATGTATATATATATATATATATATATATATATATATATATATGTATGTGTGTATGCATTGCAAAAAAAAAATAATAATAGATGGCGCTTATATTACTTGAAATTCGAAAAATGTTATATTATTAAATATCATTAAAAATAGACCCAACAAATAGACGTTCCTCGATTAACAGGTATTACCTTAATTAACACAGACACTTCATAATTATAAAAGAAATATATCAATGCCACTCGAAGCTGTAATAGCCATAGTAAATAAGTTCACTGCTAAAGCGCCATCTAGCAAGTTTAAATTCTTAGACCATGCTAGGCTAGTTTTGTGTATATGTGTGCATACATATAGGAAAACTCTTACCGCAGATGTCACGTGCTTTTGTTATTTGGGCAAACTTTCTGTTCATTATTTTCTGTTGACTTAACGGAATAAAATATAATTGAAACAAAAACACTTTCAGAAATGATGCTATTAAATATTTGAAATTAAAAAAAAACGCACTTATTCACAATTAGTTAAACTACCAACTGACTTTCAAAGGTATCAAATACAAAAGAATAAATAATAATAAAAAAGAAATAAATATAAAAAAAAAAATTAAAAATAAGAAGGGCTTAGGCGGGGCTAGAACCTGCGACAGCCAAACATTCGGTGCATCTACCTAGCCATCTACACCACGGCTCACTCGAACCACAGAGTAGCGAAAATGAATAAAATTCGACATATACGAAAGAAACACTAAAGCAGTGGCTGAAAATACAAATACAATTCAAAGACAATTCTAACGCGATTCAAAAACAATTGTGATTCTTAGAATATACACGCATAGCAACATAGAAAACGGCCCAAGATTTTTTGTGTGTATATGTGCACACGCATACGAAAATTGATTTGCATTGCTCAACGTTGCTTGCATTTCCATTGTTATTTTAATTGTTTTAAAATTTTTAAAATATATAATGGAATGTAATGAGAGTTTCAGCATATGATCTACATATTCTATTTAACATTTTAGGTTTTTTTTATAAATCATAACTCTTTTTATAAATCATAACTCAGCCACACGCTGATCTACGCTTGCACACAGAAACATACATACATGCATACATACATATGTATGTATGTATGTATGTGTGCCCGCAATGCGTCTTGCTTTGTCGCTGCCTTGCTTTCTGCGCCACATGGGTTTTGATGAGAAAACTTTATAGACTAATAATTCTGTTTCTAGATGGACAATCATATTGATATGTTCAGATTAAGATTATGATATTCATATCTATATGCCAAACCAAACTGTATGTCTCTAGTATTTGAAATGCATTTTTTACACATTTGGGGGTGTGGGGGCGAATTGGGTACCGGGAATCCAAAATCTGACAAAAATCGAAATTGTATTAAATTGGTATCTATATATATGCAGAAGACTTGGAGACTCTAACTCTGAAAATGAATTAGCTAGAATTTTATAACTGGTTCCCGATAATTTCAGTTATCGATAACCTTGCAAATATACAAGTTATCGAATTTCTGAAACAAACTCGTACTGCGCGTGCAATATACGGACCTAACACAAAAAGAATGAACTCTCTAGCTTTTGTATCTTCGTAAATCGACGCGTTCAAACATACGGACAGACGGACAGAC